>WBMZ01011333.1:0-149911 GCA_013400975.1 Atrichornis clamosus
CCGCGCGGCAGCGCTGCGCCCCGACCGCGGCCCGCGCGGCGGCGCCCTCCCGCGGCGGCGGGAGGGGCAGAGGTGGGGAAGAACCCGGCTCCCGTCGCGGGGTGGTCGCGGCCCCATCTCCCCTCCTCGGCTCCCTGGGAACCCCCCAAGCACATATCGCACCGGCCCAGCCGGAACCCGGCACCCCCGTGGCTCCTTGGAGCCTCAGCAAGAGTGGTCAGCGCAGCCCTCGCTGCTAAGGCGAGCCCAACAGCTCGGACCGCAGTGCGCATTCCTCCCCATTCATTGTGGCTATTCCAGGACAGAATCACAAAATCATCCGGGTTGGAAAAGACCTCTGACATCATCGAGTCCGACTTATGACCGAACACCCCCTTGTCAACCAGCCCAGAACACTGAGTGCCACGTTCAGTCGCTCCTCGGACACCTGCAAGAACGGGGACTCCACCATCTCCCGGCGCAGCCCCTCCCAAAGCCCTCCCCCTGTTGCCAGACTTTAATAAAATACGGCGAGCACACCCTCCCGCCCCAGGCTCCACGTGCAGTGCCGCCCCCTGCCCTGAAGAGCACTTCAGGGGCGCTGAGGCTTTGGGACCCTCCTGAGGGCGAGGGCCAGGCTACCGCCGCTGCCGAACCCGGTGCCGCAGTACCCCCGGCCCCGCTCCATTCCCCATGCCCAAGTAACTCCACCCCACTTCTCTTATCACCCCCTCAGCTACAAACTGCAGCGTTCTCGCTGGGATTTCCTGGAGATGTGCGAGGGGAAAGCGCCTGTCACCAAACCCCTCCCTTCACGTATTGGATACAAACTGTGCTCAAACACAGCAGTTCCAGAGATGCCATCGTTCCCTGAGCGCATCTCCCCCCCGAGAGCTGGCAGGCTCTACAGAAATGGAGTCCCACCACATCAAAGGCACAGAGCCAGGAAATTGGATCACTTTGCCCCAGCTGTAAACAGGAGGAGCATGCTACAGGTCTGACTCGGTAGAGCAACATAACACCAGAACCAGAAGAAAGGGAAGATAAAAGGCAAACAGTTCCAGCTAGAGACCTATTTTCTGCTGACTGGAGTCAGCATCTGTTGGCTGAAGGGTGGGAGAAAAAAGTTCAGCTTGTCCCACAGGACAGGGAACTGCAGGAGCCAGCTGAAAGCCCTCATTGCTCTCTGAGCAAGTGTCCAGCATGAGCTAAAGGAAGTGTCTCAAAGAGCGTTCCCAAGCCCAGGCAGAAGAACAGATTTAATAAACATTTTGACTCCTCCCCCCTGCACAGCAGAGTGCACTGGGATTTTGTCACACTTAGCTTACAGAAGTCATCACCACAGCTGAATTTGAGAGGAAAGTCAGGCAGTGACAGAGGCCCCTCACAAGGCTGACATAAAAGAAACAAAAAAAGGGGAAAAAAAAGTAATCAGATCTCTGAGTTTACTAGTCCCATACTTACAGTAGCCAGAAACACCTCGGTGGAGAAAGACGCACTTTGAAGCAAGACTGGAAGCCTGTTCCTCTTCCTTCTCTTAGCATCTTTAAAGGATTTTCTGAATGCCTGCTCTCCCAGACCAGCATATTCAGAACCAGCAATTTGTTCAACCTTACTGTATCTTCTGTGTGTCCCTGAGCCACCAACAAATTAGTAATAAAAACACCACGGAAAAGCCTTCCCAGGCATCCAGGTGCAAATGCCTGACCCTCCCCCAAAGCTGAAATCATATAGAAATTACACTGACCACAAACACCTGGAAATGGCCGGGATCCTTCAGCAGTAGAGCACCCAGTGCATAGCAAACATCGTGCCTCTTGCAATTTCAGGTAAGGTGAGACACCTGTGACTAATGGACAGCACTAAGGGACAGGTGTATTAAGGGAGAGCACTGATGGAACCCTGAAGTCTGCTGTGGTCTTAATTCACTGCTTCCAGTATCTTAATCAAGACTAGTTTGCAGATGCAAACAGATGTAAGTGTGAAGTTCTTAATTCCATTTTCCAGTGCATGGGGTGGGACACATAATTCTATATTAATAAATGTGAGCCCTGCATTCAGACTTTCCAGGAGAGTTTAAACCAGGGACACTGAAAAGCAAATTTAAAGCAAAAATGAGAAAAAGAAAACAGCATTTGTTTAACATGCAAAATGTAATTAGCTGATACAACTCACTTCAGCCAAAACTTAAGTGAGATTCAGGAAAAGACTGGACATTTATATGGATAATGAGGATACACAGATCAACAAGAGAGAACAAAGTTTGCAGAACACAATATCATTTCTTAGAGCATAAACCAACTGCTGGTAGATGGATGTTGGGAAAGGCTCCTTAGGGAAGGCTGCCCCATAATTTCCTCCTTAATTTTCCTGCATCCTCTTTTGAAGCAGTGTTGCCTACAGGAAACCAGATTAAATACAGGCTCTGTCTGGACTGGAAGTTTTCTGTTTGGGGTTGTACACAGGGAGCTTTAAGGAATTCATGGACAGTGCACATTTATCTCATCTTTAATAACGTGGTTGTTAAGAATAATGCTAGAAAGCTAATTCTGTGTATCAGCACTGTATCCTGCTGTGGGAGATAACTTGCAAGACATTTAATGGTACAGAAAGTGAATGTAAGCCACACGGGGACAGTGCAAGTACTGAAAAATTTCACTGGCTGAATTTGGTAAAGCATAAACTGGAAAGCAACCACAAGGAAATAAAATCAGTTTTGTACAGTCTGCTGAGAAACTTCGATGAATCACCCATGGCTGCAAGCCAGCCTTGCAGGTTAGGATTTGGTTCACTGGCACTTCAAAGTCACAGACATTGAATAAGTCCAGGTAGGCTGCATAAAACCTCATTTAAGCTCTCACCAGTGCTGAATGCAACCAACCTTTTTATTAGGCAGCCCTGAAAGTCATGACACGGCAGCAGTCTTGTCCTCCTCTGGTAGCTCAACTAAGCTCTAGGTGTTGTGTTTGCCAAATTCTTCCAGAGGTGATACTTGTAATAAGCAATTGAAATTCATTATGTCATGTCCACTGACCTCAGGGCTGATCCCTGGAATACCATGCATGAACTGAGAACATGCAGACTACTAGAAACTTAGGTACTACAATTCTAATTGAAGCCAGACTACACAGCTTCTCTGGTAGCTTGTTCTTTTAGTCACTCATCAGTTGAGAGCAAATTCTTGTCCTCTTCATCAGGTGTATTTTTTAGCTGGTGACGAGCAAACTCCTCAAATACCAGTTCTGCTTCACTGCCATGGAAGAAACACAAGTATTTCAAAGTGATGTTACCCATTTTTTACACCAGTAGACTAGAGGCAACACATAGGAGGAAGAAGAGAAGCCTGGAGCAGACTGGTAATGTTTCGTTTCTCTCCAAAGGGATTGGAATCACATTCCCACAGGCACCACCTTCCGTGGTGCTATTCTAGCTAATATGAAAAGCAGTTGATTGAGCAAGCCAAGACAAAAACTGAGGATGTTTTCATCTGTACTGAATCATGTCCATTCCAGATACCTATTTATCAGCTAGCTGAACATCCTAGGGCCTGAAAGGGGCTTTGCCCAGGAATAAAATGTGAAACCTGTCATCCTCATCCCTTCTGTTCTAAAATAGAGGGACATGGTTAAACCTATCAAGTTCCTGAAACATCAAGCTATAGGGCATCAGCTGAACACAAACACATCCCTCCTGGGATGTGAGGCAAAACATGTTCTCTTAATCTATCTTCGCATGGTCAGTCATTGCTGTTCAACTCAGAGCTGTCATTTGTCAGGCCACAGTAACTTGCTCGCTTTGGAGTTTTGGACAATTTTGAGCAGTTTTTAAAAGAGTCAATGTGCAAGTGCAGCTAGAATGTGAAATACTAAAAGAAACTTACCCATCTTTCCCTGCAGTCATCAGCATGCAGCAAAGTAGGAAAAAAGACACACCAGGTAGTCAGAACAGCAGATGCTAAAACATTTGCAAAATGTTTAATGCAAAAATGTATAGACTGGTAAGTCAAAGCAGTGACAAGAAGTAGGATTTTCAGCAGTGTAAGTAGAATTCCAGAGTCTCAAAATGTGCATGCATACACCTGATGAGGCAAAACTTGATCTCCTGAATGGAAAAGTACCCCAGCAACGCTGCCCAAGCCATCAGTAGGACTGAGAAACAAAGATTTTCCCATCATTGGTGGCTGGTGGGCACAGCTGTGGGAGACATCTGTGCACATATCTGGACTCCGAGCTGACAGCTCTTGCGTGACACGATATCGGCTTTAATTGCACTATCACTGTGATTTGAGAAGTCAGCTGATGAGAAGATGATGTTCTTGTTCAATAAACACAAAGGTATTAAAATCAAACCGAGGTCAGAGTACAGAAGGGCCTCTGGGGTCTCTCATTAGATGGGTTATGCCCTTGGGGCAACATTCCTGATTTCATCTTTCCCTAAAAATAGTCGCAAGACCTTTGGCATTTGTGTTTCTTTAATAGGATCTTTGCTAACTACAGTGTAACAAATCCTGCTTGGTAGCAGGATTCCTTGGAAGCTGTTTCAGCACAGCCTAAAATAAGCAGAGCAGACTGTATTTGCAGTGAACTTTTTGTTCTCACAGTTGCTTTATCTTTAGCCAGACACAGTCACTTCACTGGCTTACTTCTGCTTTGAGCCAGGGAGCAAAGCACCCTCATTCTACAGAAGTCAGCAGGGATCTGGAGCGCTCCAGTGACTTGCTACCTGGAGAATCCCCATCACAACACATGCAAGGGCAACCGAGTGATGACAAACACTGCCAGGAAAGTCAGCATTAAAAGTGTGCCAAAGGGGGCCACTCCAGCCAAAATGCCTCAAAATGCCTCAAAGGATGGCTCATGTAAAGACACTCCTGAGGGCAGCTATCCAGACCAGGATGGTTTCCTCTACTCACAAGCCAAGATGAAGTCTGGAAAGTCTCAGGGAATGTATGCTTGATTGAAATGGATTTTAAATGAAACATTTAGAATTTCTAAAATTTCTAACACATGAAGCATCATTCTCATTTCATTTTTCCTCCAGTTTTTATTCTTTAGTCTGCTCTCTTTCCCCACCATTCACTTCTATGGGAACAGTGGTACTAGTGACGTGGGTGAGGCTGAGCGAGATCCCCACAATGCAATTTGAAACCAATCTTACAGAATGGATTCAGGGAGAGAATAGGTGTTGTTTCAGTTGGGCATATGCTTTACTGTCAGATAAATGATTACTGAATCAATACATAGATAGTATGGCAGCAGAGTAATGCTTATTATATACCTCCGATGGAAGATTGCCCCAGGCTGCAACACTACCTGCAATACACTCCATTTGCACCCTAGCAGGAGTTAGGTCCATTCGAGAGTCCTCTGGCTGTACTGTGGCTTATTTAATATTATAATATTGAAAAATCATCAGAAAATGGGTAGACTTTTGCTTCTTTTAGTTAGCATTCCAGAAACTGTTTTGAGGGTTGGGATAGGAGGGAGATCAAGGAGGTTCCAGAATACTGTCGTAGTCTCTGCAGAGGGTTTTCTGAAAGCTTTCATTATGCAGCCACAGAAATTATTCCATATCATTAAAGTCGTGGCATATGGTCATTTTCATTATAACCTTGCTTTTAACCTCTCTTAATTTTATGGGGGAGAAAAGAAAAAGGGGGTAGGTTCTGTTATTTTTCAAGACACTCAAGGCTTTAAAATTTCCTAATTTCTGGAAGTCACAATACCAATACAGGGAAGGTATTGCTTTACTATTAGAGGGACAAAGCACTTTCGTGTTTCTCAAAGCCAGCCCTTTCACGCAAGTTTAACCGGGGAGCAGATAAATGACCATTTGTTGAACAACAGCCAAAACAAAGGCCAGTGTCCAAGACACAGGCCAACCAAACGATCAGGAGATGGGCAGGAAAACCCCAGACCAAAGAACTTGTGCTGACACCACAGCCTTGAGCAAAACTCAGCAGGAGCTTCTGGGCCAACTGTTGACTGGGAAAGGTCTTGGAAGCATGAGGAGACACAGCCCAGTTTGAATCTATCTTTAAAATAAAAAGATCCATACACATTTTTTTGTCAACAGGCAGAAAAGACAGACTGCCAATGTGACAGGAGCTGCTTTGCCTAAAAATAACCACCTGTGAATCACACGGCTCCAAAACCAGTTGCAAAACCAGCACACATGAAACATGCAAATCCTGGCCTACCAGAAGTCCAAGAGAAGGAAGCTATAAATAAACGCGGGCAAGGAAAGGTAGCAAGCTGTTCCTTTTCTGTCTCCTCCAGGCCCAGGGAAGAAGGATCAAGCAATCTGCAATAGCCATGCACTGTGACAGATCTGCTGTTCACTGAGTGATAAACACTGCAGAGCTTGCTCACGGACTAGAAAGGGCAAAGCAATCTGCTGGGAAATAGAGCACAAAGCACTTGCTCACACTTGCCCTGGTTTGGCCCTGAAAAAATTAAATCATGTTCTTGGGAAGCTTATGTTTCTGAGGTTCTCAAGTCAGCCCTGCATGATTAAATGTATTGATGCTACACGTTTTATTTCTGCCACAAATCACCTTGGCTAGAGAACAGGATATTCCCCCACTGCAAGGAATAAATCATCATATGTGGCATTTTTTAATCCCACTCCAGCTTTGACTCCAGAAGATGGTTGCTTTGACTTCTTTCCTTTCTTCCAGCTGTGTCTTAAGACAAAGTGACAGTTCAGTGAGCATGAAGGTGCAACAGGCAAACTGACTGACTCATCAGTAAAATCTAATGGGAACAGAAAAAGAAGGTAAGGATTGATCTCAAAACTCCCTGTGCATGCACCCCTGCCTACACCCACTGCAGAGGCTCCTGCAGAAGCCAACAAAGAAAAATTCCATCTTTTGGGACCTTCGAGAGCCTAAACACTGTTTGTTGAAGCTCCATCTCTGCAATTAAGTCTTGATTCGCTTGATTTCAAATTAGATGGTATTGCACTAATGAAACACATTATATTTCGCAGAGTTCATGAGCCAAAATGGTAGAATAAAAAATTATAAAGCCTGAACTCACAACTGGGAAAAGTCATTAGGTACAGTGCATGGAAAACTACCACTCAGTAAAGCTGGAAAGCGTTTTAGTTTACCAGCTTCATATGGGAGACCGTTTTATTCCCTGTAATAACCTCAGACACCACATTCCAGCAGTTTTCAAGTCAGCTATGCAGGCTTCAGAGGAATTTTCTGTTGTGTTAGAGTATCCTTTTTTTTAAGAGAAAGCATTAATTTCCTGAGTTAACTATTTGCAGGGCTTTCCCATGGGATAGCTTCTGAGACTACCTGCATTTTTTTTCAGTTTATAAGAAACTTGCAATTTCCATCTGTACAAAATGCAGGAACCATAGCTGACACTTTAGACAGCAAGCTCCTAGAAGACTTTGATGTAGCAAACAATATGTGGGCCATGCCTTTGGTTGGAGGATGTGCTGGGGGAAGTGATCTGAGAAATATTGCAGCTCTCCATTTCCCTCGTAAAGTCTTCTGCCCACATCCTTTTGAGTGTACTATATAAAGGAGTACATCAGCCCTCCTTTGAAGTGATCTTAGAAGGGAGAATTGCCTACCTTCCATTTTTCCTCATAGTACAAATGCTTCTGCCAGAATTATAAAGTAATAAAAAGGGGATTCTAGCATTGTTAACACCAAAAAAGTCATGTAAAAAAAGTCACACTATTTGAAAAATGTAAAATTCTTTACAGTTGCCTAAGCCTTTGAATGAGCCTTGCTGGAAGTTTTCAAGCTTTCCTTGGTGTCCATGAAAGCTCCTGAGCTGCCCACAGGCACTAGACGGCCCTCACCAGCCACACTCCTGGGATCACCAGTGTCATTCCAGTCCCTCACCATGTCTGTGCCAGAAGGCTGTCCTGGCACTGCTCACAGCAGGGGCTTTCCCAGGGAAAACCAGCTTCCTGTAGTGCAATTGTTACAGGAGCAATAAACCTACCTCTGCCCACCCCAGCATATCCATAATTAGCAAACACTGATTCCCAACCAGAGCAGCTGAATGTGACGTGGATCACCAGTGTCTTTTCTCATTGCTCACACTTGATTCCTCCAATGGTTTCACACAATATGGACTCAAGTCATCCCTTTCTAAGGCTTTCAATATGGAACAAGGCATCTGTCTCAGGGTAACTCTTCTCACAGGTTCTACCACCACCTTCCAGTGGTTATGTTCTTAAAAACAGCAGCTTTAGGTCAGTTTGGGTACAAAGAAATAAAAAGGAAGAAAGAGAAAGCATCACAGAAGCAGCCATGGATTTTTGTTCGAGTTGCCCACGCAACTCTGTCCAAGTACAGGGGGCAGGACAAGAAAACTCGTCTGTAATAGCCCCAGCTGGTGTGTCTGGTGTTCAGGAGCTGCTTCAGATGCTGTGCAGGAGCCTCTGATTTAGTGTGAGCACTTTGCTCACAGGATCAGGAGCACCTTGCAGTCTCTGGTGTTCACCACTGGAGAACAGAGCCAGCCAGAGCCTGAGGAAGTGGGAGGAGAACACAGATGCTCCCAGCATCTGATCCCAAGCCTCAGGATGCCTGGGGAAGGCTTTCTCCTTACCCTGTTTTAGAGCTCCCACACTTCCACTTACAGACCTGACATTGAAGAGATGTTCCTCTTGGATAACCACTGAACATAAAGGCCACATCACAGACATCATAGCAAATGCCACATCATGATAATAGGGACTCCAAAACCATCAACAGTTTCATCACCTCTTAACTTTGCTAAAAAGTATTTTGCTTTGTGCAATGCTCATGTGTGTTAGGTGTTTTCTATTACAAATTTTTTTTTTCTTAGACTGGAATCTGGGAATTGCTGACAGCTTATTTTAGGACATTCTGCACTGTAGTAATGACATTTAACTGTGCAATGATTCCTTAAACCCCTGTTCTTTGAGCTGTGATTCCCTAGACAAATGCTGAAAAGGGAACATGACTCATTTCCATTCTGTCACATCTTAGCATCTCTCCTTTCTCTTATTTTGTGCCTTGAGGTTGATATATATATAGATAGATTAGATATGGATGATAGACACAGAGCAGCTCCATACTGAAGCCTTGTAGGCTCTGAAGGCTTCTTGTAGCACAAATCACTCTAAGCCTTACAATGGTAAGATCTCACTAGAGTCTGTTAATGAAAAAAGGCAAAAAACAAGTGTAACTGACCTTCTGGGTTCTTTTCCTCAGGTTTGGGGTGCATGAGACGAAATGGCAGCTCTGTGCCCACTTCACTTCAGGGAGAAGAGAGAATACATCAGATCCACAGCTCCACAGATACCTGGTTCAGCTCCCTTTCCACTCAGGCCAGCCTGAGCCCTCAGCTCCAGCTTTACCTATTCTCTCAAATTTTTCTAATCATAATTTTTCTCTCAACAAGAGCTAAACTCCAGTTTCTCCATAAATATCCCAGGCATATCCAATTTCACAGACTGGGTTTATTATGTGCTGAATGTACTTGCATATATATAAAATCAAAAGATATTTTTCCATTTGCTTCATTTTCACAGCTGAATGCACAAACTCCTTGCTTCTATCAGTTTAAGGGATAGTTACGTCTTTTAGGGAGGTGGGAACAGGAATAAGAAAGAGAATAAAAAGATGAACTAACAACTAGGACAGCATGGTCTGAAAAGGAAGGTGACATTTACCTGGAAGTGAGGTCCCCCAGCATGCTACAAAAGAAAACAAGGAGAAGAACAAAGCGTATTTAATGCCTTTCCATTCTGCTGCTCTACCAAATGCTGTTTTTTTGGTGGACTACTGGAATTACTTTCCTCATATACTGTTCTCTACTTGCCACAAAGAATGAAATTCAAATAAACTTGTTTTTAAAAAAGGGAAACTTAATTTTTCATGTCATTCCCATGGAAAAAGAGTTTAAGTTTCTGAACTCCTGACCAAGTGTTAGGCATGGCCCTTTTCTCCAAGAGCCAAAGGACAAGTGGACAACCACAAAAGGCAGCAGGCATTTTATCACTCTTTAGGCAAATCTTTGATCCATTTTTGTACTAGAAAGAAGGACAGATGAATGAAATACAAATGTAAACAGTGGCTAGCATCAACAGAGAGTTACTATCCTTGTCCTCTTTCCCACTGTCTCCTGGATCTAGCTCATATTGATAACACCAGCTTTACCCAGAAAGATGGATCAGTACAGAACCTGAGCTACAGTATTTATGACTCTCAGTCAGATGTTTTCACCTTCTGCTCTGGGAGAACAACAATGCCAACATAAAGGTTCACACAGTTTCATCTCACTTCTCATAAAATCGGTCACGGCTTTGAAATAGAAAATTGCAACGCAAACCAGAGGTTCCTATTTCAGCCATAAAGTTATATGGCATCTAAGGAGAGTAATCCAAACCCTTTGGCTCAGGACAAATTCTATGGGTAGGCCAAGATTCATTTCCAGGCAATTTATGCTTTAGATGGAGTCTCATGTCCTACAACATGTGCCCTTTGTTTTGAGGTGGACTGTTCTGCTCTCTCCCCACCCATCAAGGACATTCACACACTCCCCTCCCTTACCTCTAGGCAGATGGAGCAAAAAGTGTGTTACACTTACCCTGGAACAGTGAGCTTCACTTTGATCTTGTAGGAAACCAGAATCCCCATCACTGTCTTGTCTATTCCATCCTTAATGCTGCCAGAGAAAACAGAGAGCAGTGGGAGGGGACACAGCAACACAGCAACACAGCAACCATGCATGGCTGGAGCAAGAACTAGGGGAACATCCTGACAGTGGGAGACCAGACAAGCCTCAGGCACAGCCAATATCTCTCCAGATCTGTGATCACTTTTTTACCTTGAATGAACACAATGGGGTAAGTAATGCTGTTTGCATGTACCCATCCCGGCACACCTTTACAAAGTCCTGAGAGAAGTCTCCCCCATCCGCTCCTCTTCTTTGGAACTCTCCCACTACCTGGGACCATTTAAAACACCACTCACATAGTACTAGAAGCCAAGTTGGTGTCCTCATCCTTTAGTTTTCCATCCAGAGCTATTTCCCGTGTCTCCCGGTTATTTGCAAGTAAGGGCAAGACTGTCAGTGTCTTGGTCAGGCTGCTGTTGGGCTGCACCTGTTCCCTGAAAATAAGAAGGAAAGTGATACACTCTGATTTGTTATACACCCAACCAAGTGAATTTCAAAACAGATTACAAAGCTGCCCAAAAGGAGAGGAACTTATCTGTCCAAATTCAGTTGTTGACAATGCAGATGTCTACATGTAATCAGTCAGTAAAATTCCCTTTATAATCAGCAGAGAAAAATAAGCACTTACAGAAAATGCTTAATTTCACATTAAGGCAGAAAAGTAGGTCAAAACTATAGAATAATAGAATACTTTAGGTGGGAAAAGACTTTTAAGATTATCAAATCCAACAATTAACCCAGCACTGTCAAGGCTACAACCGAAACATGCCCCAAGTGCCACACCTATTTTTCCTAATATCCAACTTACACCTTCCCTGCAACAACTTGCGGCCATTTTCTCTGTGTTGCAGACCTGATTCCTAGTTGAGAAGACCAATGCAGAAGGAAAAACCTGTCCCTAAGCTACAGAGCAGAACACCAGACAAATACAAAGTATCTGGGCATGCACAGCTCTCCTCACAAAGTGAGGTTCACAGCTGCACTGCCAGTGCAGTGAAAAAAAGCAAGTGGCTCTCCTTAACACCGAAGGGCTGAACGTTTTCATGGGCCTTCTCAGGCCAGAAGGTACCAAACGAAATGCTCTGGAAAAGACTGACCTCAAGCAAGAGTACCCATGACTTCCACTCAAACAGCAGCACCTTTCAGAAAAGTGTTGCATCTCTATTTAAAGATTTCAAGCAACAGGGAACTTCTGCCACCCCCACTAAATTTGTCTAGTTAAGTAATTACTCTTCAAACCTCTTGTGTAACCTGCCCATTTCCCAAAAAAATGTGAGGCTCCCTGCTGGCTGTGTGAAAAGGGGACCAGCTGCATCCAGAGCATAGGGGTGGTATGGCACACACACAAGGCAAGAGAAGAGAGCACTGTAACAGCAAGCAACTGCCAGGCTTTAATTATGACAACCTCCCATTTCTGATGAGGCAGGTAATTAAAATGGTGTGAAGGAACAGGAAGGGAGAAGCAGAGCATTCACTCACTGTGCTTCCTTAGCAGCTACTACTTTGGTATAGTAGTCACTGGAGTACAACACCACATTGGCCACCTGCTCCACTGCGGGAGAAAGAAGAAAGCAGACAGTCAGGGGTGTGCATGCACCAGAAACAACCCAGCTGCTCTCCCCTGAGTTCCAGGAATGGGAAACATGGTGAGGAGAGCAGGAAAATCCATCTGTTTAGAGCCTGAAGGGACCACTAGGTCAGAGAGCCTGACCTGCACAGAGACCAAAAGTCTATCTTCTCCAAAAGGCACCTGGCCTTGATGTGGAGACAACAAAAAGTCAATAACTCCCAGTTTCTCTTGGAATCCTCTCTTTCCATTACAAAGATGTCCCTCTTCCCTCTCTAATTGGGTCTGCTCTTATCTCTGGTCCTGATATCACTTGTGTGCCTACAGCCCATGCATTTGCATTCAGGAGATACCATCAGCACAGACTGCAGTCCAGAGTCTGTGATAACAAATGATTTCTATTCCCCAATCCAACACAAAAAACCCCAACGTAATTCTGACTGAAACACTGATGAGGAGAGACTTAGGGGACCAACAAGGTGTTTTTAAGCCTAACAGCAGAGGCATATCAGCCTAAAAATATTTGGGAATCACAGTACATCCAAGACTGGCACTGAAATGCCTTTATCTGATATAGTTTTGTAGGAACCTCAGCCATCTTGTTCCCTCCCTGCCTTCTCTTTCTCATCCTTTGTCTCTCAGACTCTGTTCCTCAGCTCCACAACTTGTGGGATGAAAACATGTAGTGCCACAAATAAAACACAGGCACAGTACTTAAGCTCAGCCCCTGCCCTCAGCTTCCTCAGGAGGAATGACACCATTGCTGGCAGAGTGGCTTTTTCTCACACTGCCAGATGTTTCTGGAACATCAGGCAAAGTTGTGTGGGATCTTGGCACATTCACACTTAGCAGGAGCATCACACTGACAGGGAGCCCTTCCCATGGACCTCCCAAAAAGGGTGGATTTTTCCCCACTTTTCCACCACTTGCATTGCCTGCTGCAGATGCCAGACCCTTTCTCTTTTCTAGAAGAGACAATCTGGTGCCTGAAATTAAGACATACGAGTAACCACAAGAGTCAGGAAAAAAGCTGCAGCATTGTACTTGGTGAAAAGCAAAGAAACAGCAACACACAGGGTAGAGGGACAAATATTTGCTATCCCCAACTGCCTTCTTAAGCTGTTGCAAGCATTAAATTCTGGTTCTCTTTCAGTCCTATTGTGCTCAAAGAATCCCAAACAACAGTTAAAACATACCCTGGACTTTGATCTTCTTCACTGTTTTCTCCGTGCTGTTGTTGATGGTGACAGTGACTGGAATGGGCTCGCCATGGTAGTATACCTAGAAGGAATTTGATGCTCAGAAATCCAGACAGCAGGCTTCTTCCAAGCCCTAAACCTCTCTAATTCCCCCAGATTACATCTCACAGCGGCCAGATAAGGGAAGATGGCCCATCCCAATGATTCATGACCCTTCCTTCAATGACTTCAAACTTTGGTAATGGGGTTTCAGCCTCCCCTAACAGTAGCCACTGACAGAAATTACATTAGAGCCCTTGAGTGCTGGGACAAGTCAGTCTCAGCCTAGAAAACAACACATGGAGTAGCTGCCTAGGCCAGCAAAATGCCCACTGGCCTGCAGACACTCTGCTGCCCCAGCCCCTCACCTCCTTACTGAGGCAAGCTCTCAAGTGCAGTGGTTTGTTGGACATGAAGAACTGCCAGGTGGTCTCCGCACAAGGCTGGGGGCCCGGCTTCTCTGGAGCATACTGCACCTTACGGATCAGCAGACGGGCAGAGTTCCTGGGAAGCAGCAGAGGACAACATGGGGGCATTTGGTGCTTGGCAGAGGCAGCAGCTGTGCATCCACATGCGCTTACACGCGAGAAGTCGCTGACAAGGGGGGCAAAGCTGACCAAGCAACCGAGTTGCATCACTGGACCACCCATCCCCTGTAGGGACAAAGCTGAACAGAGACACACACACCCTGTTACCTCTTATGAATTCTTTCTTCCACATTCTCTGTTGAGAAAGCTTTCACCTCAAAGTCCACCCCACAGATCTGCCAGAGAGAGAGGACAGCTGTGAAATCAGGGTGAGAAGCTGGAACACCTGCAGAGGTTTCAGTATCTTTCTGTACCAGAAATTGGCAGACTCCAGCCAGGTACAAATTTTTCTGGCCTTCCACCATTGTAATAGACATCTCTGCCAACTGGTGTGGCCACATCCACCTGTTCCATGCTGCTCCTGATAAATGAGGCTTAATTACCAAACTCTGAAAGATGACATCCCTACTCCTGAAAGGCTTTCTGAGAGAACGGTGCTGTAGAGGTCACATCATAAGACTGAGCAGTGTGCAAGGCTCTCCAGCCCTGAACTGAATTTCTGAACTGGCTTTGTAATGCCAATACCTTCTTATCCAGCACCTAAGGAATGGGAGTGATCAGGCCAAGCTAACCTTTGCTTTAACAGGTTTATAGCATCATGGGACACCTGTGTGAGTCCCAGATAACTCTCTAAAAAGAAATTTTTTCCAGACTATCATTCCCTGGCATAAAACACAGCTTATCCTTTCTGCACTAGATTCTACAACCCTCATCCCACCTTGCCTAGTTCTGCTGTTCAGACAAGCATCCAGTCAAGTATAAAAGGAATATTTTTAAAGGTATCAGAAACCTTGCAGAACGTACTATTATTTAGTGACTTTTACTCCAGGGTTTTTGTTTTGTTTACATACATGTACAAGCCAGCCTTTCTCCGCATTTAATTCAGAGCAGGTCTTAACACATGTTATTTATAGCAATCTATGAGATTTTAGACAGTCTCTTTTTCTTTCATGTAGCCCCACAGCCACAAACATTTTATGTGCAACCAACCCGCAAATCATGTGGTAATCTTAAGGAAGCTACAGCATTGCAGATTTTGTAGTCTTGCTTCTGTTTGGCTGGGTTCCTTTTCTTATTTTGAGGACTTAAATTCCAAATCTGTGACACACACACTTGACATTTGTGGCATACCATAGTAAGATCAGTCTCACCTTCTCCTACTCTCAAACTAGACAAATTCACATTACTTTTTTCCATCTGACTTTGCTTAACTACAATAAGCACAGGTGTCCCACTGGTCTCACCTTATCAACGTCACAAGGTGCAGGCTGCAGACAGACTGAGCAGGGCAGGTAATCTGGAAACTGTGGGAGGAAGAAGAAAAAATGCCCCAAAGCAACAGAACACATATCTAGGCGACATACTGCTCACAAAAGCAATCCTGAGGACAACAGGTCACTCACTGTAATGCAGTAACCCTTTGGAATTCTGGCTAGTATACTTGCCTTGTATGAACAAAGTCCCTCTCTTCCAAAAATACTTTAACAGTGCAGAAACAAAAAAAAAAGTCCAGGCACAACCTGAATCTTCCTCGGGAACACTAAGGCAGATATGTGACTGACAGTACTGGAAGGATATCCTATTAGAATCAGAATTTTGCAGTCAACTGTCATTTGTTGGCAACATCTGGTAAAGAGCTTTTCATCTGCTTATTTGATCCACAAAGTTTTTAAAGCAAAAGGATTTGGCACTGGGGCAATGGTATAAAATATTCCAGCTCCTCAGGAATGGGAAGGCAAGGATATATGAGGCTGTTGCTAGCAAAAAGCTATTGCATATTCCCTTGCCTTTTCAAAGAAAGCCCTTTACACACTGCTGTGATCACTGTGTAGTTAGGATTTTCTTGCATTTTACCTTGTAGGATGGCAAGAATAAAAAAAAGAATTTGTACACTGCCTGTCACTCAAAATTGGAATTTGCAGAACATGAATTCACTATTAATTCCCATCTTCAGTCCATCACCAGGCCTCAACAACCCAGTAAGAACAGACACGAAAAGTCAGATGCTCTTCTAAGATACTTACTGTAAAGAAAAAGGAATAAGCATTTTTCCCCAGCTTCTTTAGCAGAGACTCCTGCAAGTGGGTGAGAGACTCTGGCTTGTCAGCAGGTGGGAACACCTGGACCCTGGAGAAGAACAGGTCCCGTCGGAAGGTGAGGCCAATCACATCGATGTCTTCCTGGCCATACCTGAACGCACAGGTGAGGGACACGTACACTGGGAAGAAGCACAGGCCAGGTGAAGCAGACAGCAGGGTAACAGTGAGCCAGGGTGGGATGGGGATGTCTCCTGCACTAGAGAGACACGGGAACTCATTTCCACACATGTAGAACCCAGTGAGCATTCATCCAGCAGGTAACAACAAGCAGTGTGTTGAGGAGGAAGCCCATTTGCGGGGTACATTTGTACCCTTAAAAGAATAAAAAGGTTCTACCTCAACACCTCAGAAAGATAAGCAACAATTTCTGAAACACACATTGCATAAAACCTCAAACCTTTTCTCCCCTTGATAATAGCGGGATCTACCAATACAACACCATCTGAAAGAAAGGGAAAAATAAAGATTAACACGGGATAAGCAGGGCTGGGGGCAGGAAGGGCAGCACATATCCTTGTGGACTTACCTACAGGTTCCACATCCCCTATATTGTCAATGTAGTCCCTCTTTCCCAAGTAGATGGTCACCTGTGGTGAGAGGATGACCATGGCTGAACTACAAAATGTTTGTGGTTGTGTGTTCAGGGAAGAGGGACACAGACACATCACTGGCAGAGATCAGTACAATTCCATTTTAAATGGAATATTTATATTTTCCCAGCAAACATGCAATCCCCATCAGACTCAACACTTATTAACATGCTTCAGGACATCAGAATTGAAGACCTGATCTAGATCAACTCCCAAAGGTACAACACAAACACCTATGCATGGGACAAAGAACTGCAGATTTAAACATTTTTGGTGCCATCAGGTTGGAAAGACAATGAATCAGCTTTGTTTAAAACATTTACCAGCAGAAGTACAACTCAGGAGGAGAGAAAGGTGAGGCAAGCTGCCTTTCTCTTGTATTTTAACATATTTAGGGCAAACTGAAAAGTTTGCCCTAAAAACTGTTTACATCATCTCCTCAAACTCAGAGCTAAATATGGTTCATGGTCCTTCTTCAGAAAAAAATAATAAAGGGAATAGGACACAGCTTTCTAATAAGTCTCCAGCCTGACCACAAGCAAAACTCATACCTAAATAAACCCGTTATTATGGTACTCACAGCTTTGTCACGGGTGCTTTTTTTGAAGATAACTTGTTTATGAGGAGAACCAGCATTCTTCTCACTCATCCCAGTCTTTTGAGATTCAGGGCAGCTCATGGGCAAAAACAGGGATGTGACTGTGGGTGAATGAAGCTTTTCTGCCCCAAAACGTCCTGAAAAAGATGCCTGGGAAAAATAGGTGGATGTGATAAAAGCAGTGGGTAAAGCACTGTGTATAGTTTGCTGTTTCAGAACCCCTCACACATCCAAATGTGAGCTCTGGCATGCTCAGTCTAAGAGCTACAAAGGTGGTTTGTGTTGGTAAGGAGTCAGACCAGCCCTCAGAGGAGAACTCGTCTGTCTCACTGCATTTTTCTCAGCGAGACCCCAGCACAACCCAGTATGTGCAGAGTATCACTGAGCTCAAACCAGAATGGACCTCAAGGACAGAATAGTCCAGCCACCTGCCCAGAAAGGCAACAATTATAATCGGGGTAGGGAAGAGCTTACACCTGAGGGAAAAAAAAGAGATGGAATAAAATGCTTCAGCAGGAGAAAAATAAGGAGGGGGAGGAAAGGGGAGAAAAAAGAAGAGGGGAAGTAGAAGAGAAAGGGTGGGAAAAAAGAAGAGAAGGGGTGAAAATAACAAGACAAGGGAGGAAGAGAAAGGTAAGACCACAAGGGCACAAGAGATATCCCAAAAGAGAAGTGCAGAAAACCCAAGTGGTACAAAGCAGAGAGATTAGCTTTTCGTTGTAAGTCATAAAATAGCATCCAGTTAATGATCAGACAGCAAATTCAAAAGAAGGTGAAGCATTTCCCCAGTTAAGTGAAGATTCAGGGTGGCTCTGAAAATCACCAATACGAATGGAATAACAGGATTAGAGACATTCACAGGGAAGACGCTTTTGGCAGCTATTGGACAGGATGATCCAGGTGCAACCTTAACCCTGTAAGACTCTGAAGTGGAGGAGCAGCATCAGGAAAGGACGATGCCACACGTGCCCTGTCCTTACTCTTCACCATCAGAGCTGTGTGAATGAGTGCACTGTGTTAGACAGACCCCTGGTCTGATGAAGTGTGACTGTCCTTGAAGTTTGCTTACATCCTATTTCTCTGCTTACTGCTTCAAGAGTAAAAGTTTCTCAGGTCTATTTGCAGACAACAAACCAGAGAAAAAGGAAATACTTTGCTTCTTGAAAAATTGAAAAAAAATGTGAGGCGGAAATTATAAACAGACCATATGTATTTAAGAATTTCTACTTTTATGAAGTAGGTTTTTCAAGCCCATACTAGTATTTGTTGCTGACTAGGCACACTACTCATGCTGTAGACTCAAGAAACAAACCAGCAAATAACGTTAAATACCTTGCTGTGTTCCAAATGACACGGGAGCTTCCACGGACAGGGATGGGAACTTCTAAATTACTGAAGAAAGATGAATTTTCCAACACAGCTGTGTCCTATGCTTCTTTGCATCTACCAGAGGGAACCACTGACCTTTCCACAAACAAGGTAGACAATTTATAGGGGATTTGAAAGCCCTTCTCTAGTTGCTTCCATCCAGGATTTCAAGAATTAATCCCCCTCCGAGAGCAAGTATTGTACCTGGGCTAAGATTCAACTGGGAAGTGGTTAAGTCAGCAACATGAGGCATTACCTAAGGACACTCAGATAGTCAGTGAAGAGATCTATAATGTCCCCCTCACATGTTTTGCAAAGACTACAGACTTATGTAGCACAGGACAGCTCCTGAAAGCAGCTTTAATTTTTCTCAAGCTCTATCTCCTCCTTCCTAGGGCTGCAAGACATCCAGACTGACAGGAAGCTCAACAGACCAGAGCCATTTATGAAAAAGGAAGCTTATAAAAACACTAAAATTCTATTTTGATGGACTGTCAAACACTGCGAACAATGTATTACTCTCATGATCATGAAGCAATTTATCTATTATTGCTTCACCAACATCCCACTGACATGCTGATGCAAAACACTATGTTTCTGGGTAGTACAACCCCCTCCTCAATACAGAGGCGCAACATCCATCATTTAAGAAACACAGATATTTCAATTAATTTTAGCTTTCCTGTTCATTAATCTTCCAAGAATAGCTTCCCCCCACCCCCAATGAATTTGGCCTTGATATTTAGCACAATTTAGTACATGTAATTTTTGGCTTGCAAGCTGCAGGAACAGCTGTAGCTTTCCTCTGCCTGCATCTGTTCATTTGATTACAAAGATCACATGATATCCTGTCCACTTGCCAGCCTAACAGCTCCCTCAAGCTCAGGCAGCCTTGCAGTCACAAATCAAGCTTGCTTTTTGCAAACAATTGCCAACATTTGCCTGAGTATAGTGGCCTGGGTTACACAAATTATTCCCAAAAAATGAACCACAGAACCAGTGTTCCTCAGTTCTTTCAGGGCTTTCCTAATTCCAGCAACATTTCATTAACTGAGGGTGGATTATTTGAAGAGCTTAATCACTGCTCTGTCTAATCAACTCTGGCAAACACAAACTAGGCAGATTTAAACCACAGAAATTCACATGTACCTGCACTGCAGAAGGGAAGTTAGGTCCTGACCGTGGGAAGCAGGGAAGAAACCCCAGAAATGTTCTATTCAGTCACACTTTGCAAAACCAAAAGAGACAAAGATGGTTTTGTACAAGTCTGTGCTGCAGCCAGTGCAGGGTTATTAGTCCTACAGGAGAGGATGAGCATTCCTATTGGTTCATGTACCATTGCAAACATCTTCAGGGGATCTTAGAAACAACTCCTCCATAACACGTGCTCCCAGTGCACCCTTAGATCCAGAGAAAGATGCCCAACACCACTTGAAGGGCAGCTCCACCTTTGGCAGCAAAACTGCAAGAGCCACTTCTGCACTGCAGGCACCTTCATTTGCTCTTCTTCCCTCTGCAGGTTGAAGCAGAAAAGGAGGCAACAGAAGTAATCAAAATATGGGAGAAAAAAAGAAGTTAAAATTGCTCACTAGAATTTCCTACCTAACTTGGTGCTAAGGAATTTTAATCTAAAACGCTTAAGGACTTAGCCAGCTGGCCATTATCCTTCAGCATTATTAACCTGCTTCGTAACAGCATCAATAGGCCAAACAAAGCTCTTTGTGCAAGATCTGTGTCCATGATGTTGAAAAACACAAGTGTAGCAGCCTAAATTATAAACATCCTAAACCCATTCTGATCCTCCTCAGCAGAGCCTGCAGTTTTTACTGCACTAATCTCCCAATAATCTTTCATCATGCTGACTTGCCATTTAGCAATCTGCGTTCCCGCAGGAACCAAGGTCACCCGGACGCATGGCAGGAGCCTTTTCAAGGACCGTCTGCCACTGCAACAGGCAGAAGAAAAGATATCTTGCCTTTAGAAACTGTTCAGAACGGCAGCTTTTCATTTTTGCTACAGTTCTCACTTCCATGAACTGAAAAGAAGCTTCTTATTAAAAAAGGAGGGTGGCCAGTGATGGCTCTTAGTAATGAAACTTGTACATTGAAGAGCTGAAGATTTTGCTTCATTACTCTGAAGCCTGAACCAGAGCAACATCTTCAACAAGGGTTTTTGTGTTTTTTTAAAGAAACGTGCAACTCCTATTCTTGACTTAAAAACTTAGCAAGGTAGCAGTTGAAGTCCCATAGCAGGAAAAGCGTTCTATTTTCAGCAGTGTTTGAAACACAGATCCTGACTTCCTCAGTTCAGTAGCTTATCCAAAACATCCTAGAATACATCAGCCTTTCAAGGACAGAGACAGAGGCACTTGTTCAATGTGGCAAGACTTCCTTCAGTCTCCAGGCAAGATTCCTGAGACAGGGCAAGCCCAGGTTGCACCTGTGGGATGTCCAGCTCCAAGCTAAGAGCATTATCCTCTATCCCCCTCTACACCAAATCCCACAATGCGGCTGAACATAAATCCACCATTCACCAGGAAAATGACACTTCAGGGTCCCCTCTGCACTCATTCCAAACAAGAGCGCACACACAGACACACAAATAAATGAATTAGAGCATTGTGGGGTTTTAAAAGCAGAACACAGGTTTATTTACAATCAAGTTTTTATGGGCAGCTGAATAAATAAAAACTTTGCCCCATATAGTCTAATTTCCCTCTGCAGAAAGTGTCTGAACAAAAGGCTAGGTTAGAGGGAACCTGTCAGTGCAGCTCCCCCAACCCAGCCCCTCTGAAGAACACAGTTCCTTAGTAAAACACTATTGGGAAAGGAGAAAATAAAGTGCAAATAAAAAGGCAATAAAACGCTGGTGGCTTGTGTTGAGGCCCAGACGATGTGAAAAGGTTTGGCTGGATAAAGATATGCCAGGTAGCTCACACTCAGTCACATCATGGTTTGGGATGCTCAAACAGGGACAGAGCCAGGATACCGCTCCAGACCACAGAGGGCTCCAACGCCAACAGGAATATTGCACATGTGCTCAGGAAGGGGGCAAGTGGCCTGGAATTGCCAGCACCAAAACAATGGATTTGGGATTTGACCCCACTGTCACCTGTGTTCTACTGACAGCCGCCAGGACAGGACGAATGAACAGAAACTGGGACCAAGCATCTATATTCCAGGACTGGAGTCACAGGATGACTACATTCCTCATCACTGCAGCACAACAGCTTCTACAACAAGCTCAACAAGTTGAACTCTCTCCTCACACCCAGGAACCAAACTGCCTGTGGTATAAAAAGATTAAAAATCTCCTATTTTGTGATGCCCCAGCTGTTGAAGGGGTGCACGAGGGTGCAGAAGTCCTGAAGGAACAGCCTCACGAGCAAGTGAAACTGATTGACAGGGTTCACATGACAGTGCTGGAGAGCCTTTGCCAGGACCAGGGCAGATCCAAACTGAGCTGATGACTCGAAGGCAGAGCTGCCAGAGCCATGGGAGACTCTCTTTAAAAGCTGTTCCAACACTTCAAACTGCCTAACACCCGTCCACATTTCAGGATCTTCTCACGCCAAGCCTGAATTTGGCCATGAGAACAGAACACAGGAGACGGGACATGCTTTTAAGTCAGCACACACAGTTACTTCTTTCCAACGTTTCCACCTCAGAAGTGCTGTAAAAACATTTGTGTGACAGGGTATTTGGCACAGCTGTCTGGTGAGGAATCCTGCTAGTATCTTCAGCTCCATTTGGTGCATAGATACTGCATGTAAAGGCATGACTAAGTAGCATTCTCCATCCAGAACAGCTAATCCCTTGTTGAGTCCAAGTGCCACAGTGCAGTTACGGCCGTGAGAAGTCTCTGACTTGGGCTCCTTCCTCCATTGCTTTAGAACTTCCCACTGCAGAGCGAAGCCCATGCGCTTGTTAATATCCCGACTCCAGATGGATCTGGGCTCAGGTCTCCATGCTGTGCAGCCACAGACCAGCACCACCACACACAAAGCCTTCTGCTCTCTGTCAGTCAAAATTCAGACCACAGGACAGCCTTATTTCCTTTGTCCACACTGACCACATGGGCACCCGCTGGTGACCACGCGACTGCATTGATCGAAGAACTGAAACGGAAGCCAAGAATAAGTTTACAAGAAAGCTGAATTCCACAACAGCACTTAGTACTGGAATGAAATACTATAGTACTCTTATTATCAATAAAATACCCCCACTTTCTCAGCTCTCAAGAGACTCAGGCTTTTAATACACCTGAGAGAGGTACAATTTCTTCAAAATGTATTGAATGTACTTTATTAGAATCATATCTCAGTTTAAGAAGACAACAACAACAAATCTAACCTAATTCAACCTAGAGAATACTGCCACGAATCCACAAAGAATTTGTGTATTAAGAATGCTCACACACCAATAAAAACTGCAAAGCTGTACAACTCCAACGCTTTCATA
This sequence comes from Atrichornis clamosus, assembly GCA_013400975.1. Taxonomy (NCBI): domain Eukaryota; kingdom Metazoa; phylum Chordata; class Aves; order Passeriformes; family Menuridae; genus Atrichornis; species Atrichornis clamosus. The sequence goes on from WBMZ01011333.1 coordinate 23,166, forward strand.
GCTCAGCCAAGATCCAAACTCAGATCCCCCTCTAGACTACCTGTCCCGCTTCCCCTCACCTGTGATGCTTTGCAAGCGTCCTCTCCAATTTCCCAGTAAGCACATTCCAAACGTACAGGGCCCCATCAGCTGAACCAGCAGCCACATAGTTACCATCAGGGCTGTGAGATCAAACAAGGTGCGCAGGGCAAAGAACAATTTTCAAGTCAGCAATTTTCAGCAGACATCATCATTCCCCCCACAACTACCTATGCAAGCAACTTGGCATTAAATAGTCTTAATTTTAAGAGTTATGTGTTATCGGCTGCTAACACTGAGGGGTGAAAGCACTTTGAAATCAGAGCATTTCCAAGATACTGGATCAGCATCTACAGATACACTGTTTTGACTAAGAAAGGAAATTGCAAACTCTGCTCCAGTTTTTCTAGCTTCAAGTGGGGACCAGTGCAACCAAGCATCAGGAATCACTCAGTTTTGCTGGGGAAAGATTTATCAGTATGTTGCTTATGTCTGACCTTACCTGAACACAACTCTTGTCCAGTCAGAGCCACACTTGAATCCCTGGGCACTGAAAGGTTAGAATCAGATAACTATTAACTCATTTATAAGAAGAGATACTTGCTAAAGACAATGTTAAGGACTTCTGCATGGTTCAGAACTAACTCCAGCATCCCTTTATCACAATTCATGTTTCTCATACACCTTCCTCTCAATGTCACCTGAAGAAATTCTTTCCTCAAGACCAAAAACTTCTAGCCAAGCTGTCTTCTCTAAAGAGACATGTGAAGATCCAGATCTTTGCTGTTAAGTTTCTAGAGAACTCTGCCACCCGTGTAGAAAGAAAAGTGAGGAGACTGCTCTCTCCATGGGCGTCCTGAAAAATACTGCAGCACTGAGGGCAATCCACAACACAAGGTTCTGCAATTCACAGAGTTCTTGTGAAGAACACACCTGAATGTCTGCTTGACAGCACTGACCCGCAGATCAATGATCTTGAGTAGATCATCACGGGAGCAGGTCAGAAGCTCTGTTCGCTCTGGGTTCAGGTCCAGAGCTGTGATTCTTCCAAGCAGCTCCAGCTCTTTTACTATGCTTTCAGTCCTAAAGACAGAGAGGGAAAAAAAAAAAAAACAGGGAAAGAAAAAAGAAAGCAGTGAACTAGGGTCCAGAAGCCAAAGCAGTGCATCAAAACTTTGACTTGTCCCAATGTGGAAGAGGAGGAAAAGGATTACTGGTTTATTCTTACATTTTGTTTCTCTCCCAAGCTAGATCCCACCTTGTGGATAACATTTTCAGCCAACAGCTAGATACTACTCTCCTCACAATCCCACCCTAGAACAGCAAGTACTGACCAAGTTCTGCAAAACATTTATCAGCAAGCAGGCTGCCTTTTCAGAAAGGAAATGGCAACACCCCCCACCAAAATCCCAAACCCAAATGCTAAATAGTATAAAAGTAGTAGCAAAAATCTCTTTCAATGGCCTTCTGCAACTCTTACAACAGTCTCATCAGCTTCCAAGCTCAGGGGAAGAGTTCCCTTGCTCAGATTAACCTGACAGCAACCCCATAACCATTCCCATACTGTCAGCTCTCCTACAATAGTTTTACCTGATGTCCCAGAAACGAATTTTCTTATCAAAATGTCCACTCATTACACACTGCTCAGTACAGACGATGTCATTGCAGCTAGATCCTGCAAACACTGTTTTTATACCTAAAAAGGAGAAACCAGTGGTAACACACTTAAATTCATATTGTCCAAACTGATGAAAAGAGACAGAAAACAATCACTCAACCCCCCCCACACACACAGTGGCCACACAGAGCAGTGCCCAAGCAGTGGCACAGGGCAAACTATCTGAGAATAATCCTGACTAATTCTTCAACAACCTCTCTGCCCTTCTCAATCTCCTTTGCTGGGACTTTAAATGTTCCCGTGACAGCTGCTTTACTTCCACTTCATACTTAGCCAGCTATAATTTGCTTCTGTTAAACAACATGAAACCATCTCCTTGACCTATGTCTGCGATTCAGATACCAAGGTAACCTTGAATCTCGACTGCTCTCTCAGTGCAAGCAGCTTTAAGAGCCATCAGCAGGAGAAAATAAGATGTTTCTTCCATAGAAAACCTGGATTCTAGCAATTCCTTCATTTGAGATGTTGAAATTTTTGATATGTTTCCAAGAGACATTTCCATCCATTTCAGGGTTAAAAGCCCTGACTCAGCTCCGAATTTTTAGAGGAAGACTGAAATACTCACCCCCAGACTGGGAAACAACACTCCCAGAACACTGCTGCTGTCAGTAAAATAGCATTAGCAGTGGTTCCTGCATGCACAGGATTCCTTTTTCCAGGTAACAGGCAGAAAGAATTCAATTACTTAAGGAACAACACAAGATGGCAGGACTGCTAGCCTTTTTCTTTTTTTATACTAGCAAGAAGATTCAGTAATTTATCTGTTGCCAGACTTCCATGAACATTTAGCAGAATCATAGAACGTAAATAAAAGAAGTTAGGTTTCCTTACAAACTTTGCTGCGGAGGTCCCAGAGCTTGAGGGTCCGGTCGTGACTTCCCGAAACGATGCGTGCGTTGTCCAGCAAGAACTTGGCTGACAGAACTTTACCACTGTGACCTGTCAGGGTGTGCTGAGGACAAGAGACTGACATGGTGAAATTGCCTATTGCAACTTGCTTAAATCATAGTTTGCATGTCTACTGCATTGTTTGGAGGAAAAAAAAACCTGTTACAGTTAAAGAGAGATCAACACTGAGCAGGAGCGTGAAGTATCACCTCCAGCCTGGAGGTGGAAGTCACTTTGGCTGCAGTTTCTCCAGCTGCTCAGGAACCTGCCAGCTCCTTCCTCAACACTCTTTACGCCTACATTGCACAGACACATGGCAAATGCAACATAGCCTTGCAGGATAAACTGACGGTAAGTGGTTAAAGCATGGAATTCCATTTCCTGGAAATGGAAATTGTGTCTTCCTGTTTTCATAAGGAGCTCCCCTCAAGGACACAACAGGGTATCTAGTCTCAGCTGTTGTTACATCTTCAAGCCCGCAAGCTGAGACAACCAGGGATTTCAGTAAAGCTCCCTGCAGCAGCTTCTCTAAGTGCAGAGGGAGGCACTGTGGGGCTGAGAATATAAGCCACATTCACTTAGAACCACTCAATATTACATACTAAATCACAAAACAGATAATGAATTACTCAAGAAAGAGTTATGAAAAACAAGACAGAAATCTTTGTATATAGTTAGATTTTTTAAAATACTCAATGGAGGATCAAATTACACAAAGCAATCTGGACTTGGGAAACACAAAAGAAAAGCCCTTAAGAATGGAAAGACATAGGAGCAAAGTTTGGAAAAAAACCCCCAACCTGATACAAAACACACACTCAATGGTCATGCCAACAAGACCACTTTGTCTTAAGAAAGGAACACAAACTCCAGCAAGGAGGACCTAACTTTCACTCTGCATCTCTCTTCTGCTCTTGCTGCACAGACATTACATATAGGTATCTGCATTTGGGCAGGAAGTTTTGGCAAAGTTTACTGTGATTTCAACTATACTGCCTCCTGCTCAAGTGCAAGCCACGACAAATCCACACCATGCACACTCAAAACAGAGCACTATTTTATCTTAGCAAACAGTGAATGCACTCCAAAGAATTACAGGAATATTATGTGAAGCCAGATGAATGTTTGCAGGTATAACTAACTTTTTGTAGTGAGTAATCTATGTCTACTAAACTTGTATTCACTATAATTCACATCAATAGTAGGTTTTGCAGCCAAGGAGAAGCTGCAAAAGAACTGATTCTTCACTTTCCTAACTGAGACCTGACATCTCCACAATGAGAACTACTCAGAGAATTACACTGCATCTGTTGGTTATAAGCAACATGTGAAATGTCAGAAGATTTGGAACATCAAAGTAGCATCTTCCTAAAATAAAAAGTTGAGATAAAGTGTACATAAGAAATTACAATCAAAAAAAGCTCTTGGGAAGCTGTGAAGAAACTGTTCTTTTGGTCAAAAAAAGGATAATCTTTACATCAGAGCCAAGTGAAGAATATGAGTAAAAAGTAGTTGGGAGGAAAGGAGGAACCTTTCAAAAGGCATTGAGAACATCCAGCACATTCAGTCTTGCTGCCTTGGACAGCCAGGCAAAGGGCTCCTTTTCAAGAACGCTGCTCTTGACTTAAAACAAAAGTCCCTCTTTGTCTGCTGCAAACCCCTTTTCAGCAGCCAGCCCTCTCCTTGCAGTGAGGCTGAAACACTGAGGTGGCTCTCCATAAACCATAAGAAGTATTTAAACTTCCCCAGAGGGGTACCCAAAAGTGTGGAAAGGTTTTGCTAGTGGGAGGACTGTATTGGGAAAATATACAGTAACTGGAGCCTCCTGCAAGGCTGGGTGGAGAACAACGCTGTATTTTAGGTCTTTTGTGAAGACCTTTAAGAGATAAAAAACCTGTCAACCAAAAGAACTATTAGAAGTGTCTAATGCCCACTTCCACTAAATGCCCAACTTCCAAAATTGCCACGTCCCCATTAGACAAAACTGGGAATACGAGATAGAAACAGGCTGATCACTGCTTTGTCTCACAGGACTCACCCGTAATCGATTGTCATCAACTGTCCAGATTCTGCTGGCAAAGTCATTCGAAGCTGCTAAGAGGTAAGAACCCTGTGAACACAAGATTCATTTAAAACTCCTTCTGCTAGTCAATATGCAAATCAAACTCAAATATTTACAATAAATCATTAAAACCATATTAGTGCTATTTTGCCAAAGGAAAAAGAGAATAAAACCAAAACCACAATAGCATATGCCACCGTGGAAAGCCAGTGTAACCCTTCCCAAAGGGCTATGGCATCTGCTTCTCACCAAAGTGGGAGGGTTTGTAGATTCATGGCTATAGATAAAACAATATATTTAGTATAACAAGAATAATGTATAACAATATACAATTATAACAATAACCAGACCAAGAAAAAAACCCAAAAACCCCTAAATCAGTCTGAGGAGAGATAAATTGACTTGTTCACAGCTTTAGGCTTATGGCTCTCACAAGTCATTCATGATGGAGAATGGTCACCACAAAATTCATGCTTGCACTCCTGTCCATCTCAAGACTTTCCTGAATCCTTGAAATCCTTTAACATTTCACCTCAGACAGTTCTCACCTCAAAAGTGCTCAAGCAACTTGCCAAAACTGAGAACTAGTTTCTCCTGCAGATTAACAGTACCAGCAAACCTCTAATAAGCTGATCAGTGTCCAAAGGAAGGATGCTCTTGGGTGTGTATCGTAATTTAGCACACAGAATCACCAAATGTTAGAAATTATGTCAGCTTTGTGTTATAGAAGAGGTCTCAGCAGAAAAGTCAGATCACATGTCCAGTTAGACCAATCCAAGACCCCAAACTCCTGCAAGCAGGACTGTTGGATGCTGATCCCAGTCATGTCTCCAACACTCCAGGTTAACATGAACTGAACACATCTCATGCTGTCAGCAAAAACTCTGCCAGCCACACCATTGCTGTGCTGTGACTGGGGAGAAACTGCTGGGAGAAAAGGTCATGGAAGTTCAAGTCTTGGGATAATCAGACCTTTTACTATTCATCACAGACCTCAGAAAAGCATTCGTGGAAATACAACTTTACAGAAATAAAGCCTCAGTATATTTGCTTCTTTTGTGCTGTTATGCCAGCTTCAGTGGAAAGCTGAAGACTCATTTCTTACTTTAACCAAAACTCCGTAACAGCCAGTATCTGAGCTGCATGTCATCATCTGAATTGTAAAGCAAGGATGAGAATTACAGACTGCAGCTCATCAAATAAAGATCTTTTCTACAATTTTAATTATTTTCAGTTACTTTCATGTTTTAACTCATTCCTTAGGTAACTTTTCAATTAGAATGGAAACAACAGAGAACAACATAATACCATTAATTTATTCCCAGTTACAAACAGTGGATATTGCACAGATACTCACAGCACTATCAAATTCTATGCTTGTAATCCCAGCATTACTACCAGAGAGGGAACCTTTGGGTTCACACCTATCTGCACAGAGAAACACAAACAAAAACTTAAGCAATGGATTAAAACAGAAGCTGACAAAAAGTGAACCATAATACAAGTTTATATCCCACCATACCCCAAAGCAAAAAAGTTTACCTCCCAAGACTTCCCAAAGCTTAACCCTCCGGTCCATGCCTCCTGTTGCTAGTAACCGGGAGCCAGGGCTGAACTGCACTGCATTCACCTCCCCATCATGTGCATCCTGAGGAGGGGGAGGAACACAACAGCCACCCAAAATGGAATTAGCACAGACCCATAACCCACAGATCAGAAAACTACAGAGCTTAAAGGTTACACAGAATCACAGCTATGCATGTTTCAGAAGTATACAGAAAATAAAGCCACAGACTGCAACTCTGCTATGGCTGGTGGTGCAGAGACAGAGAAAAGGCTGACCCTTAGCTGAAGAAAAAACAAAGGCACATAAAGAAAAACACCAGCAAGGAATCAGCAGCAAGAACAAACTACCAAAAGCCTTACAATGCCTCCTAAGCTTAGGCTCTTAAGTCATACCAGAAGGAAAAAATAAACAGGAAAAGACAGGACAAAACCCAACAACAGGTGATGTGCTGTAACAAGGAAACTACCTTTTCACTTCTCCATCTAGAGACAGCCATGGAACATGACCCACTCAGTTCATGCAACCACAGAACACTCAAGTCAGGCTTGAGTTAGGCAAGTCTGCTAGGAAACAGCAGAGCAGATGAACTGCCTTCACTGGGGGCACTGATGGGAATGCTGTGTTACACTGGTGATGAAGCAGTGCCAGCACAGGTGTGACAGCACCTGCTCGCAGAGAACCTGGGCTTAAGCTGTGCTTCCTCTCTGCAGGTGCACTGACTTCCCAGAACCCCTGCTCTCTCATAGCTTCATGTTCTGAATTCTTAGTCTTTTGAACCTATGAGAATTTTAAGAGCCATTCTTTTTTTATTCCCATTAATTTCACAGCTTTATACTACTTAGCCACACAGTATTACTTCAACAATCTTAATTGATTTGCTGCACTCCTTTTTAAGTATTTTCAGTAACTACTCCTTCAAAACAAGCTTTTCTGGAAACTTGTATTTTTATGGAACTTGCTGCTTGAACATGGTCTGCCAGCTCATATTTAGGCGTCATCACACTTCAAATCTGATCTTTTTGCAAATGCAGAAAAGCCCTTCACAAAAAAACAGGTGAAAGGCCTCACCTAGAAGCAGTGCCCAAGATTGATGGCTGAAGTGACTACCTTTTCCACCCCCTATTTGCCTTGCTAAACGTAAGCCCAGTCTGCTCTCTGTATCTGCCAAACCTTTGCCACAGAGTTCCTGCACTAATTCCTGAAATGCTCTGTCAGACCTAGATATGTCTTGACCCTTCACCTGGGCTCAAAACACGGGAGCTAAAGCCTAACACCTCCTTCCCTGATGCCCCCTATCCAAGCCAGCTCCAGCTGTCACTTCAGTCATGACCCTTTCTCACTTGAGGTTACACTGCTGCTCACTCCATCCCACAACTTCCACTACAGAAGATGGTAACAGGGTAGGCAGAAATGCAAAAGCCTCCATGTTGCAGTGAGCCCCACTGATACTCTGGATGAAAAAAAAAGTTTCATATCCATGAAAAATCCACATCCAGCTCTGGAGTGCCTGAGAAAGAGGCATATTCAAACAAGCAGCTGCATTACAAGACAGTTTCCTAGAGTATCTTTCAGTCAGAAGACAATGCCCTGCACAGAAATTTAAGTTTGACTTTGTGAGGCCAAAGAAAGCATAAAGGAGGTCTCAGCTTGAAAACCTTTGATCATGCACAGGAAATGAGGACACCCCAGCACCATGAGCTCCTCTTGACCAGGTCTGTTGGATCACATTTGGTGCCACAACTCCCTTCACTGTGGAGAACTGGAACTGAATTAATCCCAAACTGTCAGCAATCTCTTCCTCAACCATAGCTCTACTATGGCATGATAGAAACAGGACTGCTGGGAGCCAAGAGGGTAATGGGGTGGAATTTCCCTGTGCCCTCAGAAAACTTCTTTGTCATCATTGACCTCAGGAAGACAGACATTACATTGGCTCTGAGAAACATCTGGGCTAAGAATTAAATGGAATGAACTATTCTACCAAATCAATAATTCCTTCCTGTTTGGTAGTGATAACAGAAAGAATTTCAGTCGATCAGTTCTCACACACAGGATTCACTTCCTCCAGGATCAGTACAAGGAATGGCAGAGTGAGGAATTTCTCCTGTACTCACAAAGACACATATGGCAGTAGTGGGCACTCTCACTTCTTTACTGGCACCTGGATGTGGCTCTACATTGTCCTGAGGAGCAGGGAACGAGGACAGAGAACGCCTCCTGAGATGAAACAAAGCAGAAACATTTTAAAATGAGAAATGAACACTGTTTCTCTTGAGTTCATCCCCATCTGCACCTGTCATTTAACTACACTGTACAGCAAGTAAAAAATGGGGGAAGGTGCTTTTAACTTCTTTTGTTATCCCATCTTTCAAAAATTATATTTGTCATATCACACTACATTCACTTGTGGCTTTGGATATTTCACAGTTCACCAGATAAGTTGCCTGAACTGATTACTGACCTCATTCTGGAACAGTCTTTTAATTTTTCCAATGGGAAGAGAAACATGGGACTGACTACAGCTCCATCATTATGTCTAGGGAGACTCAAAACCATTGCAGCACTACATCCCAGGCAGCAAAATGCTGTTCCGAAGCTTGGACTGCTCCATTTAAGCAAAGACTACCCACCTACTGCAGAGCTTAGCTTAGAAGGACTGGCTCCACTCTGGATACTAAGCACACAACCTAATGACTTATTTTAAATAACCCTATTAAAGGAGTAAAGTGCAGTGGAAAGTAAGAGCAAACCCCATGTATTGTCTCCACAAAGAGGGGCTCATTGCCTCTCTCACTGTAGACAGTTTCTAACCAGAGCTATCAACAGCCAGAATCTAATCAGCATAATGCAACTGGGTTCCACGTTACTTCAATGGAATACAATCACATGCTGGACTAAGAGTGGATAATGTTTTCACCTGGCAGTATCAGAAGACTGATGTCCCAAAAGGGGAGACCCAGACAGACTGGAGGGAAAGGTCAGAGGTCAGCACACGGCAAGATGGAAGAAACAGGAAGTTGAGGAGAACAAAAAAGAAAAAAAAAAGAAAGGCAGAAGCTAGAAGAAAGCCTGGAAATATTTGTTTGTATTCCCTGCATCACCAAGATTTTGGTGTACATTGAAACCAATATATAAAACAAGGAGGTGAAAGTGTTCTAACCTACCCAAAGATATTACTGATAGAGTCCAGAAGGCCTCCAGCTGGCTGGGAGAGTCGCTTACTGAAGGAGGGGAGGACAGGTTTAAACCTTGTGAATAGCTTCTCCACACAAAGATCAACACAAATACATTTCATAGCAACATGTCTCTAGAAAGACTCCCTCCCCTCAGACCCAGCCCAGAGACAGAGAACACCAAAACAGGCACCAGTGCAAAAGTCATCAGTAACCACAACTCAGAACACATTTTGTGAGTGAAGTTTCTCCAATCTCCCTCAACCTCACCCTGTGAATTGCTGGGTTTAGATATAATAGTCTGCCAAGTCTGAAGTTTCAACCAAATTAATCCATCATCTCTTGCAACTACCTCTTACTTTCCACTCACTGCTATTTTAGAGAAAGAAAAAGATGCATTTAATCTAGGTGAAGATTATTTTCAGCGTTTCAGGTAAACCCCACCATTTAAAAAGTCACATTTATATCTTGTAGAGTAATGGAGGCATAATACAACAGGCACTGTAATACCCATGTTATTAACGATTTCATTTTTAAACCTTTGTTTTTAAGATTAAACACAGATTTTTCAGGCACTAGGGTAATTTAGTTAAAACAGCAAAGGAAAACCAGCACATCTAAAGCACAGTAACAGAGAACACAGCACACAAGTATCTTACTGCTCTGGTGGAAGCACTAAACTGTGTTCCAGCTGAAGGCAACTAAACCCTAGGTAACATTCCCAACATTGTTCTAACTCTCCTATGCCCCCTACCCTTCCTCAGTGACATGCTCCAAGAATCTTTGGGTCCACAAACCTGGACGTCCGGCTGACAGCTCGCACTGGAGAGGTTTCCTCAGCTGTGTCAGAGGTTTCATCCATGAGCACCTCAATGTCATCATCCCTGCTGAAGTGAGAGAAAACATCTCATTTTCAACCAGCCACAGCTTCCAAGGGGAACCACCCACTGATGGGCCTGCACTGGCAGGATAACACTGTTCCAGGGTGTGTCCATGCCCAACCCACTCCAGGTTTCTGTAGCTGCACACAGGTAGATCCAGAGAGCACACGCTGACCCAGCTGACCCTGCCAGAGATGTAACATTCAACAGACAACATCTGAGAACGAATACAGACAGCAACTAAATTTCAGATTTTTATTTTTCAGCTGCCAATTACACTTCACTGACAACAGGGTTGGAGTTCCACATTGCCCTGTTTCTGTTTTCAGACCTCCTCTCCAGATTCTCTTTACTACAGGCATTCTATTTCAGCCTGTAGGACAACATACACCATTATAAGTACCCACCACATCTGAGCAAGGCTTCACTACAGAGTGAATTATATTTGCTGGAACAGTTACAGAACAACAGAAACATGAGTTATTGCAACACCAAGTATAGGTGATATCAGCACATTTTTGCTGTTTCAAAACAAGGAAGTGTTAAAAAAAGCACAAGAGTTTGATTGAATTTCCTTCTTCACTTACACCAAAGACATGCTGATACTTTGTACACTATTGTACTGCAGGTGCTGCACCATTTAACCATGAGAGATGTTTTGGTTCACTCCATTAAAGTATTGGTGTATGACTGAACAACCCAAGTGTGAGGTTCCAACACTTGTACCATAAATTAATCCAGCTAAATTACTCAGCTAATGCTGAAGATTTTCCCCAGTTAGTCACCATGGGCTCTGACAGCCTAGTATTTTTTCCTTCAACAATGATTTTTCCCCACTGCTGATTTTGCAGGACAAACTACTTTTAAACACACTTCACCAACCTAATGCCATTTGACTGAGCAGGAAGTTTAAATTCAGCATTTATTTGTGCCATCAGATAACACTCGGCTGCAAAAGCATTTAAAAGGATGAAACCATTTGTAATCCTTCATTTCAGAATATAGCTGTACTTTCAGTTCTAAGATTCTGGAGGGCAGTATACATGAAAAGGCTATGGAAAATACATACTCTGATTGAATGTATCAGGCTGGTATTTCAATAAAATACTATCAAGTTCTGCCAATATTTTTAAAAATTTAAAGTTTCTGCTATTAGAACTGTATGCTGCAAAAGAACTTTTCATACTAACAACATATTTCTAAGTAAATATAAACACCAGGGCACACCCCTTGAAATGATGCAGTTTTCCCCTTCAGCCCATTTATACAACATAAACCCTTTAAAATTATGAAATCATAAAGAAGAAATCAAAAGCATCTGTGCAGCAAAGTTTCAGCAGTTTACAGAAGCAATTATGCCATAGGGCCTCTCCCATTCCCTTTACACATGCCCTTCCTCCCTATTCCAGACTTTTGTGTAGACCCTCCTTCAGAGGGGATACACTGCTCCTGTGCTGTGCAAGGACATCAACACAGGACTCAACGTGGTCCCATGACGTGAATACAAAGAGAAAAGATCTCCAGAAGAAGCCTGCAGGCTGCTCAGGAGATGCCCAGCAGTGCCCAGGAGCAGAGCAGCAGGTGCAGTTGTTCTGGCCTGGCAAACACACACACTCTTATCAGCCCAGGTCAGAGCACCTCCACTACCCCCTGCCCACTTCAGTTCCCTGATCCAGTGCCACCCAGGGGCAAACACAGCAGGGAAAGGACAGGAGACTGGAGGGATTTCTCTTCAGCTTACCAGGGAAAGTAACTCCACTGTTTTTCCCTCAGACAGTAAATCCCTCCTAGTGTAGACGTGATGTATTTTCATCCAGGTTAATTCAATCAGTACTCGTTCCTACAGGAAATCCTTGAGCACATTTGTAGTCTAACATTTTAAAATCCTGGCATATCAGAGTAATGGTTTCATGAAGAACTACCTTAAAGACCAAAGGCACATATTATAAATGTTTTTATGCTGATATAACAGTATCTATTGGCCATACGAACCATTCTCGGGACTTTCAGTCTATGCATCTATTTTTAGTCCTAACAGAGCTCCTCCTTCTGTAAGTTCAAGTAGGGAAAGTTACTGTACCTTTCTGACTTCACAAGAAAAGTTTAAACACTCCTTTACATCACTCAATTTAGAAATAACAGAGATACCATTTATCATGCATCTGCAGAAACCTGAGGCAGGAACTGATGGAAGAGACTCTATATCAAGACTGCTTACGGTTCAACAGACAGGGGCTCTTTGGCAGCTTCTGCCAGCTCCTTCTGCAGCCTGGCCTGGCGTCTCCTAAGAAAAAGAACCCAAGATTATTTAAAAAAACCCCAACACTTCCATAATCCCATTCCAAAGGCTACCCTGCACAGTTTTGATGGGCTTCATAAGATTAAGAAAAAAAAATTAGTCCACTGTCCTAATTTTATCCTCCTTTTCAAGATACTCAGAGCAGGAGAGGCAGTTTTCTTACTGTGAACAGGGACGGACAATCAGGTGGAGCAATAAGGTAAGGTGAACCAATGGCCCTTTATGATCCACATGAATATGGATTAGCTTGGAGGACAAGAACTTGCCAAAAATGATGATTATGTTAGTAAAGCTAATACAAAACTGCCAACTACTATGAGACTTCTACTATAGCTTGTAGTCTCCAGGTATTGTTAGCTGGCAAGTAAGCTGAAACAATTCAGAAGAAAAAAAAAACATACAAACTTATTTTTACAGTAAGTTTTACATAGCTCAGTCTCATGGTAGATGCTCATTTTAGAGGAATGCAAAAAACACTGAAGTTAGTTAAGTGAAAAAAAGCATAAAACTAGGAGCAGTACAAGATGCAATATAAAGAAGAGAAATCCAAATCTAATACCAGCAAATAAAACTAGTTTCTATCTGATTTATGATCTTCAGGCCACAGTTAAGTGTTGCTCAAGAAACAAAAGAACATGTTTTGTTCATTTAAAAGACAGGAATGTTTTCACAAAGCATCAGTCTGTGTTGGGCAGAAGAAGGAACAGAAAGTTCTGGATTCTCACTGTGTTGTGCAAGAATAGAGATCTCAGAGATCAAAAGTAAATCTGGTTTTATCCTATGCACTCAAACTGAAAAATGCATCAAACAGAGGTCACGGATCTCACCTGGAATCCTTTTCATTTTCTGCATTCAGGCGATTCGCTTCTTGTGCTTTCTCTGCCATCCAACGCGACACCAGCTCCTGGTTGTCTTCGGTAGTTTTCCTCAGTTTCTCCTCCAGGGCGTTGAAGGTTATCTGGAGAGCATCATATTCATCTTTCAGTGTCTGATTAGCTCGCTCCAGATCTTGCAGTTTGCTACGCAATTCCTGGCACTCTGTTTCCAGCTCAGAAATCTTTTGCAAATACTCTGCAATCCTGGAATGGCAACAAAATATACAAACAATGAGAATCTCCTTTGGGACCTTTGCCATCTTCCTTGTGCTGTTTGCACAATGCCTCACAAAGGCATTTTTAGCTCCAAGCTAGGACTTCTAAAGAATATTCTAACTCTAATAAAAAACTTGATCAGAAGTCTGGTCACTGAACAAACAGTTCCTACTCACTTGGCTTCGTTCACCTGCATCTCTTTGTCCTTCTGCTGCATTTGGTTGTTCAGATCAATTACAGACTGGGCCAGCTAGGGAGAGGAGAAAATTGGATTACGAATTGCAGGGATGCCAGTGGATAACACACACTCAGCAGTCACCAGTGCAAGCACAGACCAATCCAGCATTAAAAGCATGGATCATACCTTTCATGTCTTTTTTATCCCAATTTTCTATCTGTTTATTGCCCCTATCACACAGGTCATCAAATCAGAGAATTCACTTTCAAAAATGAGTTATCAAAAAGCTACTGTTCTTTGATATCTCGCTCTCTTCTCTCAAAAAGTTTCAGTAATAGTCAGATCAAACAGAATGCATATTATGAAGAAATGTTGGTAGTGGAAAAATAAATAGAGAAACTAAGAATTGTCAAGTAAGTAAAGAACAAATGAGTATTGACAACCAAGCAACAAATCCTCCCATTACGGCCAGGACAGCCATTTCTGGGGACATGGAGCACACAGTATAAACACAGATGCCACCAGAGTTTTCTCACAAAGCTGCTGGTGGAGTGTCTGCAGAGCACAGGGAACAGAGGGGCAGAGGCCAAAACTACCGAGCTGCAGCTGGCAGCTCACAGCTCCCAAGGCAGCAGAGCCTCACTGCCCAGAAGAAAGACTGATTTTTGGGAAGAGTATCTGCCTGGGTTTTTAGTACACCAGGTTGGGGGGAAAGAGAGGAGGAAGAGGAAGAGGAAGAGGAAGAGGAAGAGGAAGAGGAAGAGGAAGAGGAAGAGGAAGAGGAAGAGGAAGAGGAAGAGGAAGAGGAAGAGGAAGAGGAAGAGGAAGAGGAAGAGGAAGAGGAAAGAAAATGGTCAGTGCCCTGACAAGTCAGTGCACACCTCCTGTAGAAAGCAGTCTCCTCTTTGAAAAGCTCAGAATTGCTCACACTGGATCTTCTCCACAGCTCCACAGGGTGTGATCAAAGGATGCATGATAGCATTTTCCTGGTCATTCACACCCTTTTCCTACAGAAGTCTGCAGTACCATTCAGGTACCAGCTTCTGGACTCCTTCAGGCCACTGCTGTGCTTTTAAAAAACCCAATTCTGCTGATGAAGCCTCCACATCTCCTTGCCAAAAAAAAAAAACCAACTCAAAAACACCAATCCAAAAACTCCTGCTTTTTCCTCTCTTCCAGGCCCAAGTGTCATAGTTACAGAACTCCTGGGCTCTGAACCAGCACTCCCTTTCCAGCCTAGCACTGTGGCTCTTTCAACCTTGGCTTGTGCTTGTTTATTTGGTCCACTGTCACAGCAGTGGTGCTGCAAAGTGAGACCAAGGAAACCCTATGCTCTCACTCATTCCAAGTCTTTTCAATGCAGAACTGGTGGTCATGCACAGGTCTGTGAGTCAGATCAATTCCCTTCTCCTCTAACACAGTTAAAATTCTATTGATGAAACACAAAATTATCCAGTTAAAAATCATGCCATGTTGACAATGTAAGCTCTCATGTCCTGGTGTCAGTGTTACAGACCAGCTGCCTCTGGTTGATTTTAATCATCAAAAACTGGGGAAGCTTAAAAAGGTTTCCAGCACAAACAGAGGAAATAATGATGATTAATAAGCTGGGTAAAATTAAGGTAATGCTCCCAAAAGGCCACATAGAACACGAGAGGACTTTCTAACCTCGCCACGTTTCTTGTGCAGCTCAGTCAGCTCCTCCTGATGCTTTATCTTCAGCTGGGCCAGTTCCTGCAGCTGAGCATCGTTCCATGTGCCATCGTGTCCTGGACTTCAGTTGGGAAGAGAAAAAAGATGTCACAAACTGGAATCCAGTTGTTTCTCTGCCTTTGACAGTGCCAGGAAGTTGCCGTCCCTGGATTCTCTGTGCACAGGGACACAGGTTATTCCTAACAACCCAAACCTGAGCTGGCTCCCGCAGCACACACTCCTCACCAGCCAGAAGGCCATTACACAGCACTGGAAACTTACAATTCCTGAGGACTAGGTTCACTTTTTGTACATTTCTAAACCAGAATTCAAACTTAAATGGAAGACCACTAGCCTCTGTTTAAACCTGCATGAAGACAACTGAGTCTTAAAAGTACACTTGCTAAATTCTGGAACAACTACAAATATTTGACCAGCCCAATTTGTTCTGGAGGGAGCTAGTGCACCTTGAAGATACAAAATATCTGGAGACAGAACAAAACCAAAAGCCAGGGAACCAAGGGTGTATTCCCAGGCCCTTGGGTTTATAGTCCCAGGTGTGACAGGTCACTTCTCCGTTGGCCTATGCTCTTTTGTGCGTAAGTTTTGAAGTGATTACTAATTGCGTTTTTCAACAGTATTACTGTAAGACAATCCTGAATTTCTACACACCAGAACACACATATCACCTCCCCTAAACGTGTAACATTTATTACTCGTGACTCCGAAAGCACAGAGGCAGGAACAGAAAAACAGGTCTTTCAAAAGCACATATACACATAGACTCTGAGCACTTAAGCAACTATATTTTGAATTACAACTTTTACAAAAACCCGTAATTTTAACTTTGAGACCATTATACCAGACAAACAAACAGGATAATTGCATCCCTTTCTGCAGTCATTGTGTTGTAACAGTCCAGCAGGAAACAGATAATGCATCCAGAGGCTGAAAGGCCTCACAGTGATATCAGTAACCTAATGTTCTTCTCAAAAAGCAACCAACCGGCCAACACCTCACTGAACTAATGCTGCACTGACTGCATTTCCAAAACAATGTGTGCAAACAGACAGGAAGCCAAGCCCCGTGGTTACAACCAACACATCCTATAGCTCCAGCCATGCATACCCCTATAGCCAGAACTAGATACCACTCCGTGGCCTTGAGGTAAGTAAAAACACTTTTCCTCAGCTATCCAAGATTAGAAAAGTAATTCTGCTTCCAAAACCTGTCATACATTGAGCACAGTATCAAGAGTTCAACTCAGTGTTTAAGATGCTATTTCTGTGCTTTTCTTCTCATCCTCATTTACTCATCTCCTAGAGCAGGTGTTCAGCCAGAACATGCTTCCCATAAATTGAAGATGACTCAAGACAACTACAGCCACCAGAAAGTTTTTGGGAGCTTTCACAGGGGTGTTAACTCCAGCCTGCTGGCCAGATGCTGACATTTTGCCTGCAATTCCTGTAAAACCAGGAGTTCTTCTTTCTCTACTATATTGGTTTGTTTTGTATCCCAGTTAGACACACTCAGTTTCCTGCTATAGAGCTGTCCTGGTTTCAGGATAAGAGCAAAAAGAACCTCAACAGAGGAAGCAGGAATTTTGAGCTCCTTAGCCCTGCCTTCTCGTGAGGTACAGTGACGACAGAGCCTGACAGTGGGATTCACCTGTGGGATGGACAGGCTGTCCAAAGGACACACTTCTGGCACATGGATTTGCTGTGGAGCCAAATGCCAGCAGAACCAGCAGCAGGACCCCTGCCTACAGCACCACAGTGCTACTCCCAGCTTAGAGAGGAAGCTTCCCAAGAAATCCTGCTAAAAAGCAGGCAGAACACACCTTCCTTTTAGCACCTTGTGCTTATTGAGGACTGACGCTTCACAATCATAGTTTATTTCTATTCTCCCATTTGATGTAATAATGCAGACTGAAAGAAACGAAGCCATCAATCCATTCCATACTCACTGGGAACTACCAGCCGGCAAACACTCTAAGCATTGCAAGGCAAACTGAGCAGAAGCAGCAGCTCATTGTAGTCCACCTCCACTTCGTGAGTTTGAGATAAACCAACTTCCTTCCCAAAACAGGCCAGACTTTTCAGTGCTGCATACTATAAACGTCCTGTAACTTTATCGCGTGCTTAGACACAGCTGTAACTTATCTTTAATCCAAGAGATTTCTGAATTTGTTGTGTGCCAAGTCACTGCAGTGACCCAGAAGCTGTTTGTGTGAGACCTCAGACAATGTTTGAGGTTATAGGGTGCACAGCAGACAGCTGGCTGACAGAAAAGGACTTTCACATACCTCATCTCATGTCTGCTCTGCATGTCGTATTTTTCTGCTTGAAGCTTATCAGCCAGCACCGCATGAAGATCTGACTTCTCCAGCAGCCTGTTATCTGCAAGAGCAAAAAGTGCACTTAAGATAACCAGAAAGTAAATCCAGAATCCCACCTTCTCCTGCCAGCTGTGATTTAGTCCCTTTAATTATTCTGACACAGCCAAACGCTGCGTGAGCTTCCACCACATCAATGTGTTCTCTCTCCTCTTTGATCTCAGCAGGTTAAGGCACTATCCACCTACAACCCCAAGAATTCCTCATTAATCCAGATGCTGTGTGGGACCAGTCTTAGGAAAGCCTAATAGAGAACGAGAGGGACTACTCAAGTGCATTGCTACCTGCTAGAACAGAGAGAGTTCAAAGTTCAGACCCTTTATAACCCCTCAGGGAGGGGAGAATTGAGAGCAACAGGGAGAACAGGCCTGGCAGAGAGCTGGTCAAGCCCAGCACTGCAGAGCCTTGCCGAGGGCTGTTTGCTTTCCCTCCATAGTGTGCCAGACCCAGCAGTGCTGGGCGACCCCTCTTCCATCCTGCCACAGCTGAAGCAGGAGAGGGGCAGGCAGGAAAGCCCTGGGTAGAGAGTGCTGGCCCCTGGATAGCTATGAATTTTACAAAAGTCCATGAGCAAGGTCAATAGCACTATTGTTCTCAATTCCACAAGCAACTGGGCGGGAATTGTGCAGACAATTCAGACATTCAATCACTGTCCAGAGCACAAAGCGCTTCAGCCTCTGAGGGACCTGAGAGAAACTACTTTTCCTCGATAAAGCAGAAATCCCAACTTTTCTGTTTTACAAACACGTCCCAAAAAGTCCCGTGCAAGCGGCACGGGCGAGCCCGGGGGGCCCTGTGCCGCCACGGCTTTCCCGCTTTTGAAGAGAAGGACGAATCCCAGAGTCCCAGAATGATTCGGGTTGGAAAGGACTATACTGGGTCACCTGGCCCCACGTCCCTGCTCAAACAGGGTCATCCCAGAGCACATGGCGCTGGATTGAATCCAAACAGTTCTGGAATATCTCCAGTGAGGGAAACTCCACATCCTCCCCACAGACCAGAGGTCCATCTCTGGTCCATCTTCTGGTCCATCTCTGACCCCTCCCTGCAGATACCGATGGACATCGGTGAGGCAGCAGAGAAGCACCACCGCCGAGCCCCACTTACACTGGGCGATGATCTCCTCAAAGGCCTGGCGCTGCAGCCGGTCCCGCCGCCGCAACTCCGCCGCGATGTGCCGCTTCCAGGGAGGGAACCCGGCGGCGCGGAGCCCCGACGCCATTGCCGGGGCGGGCGGGCCGGGGGTCGGGCAGCGGCGGGGTCCCGGGAAGGCGGCGGGAGTGCTGGAAGGCGGCGGAGGCTGGAGGAGCCCCCTCAGAGCCGGGCCCGGGCCTGCGGCCGCGCCCCCACACCCGCCATGGCGCGCTACGTCAGGGGCCCTCGCGTCTCCGCGGCGCGCCGCGACAGAGGCTGCCCCGCTGCTGCCTGACGCCACCCGCCCGCCTCCTGCCCTCCCCCGGCGCCGCTGCCCCCACCACCTGTGTCTCCACACCGGGAAGCGCCGCGCGAGATCGCGCTGCAAGGCCGGGGGCGCGGGCGGGTTTCTGAGGAGAAGAGGCCCCACGCCCTACCATTTTGCGTCCTTCAGGCAGGCGCCATCTTGAGAGTGGCAGAGCCTCCATTTGAGAGTGTCCGAGACGCCATCTTGAGTGGTTGGCCCGCCATTTTGAGAGTGTCCGTACCGTCATCTTGAGAGCGGCTGAGCCGCCATCTTGAGAGTGGCCGAGCCACCATCTTGAGAGTGGCTGAGCCGCCATCTCGAGGCCCTGGCGCCCCGAAACAGCGCATGCGCACAGGCCGCCGCAGTGAGGGGTGACGGCAGCGCCTTAGCGGGGTTAGGCCGAGCACAGCCCGAGTCCTCGGCGATCCACAGGCCGGTCGCCGTCACAGCGCTCGCCGCTCGGTGTCCCCGCAGGGCCGGCAGCACCTCATTGACACTGTCGGGGTATTGGTGAGGGGAAGGGCTCGTGCCCGTGTGGCACCGGTGTGGTCCAGCCTCAGCAGCCAGCGTCACTCTCTACCTTTCGTTGTTAAAGCACGGCTATTACTGGAAGTGAACAGTTAGTAAGGGCTCCGCAGCGAGTCCGCAGGGGTGTTGTAGTACACTACCCGGAGGAGACACACCTGCAGTGCCATTTGTTGAGTGTCCCTGCGCTCCTCCCCCCCAGTAGTAAACCCCCTTCACGCTTCTCAGGGTACGCGAAGCATCGCTTGGCGCACAACCCCAGAACCCCTGGCAGGGTCAGGTTGGAAGGGAGAACAATGGCTCATGTGGCCCCGCCTCCCTGCTCCAGAGCCCAGGCAGAGGATTGTGTCCAGAAGACTCTGGAGTATCCCCAGGGAGGAGACTCCACCCCCTCTCTGGTCTCTATTGAGGGGTCGGGCACTGCCCAGGGAAGAAGTTATACCGCATGTCCAGGGAGAGCTTCCTGGGCATCAGTTCCTGCCGGTTCTTCTTGTGCCGTTGCTGGCCCCACGGAGCAGGGCCTGGTCCCTGCTCTGCCCCTCCATGCAGACAGGGACAGACAGGAATGAGGGCCCCTCTCGAGGCTGAACAGCCCCAGCTGCCTCAGCCTTCAAAGAGGGAGGTGCTGAAATAAAGTGGAGTTTGAGGCTTTCTAGGTAAAATTACTGGATTTGGAATGACAGAAGCTCCTGTGCAGCCCTCCCTGCACTCCCACATCCTGTCCAGTCTCATGAAGAAGCCACATGTTCTGTGGCAAATGTAAAAACCCAGAACAGCTTGCTGCATTGCTTTACTTTCAACTGCTTAACTTCCTAAGTAATGCGTTAGGTAACTATATTACTGTAATTTAATTTGAACCTGGGCAGGATTCATAATGCTTTTTGTCTTGGACTACCTGAATTGGTTTGTTTTTCTTTAGAGTAAATGAATGAAGATGCAATTATGAAATTATAACAGCATGGAATAGATGATTCACTAGATTATTAGAGTGGAGGAGAGAGTGCTGCTGGGTGAGTTAATAATAGTTCGTGCACAGCTCTGTCTTACCAAGCACACAATGCTCGAGGTTATGTGCATTCTCTGCAAAGCTAATTTGGTCAAGTGTAAGCACGCAACCTACTTCATTCTGCTTATACATCATAAAACCAAATCAGATGTTTAAAAACCTAAAATTGCTGTAACTGTAAGCTCAAGTCCTAATTCTACAGATACAGTTACTGAACTCCTGAAGGGCAGTGCTGAGAGGAATTCATCCTGTCAAATCTTTTTCTCTACATCTTAATCCTTTGCAGAGAAAGAAGAAAGCAAATGAAGCATGAGGAAAAGGGAGAGGCATAAATACAGGGATCAGACTGGTAACTCCTCTTCTGAGGCTTTTACCTTGGCTTTAATATATAATCAGCCCCAAAGTCCCTCACTGCCTTTGAACTGCCAACCCTCTGCTTTCTTTCAGCCTCTCCTACAAAAATCCTTCAACTCATCTTTGAGAGCAGGCTTTTCTCACTAAAACTGGAAGAGAGAGTAATTGTCCACTACTTCTTTCAGCAGGGCAGGAAAAAGAATCAGTGTGAGTAGAAATGACAGGAAAAAAACCAGGAGAAAAGTGTGCCCTCAAGCATTAGATAAATAAATTACTTCAAACACCGTAATATTTTACTGTTTACAGCAACTGCTAGAATGTTCCAAGGGAAGGATTTTAATTAATTATCATCTCTATGTGTTTGAATTTATAAAAATCACACTATGTTACAGATGTTCATCCTTCTGTAATCTGTGATTTCTTAAGTGGAAATCAGAACATCTTGATTTTCCTTACAATACCTGCTAACAATGCTTTTTCCACACAAAATTCTTAAATTCAGCTGAAGTTTCTGTCAGTCTTTCCAAGAGCACGTCCCTGCTCCCAGCAGAAGGGTTCTCTCTCATTCCACAAAGTCCCTGCTTTGTTGGTCGCTTTTCTGCAGCCTCTCTGCACCCTGCTGGACACTCTCCTTCATCCATTCCCATCCATTCCCATCCATTCCCATCCATTCTCATCATTCATTCTCCCTCAAGCCCAACATTTACTACCCTGTTCTATGCCATCTTTACCTCTATTAGTTATTATATAATCTAATACTTCATGATATGAGAGATTAATTTATTTTCTATGTAATCTAGACCAGGCCTTGGGAAAAAATGCAGTAAAGTGTTAATAACAACTGTAATGTGTAGCAGATTACCATCCGTGGCACAGAATGGCCTCAGTTAAAAAAAACCCACACAAGTATGGAATAGCTGCCTCTGGGTGGGCCTCTGGAGATTGTCTAGTCCAAGCCCCAAATTCAGCAGACCCTTATCTAGTCTTTGTGATGTCTCCTGCAATGCTGGGGTTTGTAGAACAGTTCTGATTACAGCTTTCTGAAGGCTACAGAAAGATGTCAGTTAGTTCTGATCTAAAAGGCTGCGTTGAAGTACCCTTTAGTTTGGCTGACTCGGGAGCTAGAGCAAAGATTATCTGCAAATAAAATTAATGAAACAGAATAATGCTAATGAACTGAGAACAGAACTTCAGGGAAATTTGGTGATGCATAATGAGATAATGCTTTATGATGATGCATAATAAGATAATGCAGAAAAAATATAGCAAATTACAGCAGGCAAAAAGAAATGTCTCTCTTCCACCAACCTGGGATTCAATTCTGAAAGAATTTCTGAGAAATTTCAGTAGTTTAACACAAATGCAATCTTAAAATACTTTTTCTTAGGAACCTCATTTGAAACAACACCATACACACTGTGGAATTAGGAGGATCTTATTCACGTGAACAATAACATGATGTTTGCTTATCTATATATTTAGAAAGAACATCTTGTACCTCTACAGCTAACACCTTTTCTGCACAAGGGAGATTTGGCACACTGAAAGGAGCATTTGGATTATCCTGTAGCACTTGCATAACGAGTCTTTCGATAGGCCTTGCAGGAATGCCCTGGGGACTGCAGCACCCCTTGGGTGGCAGATGTGGCCAGTGTGTGAGACAGTGCCAGCTATGCACAGAGAACAGGCAAAGCCATCCACCACTTCATTAAATACTTCAGCCTCAACAACCTGAGCACCACACAGGTGTAGCTGATGATGGAGAGAGGCTTCTCAGCACCCCTCACTTCCCCAAGCCCAGCCCACCTGCTGCACCTCTGATCTGTGTTATCAACAAGGGACAGAACAAATGAGACCAGGGAGGGAGTCTCTTTTGCAAATGTCCCACAAGGAAAAGTGTGGACTTTTCTCGGGCAGCAATTAGGGAAATAAAAACTGAGTAGGTGGGTATTGTCTATTTCCAATCAATCTGCTGACATCTGAGGCCATTGGCTATGAGATCTCTGGGAATTGCCCTGCATCACCTTGGTCAGTTAGTCCTGACACCCACAGTTTAATCACACATGAATATCTGCGCCTTCACAGTGTTAGAAAAACAAGGAGCTTTGTCTGGGGGTGAATCGATTCACTTCTGGACAATACATGCCTTCAATCACATGGACTATTATTGTATTATCACAAGGACAATGGGAAAATGTGGTAAAATTTTAGCAAACCTTTCATTTTAACAACAAGTGGGAGGATAGTGACTAAATGGTAAGTTTTAAGCTGTACAGGAAAAGGGTGCTTGGCCCCAGAAGATTACAGGCCTAAGCACCATCATTTCTGATATCAAAATTATCCCCTTGCTATTTTGGAGTGAGTAACTCACCTTCACTTGGTTTTCCTTCCATTTTTCTTTCTCCTTGAGCCATTTTCTGCAAGAGCCTACCTTTACCAGGAAGGAAATATGTAGCCCACAACAGCATTTTAGGAAAAGGCTTAACAGTACCCTGTGTGGTTTTACTGCTGAGAGGATGAATGAGCTGGTGGTGCATGCAACAGGTGCAGGCAGAAAACAGTGTTTAAAACTTACTGTATTCCACAACATTACATGCTGTGGCTGGGAACTTAAAGCATTTTTGACAGCTGAGTCTCCATGGAAATAAGTACAAAAAGACTCCAGCTATTTTAAGAACTTGAAATAAAGGACACTGGAAGGTTACGGATAAATGCTACATCTGGGGGAAATCAGTATATTTTTGGTCAATTCATATCCTTCAGTTCATGTCTTTTGCTCGTTCTGCCTGTACTAACTTAATTGGACAACAGCAGAGATAGCAGAGAAATGTGCCTGGTTTGGCAAGAGAGTCACAGGCTCAGGGATCTCAGAGAAAGTAGCAGTTTGTGTTCAGTCCTGCTTTCAGGTGGTTCAAGACACGAGCAGTAAAACCAGTAGATATCATCTTAAAGGCTATGTGACAGAAATTAAAAATTAAATAAAAGAAACATAAGGACCAGACTTATTTGTTAAATTCAGTTATCTGATATTCACATCTGGCAAGCTCCCACAGCTGGTGTTACCAGCTCTACCATCCCAAGGCACAGCCAGCCTGGCCATAGAGACAAGAGCTGTGCAGTGTCTCACTGCTTGTCCCCCTTCTACTGCTCTCCATGTCTAAGTTGTTCGCCTGAGAAGGCTGTCATCTGCAGAGGCTTCAGAAAGCTCTTTTGAACCTTCTTTTGAACATTGTCCACTTGCAAAAAGCCTGGTGACATTTGCCATAATTCCATCATAACTCAGACAGTCTTTGGAACCCCAACTGGATAAGCAAAGCATTTTTAACATGAGAATAGGAATGTATATTTTTCTGCTGGAAACTTGGCAGAGAGCTTCCCTTCTCCCCCAGCAACACCCCTTTCCGAAGGACAGGCTAAATCAAGCATCTGGATGGATTTTTATGCCTTAGCAAGCCCAGTGTTCTCAAACTCTGCTTGTCTGCAAATCTGTGCACAATTTAAGCAGCATTAATGCAGCATTCCCAATTATGAGAATGTTTACACAAAAAGCTGTATTTGCTTTGTATCCAGCTTTTAGTTTCTAAACTCTGGGGAATGTACTTTCTTTTCTACAGTTTAGGAAGTCGGAAAAAATCTGAGCCTGTCTCATTGTTGAGAAGTTAATTTTTTTTTAATAGAAAGCCTGTCACATTTCCATCTCTACACACACAAGAACACAGCCCAGAATTACTGGGAACTGATCTAACTCTCCATACGGGACAGAAAGCTCACCTGCTCCAGGGACGTTTTACTCTGTGGCCACACAAATTCTTCTGCAACCTGGAAAAGCGAAACGCTCCCCAGGGCCAGGGAAATACCACAGCTACTGAACTCTGGTGATTAAACAGAGAGGTTTCTGGTGAATAAGGCAAGAGGAATGTAAGCTCATGGTATGTCTTGTTGATTTGTAGGTTAGAGAGTCAGGTGCTTCAGTAATGATCCATCAAAACTCCACTGTACATGGCAGAAAAATATCTCCTCTTAAAAGATTTTTTCCTACAGATTGTCCTCTTCCACCCATTCTCACAAGCCTCTGCTTCACCTCTTCTGCTCCAGTAAAATTACAGTACATTTTCTACGCCCCCACAATAGTAACTGTACCTGCTAACAGGTGCTACGGCTATTAAACCAGCTGTATCCGTGAAGGGTTCTGTGCACACAGACAGCTGCATCCTCAGTCCTCAGTCCTCCTTGTTGTATCTTCCCTGCTCTCCTTGGTGCCTTTGGTGTTTTTTCTGGGCAGGGACTACTGTCACTGAGCAAGCTGGTGGAACTCCCACCTAAAGCTGAATCATGTGACAGGCAGTTCTGAATTTTCAATAAAGAATGACCAGAAAGGTGACTCTTTTATTATTTTTAAGTAATCAACATGGAAACAATAGCAGTGATTAAGTCACAACAGGCATAGCCTAGTAGTAACCACAGCATTAATACTTAACATGAGTATAACAGAAACGACCAGTATGCTAACATCATTCATTCTCTGTCAATGAAGAGAAGTGTACAGTAAGGTCAGCATTAATCTGTTAAGAATGCTCCAAAACCAGCTGGCCAGTGTCCTCAAAAGCACAATGCTTGCTGCCAGCCAGGCCGGGGGCCTGCTGTCTGCCCCTCCAGGCAGCTGCATTCCTGGGCTGCCATGGACCCTGCCTCTTTCCCGTTTCTGCACGTGGTTCTGGCATTTCCCTCTGTTTGTTGGGGTATCAAAGCAGGACCTACCCGAAGGAAAAGGAGCCACAGTGCCACGGGCCGGCCCTCACACAGTGCATTCCCTGCGTGCAGGGATGCAGCCAGAGCTCCCAGCAAGGCTGGCTCTGCTGACAGTGTGTGACCTGCATCAGTATCTGCTGTTCAGACTCTGTTCCCAGCCTCCCTGACCTCCTTGCTCCATGGATAGGACATGCTTTTGGAGCTGTACCGCTTTTAACATGCTTTCTTTTACATATCACTCTGTAATGGGAATCCTGTAACACAGAATAGAAATCTTGCTTTTGTAGGAAGGGGGTTTTTCAATCCACCCCTTCCGTCTCCTAGTCCTTGTACCGTACCTTCCTTTTTCCAAACATTTACTAATGCATGTACTTGGCTACCCACCTCTTAATGAAAGTACCAAAGTGACACTCAAAAGAATAACTTGCATTTGGCATTGTGGTCCTGGCTTCTCTTGGTCTGAGCAACGTAGGATAAACTTCCCAGCTAGAACATTTTCATAATCACAGGGCAGGCTACACCCTCAAAAATAAAAATCCTTAGTCTTTTTAGAACCAGACCAGAGGGCGTCAGTGTGAACAAAGCAGTAATCTCCATTGTTCTTCCCATCAGGATTCCTCCTAGGGTAACACCAGCTGCTGTGTCGTGTTCACTGTAGAGACAAGAGTAGACATCAGCTTGTTATTGCCAGTTCTACAAGTTTTGACGGAGAAGGAAAAAAAAAATCCTACTGCTTGCTCAAGTGGGCTTTTTCTTCCAAACCCACTTACTAAAGCCTCCCCTACTCCTTTCTCATCCAGCTCATGATGATCTGGTGAAAAAAACCAAAAAACCCCCCACAAATCCAAACTAAGTCACAATAAATAAACCCACCAGGTCAGAGAAGTACATGTACGATTATTTAGTAGAGGATTCAGTAATGTTTTTGGACACCGTTGCTCTAAGTTGTTAAGTATTCACCACTAACTACCACCAACTTTTAATCATGTCTTTGTTAGTTACAGCAAAGCAAATCCATTGCCCAATACCATAGACTTGTGCTGTCAGGCTGGGTTTGGGCATTCTCAGGAACAGCACCATATGCCCCAAATGAGATATCACAAGGTGCTGACTTATTTGTATTCCTCTTGTGGCCACCAGGCTTAAACAGTCCGGAAGAAGTGAAAAATTCCTGCAAAGCTAAGACTGTGGTTTTACAACATGCCATCCTCTGCCATGATACTGCTTTAGGATATTCCCTGGCATCCCCTGCTCTGCTAGCCCCGTAGGTTTATGGAACAGTGCTCTGAGTTTGGATAGGAAACAAGCAGCGAGGACTTGGTGACTAAGCCAGTACCACTCCAGTCACAGTGACACCACAGCCCAATATAGCTTCCACCCCACTTCACTCCCATGAGTAACACACCGGTGTAGTTGTCCTGCTGACTGGTCCCTCCTCCATCCGATGCTTCCCGGAGTGCAGCAGTTCTGAACTGTCCCGATAGTCCCGGCCCTTGGAGTTCTGCATGTCCAGCACCGCCCGGCTCTTGGAGGGAAGGGGTGGCTTGTTCTGCTGTCCCTGGATGCTCGGGCTGACTTCAGCCCTCAATGGCTTCATGATTTTTTTGAGCGGTGCTGAGTTTTCCAATGGTGGTGTAATTTTCAGTTTGCCTTGGCTCTTTTCACCTGTGTTCTTTTCTTCCGGTTGGCTGGAGCAAGTGTAGGACCGGAATCTCTGTGTGGGTACCAAGAACGGTGGTGATGGCTGTTTGCCAGAGGTCTTGCTGCACTCAGGCTCCTGTGGCTTTGTGAGGTGACAGCTCTGCTCAGGCAGTGGTGGCTGCTCTTTCCGCAGGACCTTGGGGTATTCCTGCTCTTTCTTCAGTGCTACCTTGCCCTTGGAGCCCATGGAGCCATACAGTGGGTTCTCGAACATCTCTGGCCTCTGCTGCCCCTCCTCCTGAAGCACAGGTTCTGCCATGGATTTCCCCACTTCAGGTGGCCTACAGACATGGAAGTATGGAGAAATGAGACTTGTAAAGAGCAGGCAAGAGTCACCGACTGGCTTAGAGAGAACATGAATAGCGAAGAAGCATGATCACATTAAACTGACTGCCTAAAGGGGCAAGAGGAAAAGAATTAAACTTGGGGAGAGAGAACAGAATTGTGTATTGTTTTTACTTTGTTTAATCATTAGTAACATGACAGCAGAGAGCAGATATGCATAGCATTGTGTAAACTCCCTGCTAGACTACAGTCCTGTCAAAGTGATGCGTGGCTTCTTTTTAAACAGAGATAAACTACTGAGCCAAACTGTGCCAAGTCCTTTGATGACTCTGCGACACACACAAATCTGAATTTGAATATTAATAAGAATCTTCAGATCTGGCAGAGAGGATGGAAATGGTTGTCTAGAGGCTTAAAATATGAGCTCACATCATACTGTGGCACTTTACAACTAGGTCAATGCTATAGCTACCAATGCAGCATGGTATTCCTAAGGAAGGGATAAATCTCCCTAAAGCATCGAAATGCACAGTGTAAGAGTAACAGCTCTACTGTAGGGTGAGACAATCCGTGTGTGTTCCCAGCAGAGCCCGCTGAGCTGGGGCTCAGCCTGGAATGACAGCACAGCTGCACAATGGGACACAGCAGGTTCTGTGGGTGACTTGACCTGATTTGGCCAGACTTTCACCTGGAAAGGACTTAAAAGAGCAGCCACAGTATCACTGAGCAAAGTGGAATAGGGGTGAGTAGCACATGTTCTTTGGGTGTCTTCAAATGAGTTCCTTGCCTCAAGATGTTCTCTGGCAGTCAATGCATGCAGGAGCAATGAGCTGAGCCATGAGGGAGAACTGTCAGGTGCAGAACAGACTCCTGCAAGTTCTGACTTGCAGAGTGCCACTCCATTTACCAGGGAGCTCTGGCCCAGGCTCAGAGAGCAGTTGTCGCTGTGAAAGGAGGTCTGCAATAAGGACACATTGCACACATGCATTGGGGTGAAGTATCCTCATTGCTTCACTAAGCTGGGAAATGATGGGATGTTTTCAGTTGCCAGACGGAAATTCTGCATCAAGGCTTGTGGTAGATGCAGCACATGGATTCTAGCTTCTGTAGCAAGCTGAATATTTGTATAGTGCAAGTAGGAATTCAGTGAAAGTACTTCATGTATAACACATGAAGGAGCCCTCCTTCCCATCCAGGGGAAAGATCTATGCCACACTCCCCTCTTAAGTTCTTTCATACTACAGTCAACTCTGTAATCCTCTCCTTCTCTTCTCTTGGTAGAGAATTAAACCTACATCTATCAGGCTGAGAGAACTGAGGCTGTTCAGTCTGGAGAGGAAAAGACTGGGGAATCTTCACTGAGACCTTCCAGTGCCTGAAGGGGACTTACAGAAAGGAGGCAGAGTGCAGAAAGTGACAGGACAAGAGACAACAGTTTTAAACTAAAAGAGGAGAGATTTAGATTAGATATTAGGAAGAAGAGTGATGAGGCCCTGGCACCGGTTGCCCAGAGAAGCTGTGGCTGCCCCATCCCTGGAAGTGTCCAAGGCCAGGTTGGACAGAGCTTGGAGCAACCTGAGACAGAGAAAGGTGTCCCTGCCCATGGCAGGGGGTGGAATGGGTTGGGCTTTAAGGTCCCTTTCAACCCCAACCATTCTTTGATTCTAAGATTCTATGACTTAATTGTAAGTTTAACTTATATATTTTTTGCTTTCCTTTCACTAAAGTCTGAGCAACTGCTACACTGGTTTTCTTTGAATATGTGATGTCTGCACTTGTGACCTTCACTTATCTTTTTCTAATTCTTGAGATAAAATATGGAAAGAATATGCTGCACCATGAACTCTCCAGACAGATAATGAAACAGTGACTGTGCAGAATGACAGGAAAGAGGGGCCCAGCCCCAATGCACAATTCAAATACTCACAGGTACTCTTGACTCCAACCACAAATGCTTCTGTTTGCTGTAGGCTGGAGGGATGGCTTTGGAGATAGAGGTGACAAGGAGGGTGACGTGGAGGATGACTGACTCTGTCCCATTAGGGAGGTGTTCTCTTTGGGCTGCTGCTCGTAGTTCCAGACGGAAGGTGGCTGCTCTGCTGAAGGTGTCTGCTTGAGCTGGCAGGTTGCAGAGGGCTGCTGAGAGAAGGCAGCCATCCCCAGGTAGTTGGGATTGCTGATGTCTGTGGGGGTGGAGCTGCTGAAGAGAAGAAATATTGTTAGGGAGGTACATGCACAAATACATCTGGGTTTTTTGTCTCCCTGCCAGCTGCAAAGGAGTTGGTGCCCACTGACTGCTTAGATTCAATGCCACCTACTTTTTTTCTTTCTTTCTTTTTCTTTTTTTCTTTTTTGTCACTGTTGCTTCAGAATCAGAGAATAAGGGGGAGTCCTGTTAGTGCCTCCCTCCCCTGGGTCATTGGAGAGGAAGCAGCTGGATCAAGGCCACCTCCCCTAACCCCAAAATAGTTTCTCTGGCTGTGGCAGACACTTCCCTTTCCAGGCTGCAGAGAGCATTCAGCCTCTGCAGCCAGATACAGGGGCTGTCATGGGTTTCTGGGCCCAGCCAGAAGTTACCTGCAAGGGAAAGCCCCAGTGAAAGCAGGTGAAAGGACAGCGTTTCCCAGACTTATCCTATGACTCTTGACAAGGAAAAGCCAGGGAGTTTGAGCACAGCTTCCCACCCCAAGCTGTCAGAGGTAAGGCAGCAAGGTTACCGTAAGAGATCCTCCTTTCCCAGGTTGTCTGGAGAAGGGGCAGCACTACCCCAGTAGCGAGCGATGGCTGCTGCCTCTCTGGCCATCAGATGAGTAGATTTTGACTTTCTGTTGGAAATAAAAGAGCCTTTTTTAAGTGGGTGCAGGGACCCGGTCAGGCTACTGCATTTTCAGCTTTTGAAGCATTGACCAGCCCTGACCAGAGAGCCACAAAGCAGCTTCCCAGTGCTCACCACACCTGTTGATACTGCTCCCTCATCAAGCCCAACTTTGTGTTTACTGAGCCAACCGTTTTTCTGGAACTGACTTACCCACTTGCCCTTTACCTGTTAGTCTGATCCCAGTCTTTGCTAGGCTCTAAATTGCTGATGTTCTTTGGTTTCTGCCCAGTGATTTCATCACGTTCAATCTTGACAAAATCTGAAGGAAAGAAAAGGCACACACAACTCTGGAGTCTCTCTGCCCAAGTAGTCTGTATTCCTGTGTGCATTAAGGCGTCTCTCTTTGCCCATCACAGTGATGGACGGTTTTATACTGTAGTTGCTGTTATGTTTGCTGCCACTAATACCACTGACAGAGAAAGAAATGTGTATCTTGAAATACAAAGGCCATGGCCCACCAAACAGCCACATATGGTCATTTTACCATCGAGAATAATACTAAATGTCTTGAGGCTGCTTTTGTACTCTGAATGAGAACAACAGATAGCAAGGTGAAAAAAGCAAAATTTGTGATCTTCTAGCTAAGGAACTGCTCCTTGAGAGCCTCATATGCTCTTTGCAGCTGCTCCCCAGGATGACTAGAGCAGGGAGAGCTTTGGCACGTCATCACAGAGACACTGCAAGTGGAAGTGAGGTATCCCCATTCAATCAGACCAGAGCTGGTGACAGACAGAGGGCTCTCTCAGTCTGCTGAATTCACTGAATGATGAAAAACCACAACAAATCCAATTGTTCTGTCTTTCTGAAAGAGTACAGGTATACTCCTGAGGGCTAACCATACTCACACCTCCTTGCAGTGAGCATCAAAAGCACTTGCCTCTCTGTGACTGCAGGCATTGCAGGGGTAATTTTCAATTCCTTGACAGTTATCAGAAATCTTTTGAGGTGAATATTCTCTAGGGTGAGCATTGCAGAGATGATGACATTCCTTACCATACAGTTTCTCTCTCTGTTTTCCTTGTGATGTTTGTAACTTGATTTCACCTTGGAAGACCCCCGTTTTCTCTCCATGGTGTGTCAGCACAGTATGGATAGGAGCTAAGGATTCTGTTGCTTCTATTCGCAGGGCAATGCAGCCTTCCCCTAAAAGACAAGGAGACAGTGAGGCTGGGACTGAGAAAAAAAGCACTGAAATCTCTTGTGTCACCTACCTACCACTGTGCTGACAGGGCTGTGGTTACTGGAGAGAACCTGCTTTGGATCACAGTAAGGAGTGTAATATCTCCTGAGAAATCAGGGGCATTTATTTCATTTCACATATATGTGAAGGATTTGGTCATTGAAGATACCTGTGGGTGACTGCGGGGTTTGCAGTGTTCTGGGCCTCAATTCCTGGTAAGGAAAACATGAGCCTACGGCTGCTATTTCAGTTAATGGTATTTAGGCAAAGAGTCTTCTGTGGACAAGGACTGCAGTCTCTGGCTGTGAGAATCTGGAAGCCAGCAGCACTGTCAGGTACTTTTCTGTAGCCAGGAGAAATGCCTCAAGTAAGTGCAAGTGAAGCAGGATTTGTATGTTCTGAATAAATGCATTTAAACCTGATTTAGTTCCTGTAAAGTTCTTTCTTTTTAAGCCATTGCTCTTTCAGAGCTGGTAAAGCTCACACAGGTTGTCGCTTTGAGTTCATATTCCTCTAACTATAATTACCTCACAAAATATTGCCCACAGTGTCTTTCTGTGTATGTTGAGTTCTACATCATAGATGTTCAGTCTATAGGAATTACTTCTGTTCTCTCCCACTCTTTAAGCAGTTTGGAAGAACCTAAGTAGGTTTTGACTCATCCAGAACTTTGGAGCTACTTACCATAAGATTCATCACTGTCTGATGATTTAATGCTGATCAGGATGTGTTGATCCAGTAGGTATTCCGGGTCTGAAATAATTGGAGTCAGCTGCAAAGACAAGTTAAGGTGGGTCAATACAATACATGGTCTACAGGAGCACACTTCTCCCTGTGCCTCAGTCCCAAATGAGAAAAACTCTGCTGGATAAACCCCTGAGAGTGTCATGTCACCTCCAGGATCAGCCTCTGATAAGTTTGAAGATCTGCAGTAGAAGGCTGCACACTTTGAGTCCCAGCACAGCAGATGGAATGCTGTAAATCTGACACCCATGGGATGAGCTGCAGTTTTCTCCTGTAGTCCAGGACTGAAAATTGCCCAGGGAGGAAGGGATCTGGACTCTGATTGCAGTCTGTTCCCAAAAATCTATCTGGCTGTTGTTCCAATCATGTATTGTAGAGCCTTTCCCCAGTCTCTCAGTGTAAGACACTCTTTCCAAAGTCACCACTTGGGCTACTTAGAGGGGTATTGATATGCTCCAAATCTAGGAGCTCCTGTAGTTCTTCCAGCTCCAACCATGCCAAGAAATGAAGAACAGCTCCGATCTCAAGGACCGGACTTGTGTCTGACACTGAGACGTAGAATACTATTTCTGGCCACTGATGTTCTTTTTAACACAGGTAAAAAATACTTAATCAACTTTTCTAAAATATACCAAGAGAAAGCTTTGTCTGACCGGGCTAAGAAACTCCAGGGCAGAGTTACTCTTTAAGATGTTTTATTTTCCATTGAAAACTAAAAAAAATGTGCCTGCTTAAACCAGCATTATGTTCATTAAAAAAGTGAGAAAAATGTCATGGTCCTGAACAGCATAATCATGCCAGCAAAATTCTTGATAGAGATGTAAGTGCACTGGCATGAAAGTCCTTTCCTGCCTATAATATACTCTGTTTAGCTTAAGCCCATCCTGCATTCTTACAGTCCCATTGAGTGTAAACAAGACCACAACGATGGTCCTGAAAATAATATTCGTGTAAGTAAAAGACTTAATGTTGCTTATGGGATGAAAGCAGAAGCTTCTCTCCCATACGAGTACAGAGGCATAGTCCCAGTTTACCTTTGGAAGTGCCTCAACGAACTTTACCACAAGCTCCCCTTCATTCCCATCCTCGTTTTCTCCTTCCTGGCTCTTTACAAAACCTGCAAAGGAACAAGAAAGGAGTTTACCAGGGAAGAGACAGAAAGAACTGGGCTACAAATCCTTTTCACATGCTATGTTTCCAAAAAGCCTACAATTATTTTCCTTCTGGGATGCAAATTTTAAAAGTATTAAGAAGCTTAAAGTCTGAGCTTTGGGTGAATGTTTACACAGAAAATTTGCAAGTGATTTTGCTGGAGCATTGTTAAATGGTTTTATTTTACAGTTAAACTTGGCACTGAGGAGCTCAGTGCATACATGGACTGGAGGATAAGAACATGACAGCTCTTCCTACGCCACTCAAGATAGCACACTTTTGAAATTCTAATTTAAGATTCGTAATACACTGTTTCCATAGAAATTTATGCAAATTTTGGTACAGCCAAAAAATAATCTTTTATGGAACTGTCTTTGACACAGCGCTCTGACATGCGATAATGTGATGAAGCATCCACCAAAGGCTTGCTGTCCCACTTACAGGAGCAGTCCTGTGATAGGGAGTTGCTTAAAAAAACCCACAGCAAGGGCACGTAGGCTTGTGTTACATAAACAGCTGAGACTCAGCCCCACAGCATGGGGCCAGGCCCCATGAAATCTGCAGTCCTGGGGGGTACACAGTCCCACTTAGAGTCTGGTCACTAGCATTCCTTTCACATTTAGCTAATCCTCTGAATTATTCTTTGTTAAGCCAGTTTAAATCCATTATTTAAAATTATTTTAATTAGCATAATGCAGATGCTTTATTTTGAAAGCACCTGATCATTTGCAGCAGGCACGATTAGAAATTTAATCCATCATGTCTTTGCTAAGTAGGGATTTTTTATGTGATAAGCAAGAACAATATGTGTTTCTCATCAAGAAAGAAATTATCAGATTGCCAAACTAGATGGAAGAAATGTTGGAAGGTGACATATCTAAGCATGGATTACAGCTACCTTGGCTGTGGGGTTTGGATTGCATTGCTGACAGTACAGGATGGCTTGTAAACTACTGCAAATCTTTAGGACATCCCTTTTTTGCATTGAAACGAGTGATCCACACAGCTATTTTTTAGATCAAAGCAAGAAGGGGGACTAATCCAAACAAGCAGAAAACTTTGACAGAAAGAATAAAGATGGGCAAACCCATACTTTCTAAGCAGCTAGAGTGAAACTCGATATAGAACTTGGTCTGGGACTTGGTCTTCAGAGTAGCGTAGCAGCGCAGGAACTCTATCTCCCCTTGGGAATCTGTGTATTTGGCGTCTAGGAAAGAGGAAGAGAAAATAATGTCACTTTCAGTAGGAGATAAAAGACAGCATTTTTGAGTGGGCTCCTAAAGAATCAGCTTTTTATGTCAGAATATACAAAGCACTGCATTCTGTATCCCAAGGTGAAGATGGCACACGTGCCCCCAACCCAACTGACCGTTCTTGGAAACAAACTGTGAGGTGACTCCCACTTCAAAGGTGGCAAACACGGGACTGTGGTCACTTGTCGTGATGTCAGTGGTGCAGCCTGCCAACGAGAAAGGGAGGGTGATTACTGCCCTGCTCCAGGGAGATCACTGCCACAGCAATATTATTTGGTAATTTTCCAGAAAACATAACAGTCGCTGTGGTAACTGTCTCTAGTCAAAGGTGTTTCTCTACATAAACTCAAGTCAGAATACATGGATGTAATTCTTCTGTCAGAATACAGAAAAGTTTGGTTAAGGGAGACAATTTTACTCTATTGTTTTTCAGGTGACTGTCAGTGTTAGATTCCTCCAGTACAAAAAGCCCTTACAGGCTTCCTGGTTGCTTCTGCAACAGGCACAGCTAATTAAAGCTCTAATATGACAGGAAATCACACAAGAATACACCAGTGCTACTTCAATGCTACAAAGCAACTCTGGGCCCAAGATTAATAGTGAGTGAGCAAGGCCTGATTGGACACAAGCATACACTAGGTTCTAGCAAACCTGGTTGTTCTAGAGGTGCCTATTCAACCCCACACCTCAGCATCGTGGGCTCTGTGATCAGATCAGCCTGCCTTATCCTGAGAGACTTTCACAGCCCTGCTCCCAACCCCATGTATAGGAAACCATTAGCAGCATACTCAGATGCTTAGTCCTACATATAGTTGATGACATTTCAGGAACTGGCATCTGAGTCTTTTTTTAAACAGGTTTTGTGGGCTTTTTCTTTTCCCTGCATGACACTTTTGTGATGCTTCTCAGCAGGAAAGGGAACAGGCTCCTGGTACCACACAGTCCTTCTGGAATATGATTTGATACAAGAGACGTGTTTGCATCTCTAGTCTCTGCAGACTGGACTGTGCACACAGGGTCTGTCCTGCTGGCACTCACTGTCAGGAATTCCTGGTGGTAACTGCCACAGGTGATTGATGCCAATAAATAACTGGTGTAAAGGGATCCTATAGCATGGCCTAAAGTTGGACAGCTGCAGCTGTCCATGTGGTGTTCTGCACATAAAAGAGTAACAGAATTCATTCCCAACCCTGTAAGGTTACAGGCAGAGAGATTCGGGCTCCCCTCTGCCTGGTTTAACATCAGGTCCCTCTATGCTGAGTGCCTGGCAGTGCAGGGAGATCCTGCAGACTCTGCTCTGAATCATTTCCGTTTCAGACTGGTTGCCTTGCTGTCAACGATCTGTTATCTACCCACCATAGGACTGACACACAACGTGCACCATGGGGTAGGATTTCCAGAGCACACGATCACACCAGGAGGGCAAATTGTACTTCATCTGCAAACCAAAGGAGAAGTAATGTCAAGGAGAATGGAAAGGACCAGTTCACAAAAGAACAGGAAATTCACTTGCCCCAGCACCATGTATTTGTGTCAAGCCTTTTTGTTTGTATTGACTCCTTTCAAAACACTACAAGGACAGAAACCACAGAGATTGGTTTAGGTCACTTTCTTCTGTAGGAGTTACTGCCACAGCTCTGCCATATGCCTCTGAAGGGAAGTCAGTTTTCACCTACCCCTGTAGCTTTTTGCTTGGTGTAAGCATACTTCTCCCGGGTGCCCCTCTCAAAGCGGTAGGTTGGAGCAAAAGTAATCTCTTCTTCCTCTAATACAGGGAAAGAGCTCTGTTACTGCTTGGACATTGGGATACCTCATCTGGGCAGGAGAGCTGCTGCCCTGTACACCCTGCCCCACATTGGGGCTGGCAGAGAAAGATGGCGGAGGTGGCAGAGGAACCTGCAAGCAGACAGGATCTTACCAAACTGCAGAAACACCTTTTGGTCTCTTCTCTCGAGGAGAAGCTGGTCAAAAGCCAGCAGCTCTGGGTACTGCTGCTGCCTGATCTTCTGGATAATATTCTCTGCTTCCTGCCAACAGGGAAACAGCAGAGCTGCAGATGATGCAAAACCTTCTTATAAATACTTTCTTCACTGGTAAACTGGCAAGTGCAACTGAACTGTTTGACAGAGCTATACCCCCTGCCACTTCCCCACCTTTGCCTTCACTGAAAAGACCCAGTCTTTGCTGCATGGTTGAACATTTGTCTATCAAAATAGGCATGAAAATGCCCACACACCCCCTACACAAGAACACACACACACACAGCCAGATGCACATCAACACCAGGCTTGCTGTTGTCTCCTGCTACTGAAACCTATCCAGTATTTATGATGGCGTGCCTCTCCCTAAAGCCTGTTTGAGCCATTGCAAGGTACCAAACAGAGCAGAAAGGCAATCTCTGGATTGAGCTGTTCAGGGACAGATGCTTGTTCAAAGTGGGAAGGAAAGTTGGGAGGTTTGGGGAAGCAAGGCTGTGTGAAGCAGCAAAGTGTACCAGATGGCATTCCTGGTCCATTAATGCTTGGAGTGGGCAAAGGG
This sequence comes from Atrichornis clamosus, assembly GCA_013400975.1. Lineage (NCBI taxonomy): Eukaryota > Metazoa > Chordata > Aves > Passeriformes > Menuridae > Atrichornis > Atrichornis clamosus. The sequence goes on from WBMZ01011333.1 coordinate 60,894, forward strand.
GATTTCCTTACTCTCCCTCAACTGGTGCACACCTTGGGGATCCCCCTGTCTCCCCTCTTTTTGCCATGTTGCCCTAGATTGGAAGAAGAGAACAATGCTATAGCAGCACAGTGTGCTGTTCCTGCAGGGCTTCCCGCACCGTCGGGGGCTGTTCCACACGGTAGTTCAAGTCTCCCAGCCAGAAAAGATGAGTAAAGCGATGAGTGATGTTAAATGGACTCAGTTTCTTATCTCCCAGTGTCAGAAAGCGCAGGATGTTCATGTAGTTCTGGTTGCGTCTGTCAAGACAAGAAACATCTCCCTGACATCCTAAATTGCCGTGCCATTTCCAAATGCCTGGGATGGCAGAGCTTTACCAGGCAGGAATTGCTCCAGCTCAGCAGCTACAGAGGAGCAGATCAGAAACTGAGAACTTGCAACCCCAGCAGACAGACCCAGGGAATGTGCTCCTAAAGCCACTTCTGCTGCCTCCTGGGGATGTGCTTTTCTGAGTTACATGTCCAAGAAACCCAGCATTAGATTGTTGCCTTCAGATTTCAGCAGCAAACACATAACTAGATTTTTGCAGCTATTCCAGGCCCTGGGGAACCCTTCTATAGAACTTATCTCCATCAGTGGCAAAGACCCCGTGCAGAAATCCCACACCATCTGTTTTCTGGACTGGGAAAAATGATGAAGCCAAACTCTTCATTTAAAGTCCTCTTTGCTTTCAAAACCACTTCTTCCAACTGCTCTGGCTCCGCCCAGAGTGGGCACAGATCTCCCACTGGTGTGGGCATCTTTGCCTTCCACTCCTGTGCTGAGCAGAACCTAGACCATGAACATTCACTTCAGAGCTGGCTATAGGGAATCAGCCACTGTGAGGATATTCCTGTCCTATGCCTCCCTCCCGGTGTTTCTGAGGGATCTTTCTCAGCTGTGCTCCAAGGCCCGCAGCACTGCCCACAGTGAGGAGGCAGACAGTCCCCTTCAGCACACTATTTCAGGATGGGAAAAGCCTTCCCACTGCTGTCCAAAACACTGTAGATCAGGGAATTTTTTCCCTCATGCACTGTGCTTGCATGACAGGTCACGCAAGCGTTGTGTGAGACTTTTTCGCTTGGCTCTGAAATAATTTTGCCATCCATTTCCTCTGCACCCAAGTGGTATGGCTGCATAGCAGAAGTCCCTTGTTTAAATGCCCTCCTAGGAGACATTAAACTTTTTTTTTATGGTCAGGAAAGCATGTTCATGACTCTTCAGTAGACCCTCCTTCCAAAGATGGCCCAGAGAATTTCACCCTGAGTCTATAGCCATTTTTGAGAAGGAAGGATGAATCTTACCTGTGTTTCTTTTCACTTCCTGAAGTCAAATGGCTGTTAACAAACCCAAAGGAGGTTCCATTAAACATGAATGACACCCCTACTGCTCCTTTATTACCTGGGAAAAGAGAAGCCAAAAATGTCAAAAAATCAATCCACCTCCAGGCTGAGTCTAGCAAAGATAATAAAGCACCTAGCACATGTGAAGTGGAGGATGGAGAAGAGAAATGGACTTAATACAGAAAGAATTAGTGCATACAGCACAGATTGTGGTAACAAATTTTTAAGGGTGCTAAAAAAATTAGTCAAAGGGAGAGAAGTGCAATCTCCTCATGAAACCCCAGAAAGAGCAATCCAATAGCCAGTCAAAAGTGTTTGCTGGTAATATTAATATATATATGTATATATACATATATAAATATATATGTGTGTATATATATATATACACATACATGTGTGTGTGTGTGTGCTAAGTATACACACAAATAGAATTCCTCTCTTACAGGGTAAGATACAATTGGTGCTAGTGGGACATGACTTCAGTAGTGTCATGTAAATGTTGTCCAAGGAGTGCTGTGGAAGAAGAGCTGTTCCCTGTGTACTGAGCAGCTCCCAGGCCTGCGGGCAGGACTGTGCCCGTCCCTCACCCAGCGTGTTCGCGATGCCGGTCTTCACATTGGCTGTGCAGATGTGGCTGATGCGGTTCTCATGTTCTGGCTTGGCTAGGACAACAATCCTGATGTTCCAGAGGGTATGGATTGCTATCTGCAGGGATGGGAATGGTAGAGGTTATATTTCTGCAAATACCTGCTGAGCTGCACTGTGGCTGCAGCCTTCCTGACTCCTTCTGTAGCATTTCTACAGAAATTTTCTTCCTGTGCTCAGGATATGTTTTCAGTCATTTTAATCAATGCTAGGAGGAAGGACCTCACTATTTTCTAGTCCTTTTTTCTAGTTAATCTTTGGATTAACTTCCTTGCACAAAATACAGTTTCCTAATCACCATGAGAGTTACAAGTCCTGTGGCTTTCCAGATATGCTTAGATTTGTTTCTTGATATCACTGAAACTCAGGAATGTCCAAACCTGGTCATAAAAAGGTTCAGTTTCTCCTATGACTCTGCCTGTGTACTCTTACATCCTACTTTGAAAGTGCAATAACCTAGGGCGAGATCTAGGCTACAGCTGCCTCAGGAAGTTTTACAGTCTCCTCCTTTTTGAAAGTCAAAATAACACCAGCACTTGACTCAAGTGCTCAGTGTCTCCTGTTGCTCCCAGGCTGGCAGGGTCCATGCTTTGGCAATGGGGAAAGTCACTGTACATAGCAACATAACCCAGCTCCAGTTCACAGATTCAGTTCACTCTCCCTCACCCAAATGCAATGACAACAAAGGGAGAGAAAGGGAGGAGGTGTAGGGAAAATCCCACTTATTTCTGTCTCTTATTTGCACAACATGTACATCCCTCATATCCCTGAGTTACATGCCATAGCTGTAAGACCCCCTCACCACTTTGAAGCTGATACTGGTGATTTCCTGCAGAGACTGCCTTAGGGTCTCCAGCCATTCCTTCTCCCCCTGGGGATCCTCCTGGGTGCCAATCACGTAGATGTCATGAGGGATATAGTCAGCCGTGTCATCTCGGGTCTTGCCCTGCCCCTTGGAGAGGAACCAGGAGGTGATCTTCTTTGGGGGTGGGACTGCACCTTTTATTAACACAACAAACACCAAAGGAAGTCAGAGCATGTCTTGTCAAAACCAGGATGTAGATTAACACTTGGGGACAGAAATGATAGGCTTCACATTGACTCCATCTTGCATCACTCTCGTATGAGCCAGGGCATGCTATTCTAAGATGGCAATGATGTTACCCCCACCTGAGCCACTAGTGGAGGCGTGACTCTGCTTTTACCTCCTTCCTCTGGTTCCTTAGCTTTCCAAGGCCAAGGCTAGCCGGGGGTAAAGGCAGGGAGCTGTGCTTCTCCTGGCCTGCCACTGTCTTTACCTTATACCTTAAGGATGGCCCGGCACAGACAGCTCAGCTCTCAGCAGCTGAACAGGTCTTCTTTCCCAAAAGGGGAAAAATAACCTAAATTTCACTGTCCTCAACTACACCCCATCCCCTTCTCTAAGTACCACAGACACTCAGCTGTCTCCCCAGGCTGGACATGAACTGTCCCTAGTAAACATCAGAGCAGCTGACATTTATGGAATTGTTCCTGTCCTTTCTGCAAGGTGGAGGATGACGTGCACTGCTGCACCAGCTTTGTACTAGCCACAATTCTCTGTCACTGGAGCAGTCCTTCAGTACCCAGCAGGGACAACTTCATGGTCCTTTGACTGGAACCATGAGAAATGTCAAACCACATGCAAGAGTAAGTCTAGCTATCAGCTCTTTCCCTGTGCCAATGGGAGGCAGCCCTGGTGTTCAGATCTGCCATGGAACACACAGTGTCTGGAGCTTGTCGTGGCAGCTGAGCACACCTTTTGGCAGTGTCTGAAGGAATGCCCATGTCAGAAAGGAGCCCATACCCATATTCCAGGTCCCAATGAAGATGGTGATCATATCAGGCTCTGGTTGCTCGGAGTGCTTATTCTTCATCTGCTGCAGAAGCTGGCAGAACCCTTCTCTCTTCTAGACAGGGAGGAGCAGAGACAATTAATGAGGTACTTAACTCCTCCAACACAACCTTTTGAAAAACCAGCTAAACCAGGAAATTCCCAGCACACTTGAAAGGCAGACTAGCTCTGCACTATCCTGAAACCTTCCAAGAGCCTCTCTTTCCTGTGGTACTGTTTTAAGGCACTTAGCTTGTGTATGGCTTTAACAAGTGCTGAGCTGGTCAGAAGAAAGTCTTTTCTTCCCTCTTCGTCTATATGAACCTTTTCACAGCTGTCATCTCAACTCCTTGCCTTTCCTCCCTGCTTCCTCTGCCCTCCTGCCTCAGTGACAGCACTTAGGTATTCATTATCTCCTTTTACACAATACACTTGTTCATTTTCTGGATATTTCCAGAACAAAGGAGACATGCATTTTTAGCAAAGCCACTGTCCTTCAAAAGTTCCTCTTTCTACCAAGGAATGCCCCATGTCCCGCTCCCCATCAGGTACTTGCTGCAGGCTGGCAGGAAAGAAACACCATATATGTACCTTGGAATCAGAAAAAACATATTCCTTCCGCTGTGTTTTTTCTTTTTCTGTTTCCAGAACAATCACCAACTTGTTTGGAAGCTTCTGGGACTTGATGAGCTGCAAGACTGAGCAGAGGCTGGGTGTCATGATCTACAGTCACTGAAAAGATAATGCCAAGAAATCGAACAGGACCCTGCTCAAAGGTGTGGGTTACATGGTCTTTTCTGTCTGAGGCTCACTTTGCCCTGACATCTGCATTTTAATGTTGCTTAATCCTGTTCCCAATAGGAACAGATTTGGACTCGAAGTGAAGAAGACTCTCAAAGCTTTTCTGCCTGGAGCTCTCTTCCATCCCAAGCCCTGCAGTCTGAAGTGAAGCCTTGACTTTGTGCAGGCAATCCCCCTGTATCCTGAGCCAGCCTGCAAATATTTCTTCCCCATCTGTGAAAGAGGTTTTAAGACCTCATTTGGTGGTAAAGGTGATTCCTCCCATCTAAAACAGCGGCTAAGTAATTATGAACACCAGGTGGAGAAAGCCAGACATGAAAGCCCATCTTTTTAATCACTGCCAGCAACAGGTTGATTTTCTAGCAGGAGAGAGCCCAAGGGTGTAATTTACTCTCTGATAAATCTCTTTGGCTCAGCCTCAGCGAGCTGCCTGTCCAGAAAGACAACAGAAAAAAGGGAAGTTTTTTGAACTGGGCAATCACAGACCAAACTGGCTTTGCTCACTGGGAGAGATACTGATTTACATACAAAAAAAATCAAGGGAAATTCAATGAAAAATGTTACTGAAACTGTCTGGCTTTCTACCATCCAAAATCACACAAATCAACATGTTCCTGCAGAATGTTGGAGTTTTTTTTCAAGTGACATTGCTTTTCAGTAGAAAAATGAGTCTATTGCAACCAGCTCTATGGGGAATCTTCTACCAAAACCTGCTCCCTTGCAGTGCTGATTCCAGTGTCTTCATTTAGGCCTGGAAGCTGGGTCTAAAACAAACAGTGAAAGCTGGTTATTCCAGCACTGGGATATTTGTGTCTCAGCTCACTGGAGCCTAGTGCAGCACCCAGGACCTAGCGGAAATCCCTGCCCTCTTGGCCAAGCCTTGCCCCGAGTGGGACTGAAGGGACCCCCTCCCCATCATCCAGGGACCCAGAGTCTAGTCCAGCATTTGTGACACTAAGCATCTTACTTTTCTTGTGGGTATAAAACTTGTCTTCTGGACCATCCCTGGATCTCTTGATAATCAGTTTTCCCATTTCCACATCCACTTTGAGTTGTATTTTTGAGAAGATTCCTAGGGAGTCAGCTTTCACCTAGTGGAATACAGAGATGTTTTCCATGAGTGATCTTCTACACTTCAGGCATGTGTATTACAAATGCAGCACTTCCCTGAATTCCCAGACACATATCATTATGCCAATCTCATTAGACATTTCTTAAGCATTTTCTAATGCTTAACAGCATTAGAAATGGTGCTAAACAGCATCCAGGAATAGCTGTTATCTCTGTGGCAGCACAGCAAACTTCCCAGGCACTGAGATACTGACATAAATCTGTGTTATTGTCCTTCTACATTATGATCAGCATCGTTAAAGAAGTACATTTACCTCAAAAGTGACAGGAGGGATAAGGGAGCGCCGGTGTGTTGAATCAGGGCCTTCAATCAACAGTGTTTTCACCTGTACAAGAATGATGTGTAATTTATTACATTTGGTGATTCTACAGTACATTGAGAGTAATGAAATCAGAACCAAGCAATCTTACTGTGGCAGAGCACTGCACTGATGATGCAAAACTAGAGGCAAAAGATGACAAGAAGATAATATAAAATATCTTTACAACTCTACCTTTTCTTCAATAGAAGACAGCAAAGAAATCAGCTGGTTGAGTTTCAATACAATATTGACTGGACTTGCTTCACCAAGCACCTGAAACCACAGCACAGGATCAAAAAGAGAGAGATGGGTGATTACCAAACCCACAGAGCACAGGCTGGAGTGCAGCCCCAGGAACACCTCACACAAAGCAAGGAGCAGCAGTACCTTTGCACCTCTGACCTGTAACGGGCAGAACAAGAGCGTGGAGTTTGGGTGAACATGCAGAAGTGTGGGAGGGTGGAAGAACAAATCTGCAAACCTGTTCCATAGAGGTAGCTGGCCATGCAAGAGGGTCAATTTGCTGCTGGGGGGCAGGTTTGCATGACCAGGCCTGGGCCTCAACATACAGAAGCCTGGGACTTTTGGTTTTCTGGCAGGGAGAGGAAGGTCATGGGGATTTAACTGGGTTTGGGAAAGGAAGGATTTCGCAGAGAAACATCCTAGAGTGAGGTTTATGGAAAAAGAAGTGTGCAATCCAAGCCCACATTCTGAGGGAGGATAGGGAGGTGGGAGTCCTCAGTCAGTTGGTGGCACTTTCCTCGGGGGCAGGAGGAGCGTGCTATGGGAAAAGTGAAACTGAGGGCTCTAACTCACTATGTGCCCTCTGCACTGAAGCACAAAGGGGCTAAAGAGAACACAAGTGGTGTGTGACCACCTGCACCCCGCTGGCCATCACTGCACCTCAGAGCAATCCCTGCCCCTGCTGACAGCCACCCTCAGCCTCTCCTGCTTCTCCCATCTCCCAGCCCACCTACCTGGGAGCGCTGATGGGTACCAGGGTGCAGCTGCTGCTCAAACACCTTCTGGATGGATTCCAGAGATGGGAGAGTCCTTGAAGCCTCACTAGGAACAGAAACACAGCAGAGGTCTAAGGCTGTGGCTGCGTCGCTGGGTCAGTTCACACTTGGACAAAGCCACACAGCAGAGACGATGGCCACATGTTCACACTGGGTCTGCCCTCTCCATGTGCCCCCCGAGCTGTGGGATGGCTGATGGGAGCATTTCCTGGCTGCTTGGTAACACTGCCAACAGGGCTGTGTGAGTCAGGCAGCCGACTTTGCCTTGCAGAACTGAAGCATGGCCACACTGGCTGCTCCTTGGGTTTTGCTCTGGAGGTTCTAACTTCCTAAATCTCCCCAAAAAGGTATCCCAGTCTGGCCCAAACCTGAGGGTACTGTGTAAAAGCAGCATCAACCCAACTATGCCAACTCGTAGATCCAAGTGCACTCAAATGCCTCAGAGCCCAGTACAGGCTGGTGACTCTGAACGCTGCAGCCATGGGAGCAGCTCAGTTCTGCCCTGGGGCCTGTGCAGCTGCTGGGGACAGCACTGGGGACAACGCTGGGGACAGCACTGGGGACAGCAATGGGGACAATGCTGGGGACACTGTGTGAAGAGGAAACCAATTCTTAGGTATTTCATCTCCCATGACAAAGAGGGGCTGGGCACAGCGAGGCGGTGGAAGAGCCAGCCTTTCATCTCCTGAGCAGAATGGGTAACAATAAGATTCCTTCAGCGTTTCCCAATTAGATTCCACAGGATGCTCATTTGTCAAAATGCTGCTGCATGAATTTGGCACAGAAGCCACGTGCCGATAATGACAAGACTTATCACAGAAAGAGCAGCCAGGGAGCACAGGTCAAAAGGAAGATGATGGTGGTGTGCAGCACTAGGATGCTTGCATCGTGTGTAGTCAAGGGTGGATATTAATGATTTCCCTCACTTCCCTAAGTCTGAATGCACTGGATTTTACTTCCTGTTTGTTGGGGAAAGTGCTCCAAAGCAAAAACATGCCTGCCTGAAGATTAGATATTTGTCTAGGTGCAGCACCATGGATGACTAGTTGCCTAAATTAAGCATTCATGTTTGACATTTCAGTCTGAAAGCCTTTCTGTGGGACACACAGGAGTACAGGGCACTTCTAGCAATCAGTTCTGCTAATTTTAGTCCTCCAACACCACTGTTCAGCTCTGGATCACCTAGGGCCAGTGTCACTGCAAACAGCTCTGGCCCCAAACCCAAGACTCCCATTGACTTCTGCAGCCATGGAGTCAGATCCCAGGAGGCTGCAAGCAGTTGCAGGAGCACAGGGTGAAGTTTAGTTTGAGAAGAGTGAAAGGATATGTACTGTGACATGCAGGCCATCTCTTGAAAACACAGAGCAGCAGTTGTTTGAAGCAACTCAGGAGTGATTTCTCATGGGAAAACTGCCCTCTGTTCACAGTGCAACATGTAGGCTGCTTGTGAGGAGAGGGAAGAGCATCTGTGGGCGTTCAAGCTCAGCAAAACCACAGGGTGGTTTTAATTGCACTTGTAACTTCTTTTTTCTTCTCTTAGCGGTAAAATACATTTAGTGATCTTCGTTGAAGTGTCAGAAGCCTGTGTGTCCACATGCAGTTGCACAAGTGCTGGTATCACAAGAGCTGGTATCACAAGAGGTTGAAAAACTGCCTTAAAAGCTCTATGTGCAGCTCTATCCAGTGAGGGGGAATAAACAAGAACACTCTGAACAGCAGTTGAGGTCCAATGATGCCTTTAGACAGTAGCAGATTGAATAGGCCACTATGGGTGTTTTTCACTTAAAGCTGAACAAATCCCCTTGGGTAGTCCCCGCTCCTTCTGAGTCAGCTTTCCAGGTGCTGCAGTATTCTCCTGGCCTAAGAAAACCTTGTATGGCAATTTCTTTTAGCACTGAATGCCTACAAAAGTAGCTACCAGTCTTACAGGTTTCTGTTTGGTTTCATTTTCAGTGTAAGAGCTGCCAGAGGGAGCGACCTCTTCCCAGAGCGACTGTCCCATTGTCCCCCAGGCCCTGATAAGGAGATGTGCCATGACTGTCCTGACCCCCTTGGCCACTACTAGCCCTAAAAGGTAGTAGCAGCTTCCAGCAGAGTTTTAACCAGCTTTCCCAGTCTCTAATGAACACTGAAGTCTGGTCCTTGCTGAATTAATCAGGGATAAAGGGTGAGGGAAGAGCTCACAGACTTTGCCCTCTGGTCTGTGTGGCCCAGTTGTGCTTGAGCTTCTTGTCCAGATCTGTATCCTGCCCCTGTCCATGGGTAATACCCAAACTGCCAAAGGCACAGACCATTCACAAATGATTGGTCCAACTCCTCTCCCAGCCCCACTGCTCACTATGAGCTCTTTCCTTCTGCTGGCCACTGAGCAGCTCCAGTACTGTCCCCTGTGCCTTGCTGACGTCAGTGGCCACTCACCCACAGCCCGGGCTCACAGCATGGGGGTGAGGCAGCCAAAGGGCACTGGATGCCCGTTTTTCACAGGGACAGCAGCCTGTCTGAGTGTGGCCCTCAAAGGTGGCACAGCTGGTCTCTGGGAGGTGGGGAGAAGCCAGAACACAGCATCACAAACCCCTCACAGTCACAGCAAGTCAGCGTGGCTCCCCACCAGCTGGGCCAGCCCAGCTACAGCAGTCTGTGCTGCTCATTCCTAACCCTGCTAGGAAATTCAAAGGACCTCCAGTTCCACTGGAAGAGCTCTGCTGTGCCGATTAACAGTTCTTGGATTTTGTTTGGGTTTTTAACCTATTCTCAAATAATGTGAAAAGAATGGAATTGCACATTAAAAGAAGACACCAAGAAGCAGCCTAGGAATTACCTTACATTCAGCTGGAATCCCTACCCAGCCGAAGGAAGCTCAAGGAAATAAAAGCTAAATTTAGGGAATGCCACTGACAAAATGTGAGTTCAGAAGTCTGATAAGGGAAGTAAGCTTAAACCCAAGATAATCTCGGAGATTAAGACTGCAGAAAACAGTAAGATACCCGAGCATCTGACTATTAGCTGGCTGAAGGTAAGAAAATGTTTGGTTGGATGGTGGAGATGAGAGGTTCCTCAGTAAGACCTGGCAGGGACTGAAAGCAGCCACAGCCTGCAATTCTGGACCTTTGTGGAAAAACTAAGAAGGCAGTTCCAACAAAACAAAGTATTGCAAGTAAGGGGAGAAAATGCTGGGGAAGGGGGGAAGAACTGAATGAGGACATACATTGCCATGCCTATGTGCAGCCACCAGAAGGACAGAGGGCAGGTATTGTCCTTTGCTGCGTTTGTGGTGGTGCAGTGTCCCTAGGCTCAGCAGGCTTCCACCAGCTGCAGAACTCCCCCAGCTCTGCTCTAGGATGTCACTTCACAATGTCCAGTCACCAAAAATCCTACAGAAAATCTGGAAATGTAAAAGGTGTCCTAGCAGTTGAGGGAATTATGGCCCTGTTGCATCTCCATTCTTTCATCTCTCCATGTGCATTTATGAGGAGTAGGGTTGTAAAACCCAGATAAGCTGATGTAGAATAAGTGGGAAATGGAAGAAGCCAGCCACCATCACAACAGCAGCACTAGAGGTATTTTAGTAACACAAGACTCTCACTTGGGGTTTAATCTGATTTGAGTTTCCATTGCTCAGGTTTATTCTTAGCCAGCCACCTGGGTCTCCCCTCCTGTGGGCGTAGAGAAGCAAAACACTCAGGCAGGGTGCAGAAGGGCAGCTCTTTGCACAGCCTGCCCTCAGTCCTCCCAGGACTTTTCTGTGGGCATCTGGCTTCTAGGAGAACAAGATCAGGCCAGCAGCATGACCAGCCTCACTTCTAAACACACTAGAGAGAAGGGTATGGCAAGCCATATAGACGAGTGTGGAAATCTGTGCCCTCTGCCACAGGGTGCTCCAAGAGCTCTGCACAAGTGCAGGCTGACCCCGTTTGCTTACAAGCAGCAAGGAGGGAAATAACCTCCTCTCACCAGAGAAAGACAGAGCTCTGCAAGTTCTCGTTTCCCATCAGTTTTTCTACTTGGGACATGGAAGGTCTATAAATAGGAAAGGTAAAATCTGTAGAGTTGAGAGTCTAGGCCTATTCCTTTTCTCATTTCAGCTGGAGTTCACCGACATCAGTGGAATCACTCCAAGTTCACAATCCATTAGTGGGAAGGAAAATCAGTGTTTAAAATTTAGTTATACACCAATATGTGCCTGTTTCCATAAACAACTTGTGCTTGACAATTCTGTGTGGGTAATGTTTATGCATTACCAAATTATGCAGTTAATCGGTTAGTGCATGTTTTGTTTTGTGTCTTTCTAAACAAAGCATAAAATATAATACTCCACTGACTGAAACCACCTACAAGGAAACTTCACTGTCAGAGCTGTGTCTTTTATATAGATTTCATATCTTTAGACCAGAATCACAGGTCATGGGATCTAAATATACTGTTTTTGAGGGCAAGCCAATTTCCTATGCCAGAAACAAGGGTTCTGAATGCATGCATATGGAAGCTTTGTTAGACTACAGTGTAACAGCATTATAGTCTGAAAGACAGCCTCTAGTTACCTGAAGAGTCCTTTGCAAAGAGCTGTAAGTAGTTTCTTCAGTTGCGGAAGATTGCTTGAACCAGTCTGCACAATCTCAAAGTCACTGATGATGTGAACTCGCAGGTAATCCTGGATGAGTTTAAGATGCTCATCAGAGACACTGTGAAGGAAACACACAGGTTAAAAGCCAGCTCTTCTCTGTACTCCCAAATATCAAACAACTTTCTTATTTTTCTGAAATTCCAACTGTTTAAGCACATGGCTAATAGGCCAAGTTCTCTCAGATATTAACCATCCTTTATATCAGAAAACTATACCTCAGTGGAGAAAGTATATGGGTGATTTTAATAACTCAGAAATGTATATTTTCTAGACAAGAGCTGGACTGTAAAGAGCAGCCAATGCACTGCTGATCTAATTCTGTTCTTCATTTGTTAGTATAAATGAGGAGTAATTTTGCTGAATCAAACAGGTCCTCAGCTGTCCCAAACACAGAGGCCCAGCGAGCACAGAGCTGGCCTGAAGGCTGATTCTGCAGCTCTGTGACTTGTCCTTCCTTACCTGTTTGTGTCCTGGTACTGCAGTCGCTGGAGTAGTGTCTCGGAAAGGGACAGTTTATTGACATCTGCCACCCTGGAGTTTTCAGGGAGAGAAGAGGCCTCCTTTGTCTCGCTGCTTGGCAGTGCCATGAGGATGTTGCGTGGGGGCAGGATAGGAGGTGTGGGCACCAGGTCTGGCAAGGAGGAAAGGAAAGGTGCAGTAATTCCAGCATGGCAACTGGAGCTGCTGCCCCTCACCCCAGGCAGGGCAGAGCCTACCCCGCAGTGGCAGTCCCTGCAGGAACTATCCCTTCTGAGGGGTTTGTGAAGGGATGTCAAAGCTGGAACGCTCAGGGCTCAGTGCTGGCCCAGCCATGTTCCCAGGGATGTCAGTGAGAGCAGCAGGATGAACTGTCAGGCTTGGCCCTCACGTGCAGGCAGTGCACAGCTCTGCCTCTACCTCTGCCTCTGCCTGGCAGAGAACCCCACCCCAGCTAGTTTGACTCTCCCATCTGCACTGCAGCTGTGAAGGTTAATTGGTTAAGTTGAATATAATACTTAGAGAACACAGTTGTACCTCATCCACACCATTCCCATTATCATAGGGATCCGCTCCCAAGGCGGAATGGATGGAGTAGCATGATGGAAAGAGTACCAGAAGCTGCTAATGGAAAGAACTGAACAGCTAAAGTAAGAAACACAGATGGAGAAAATAGACCCCATGATCCAGGGCATAGGGGCTGCCTTGTCTTGCGGGCATCAAGTTGGAAGAAAAAAAGGGTTTGCCTGCTGTGTCATCCTGCTGCTCAGCATACTTCCCTCTCCTGGGACAAGAGTGGGTTCATCTCCACGGATCCCAACCATGATTACCTTTCTTTTCATACCAATTGCTCCAACACTTTATTACACTTTGTTGTGTGTGTAGCTGGTTGAGCTGTGAGGTTTTGTCTGGTTATTTCCTAATGGTGGAATTTGCATTACAAAGAGATCCTCAGAACTGACCCACTGCTCCTGGGCAGCTGCTGTGATTCAGAGAGCCACTGCAGCACTGAGCCATGGGTGGTTAATCTGCAGGGTGCTCATCTTCCACATCTAAGAATGCCAGACATCTGTAGGCCCTACATGGCTCCAGAATGATGGCACAAAGTGCCTTAACCAAATTAAATTCTGTACATGAGCAGCCCAGACCTAGGGCTAATCTCTCTTCATCTGAAGGCTCTTAGTCTTGGCTAGGACTTCATTCCCTGCTGCTTGCCTCCCTCTGTATTATTTTTGCTGTAGTTCCCTCCCCCGCCCTGGGAGCTGGAGACTCAGTACAACTGGCCAAAACCCAGGAACATCTTTCCTGAGCAGCTTTGCAAAATTTTGTTTTGTTTCTTCAGGAGAATTGCATACCAAAATCTTCCAGCTCCTGTTAGATATACACGGGGTTACATAAAAGGGTTACACAGGCACATCAATCTGCTCTAGTGCATGGGCCTGTCTGTCTGTCCCAGGGACTATGTCCTTCAGACAAGTTTGATTGCAGAGCTCATCATTTCTGGACAGACAGGACAGGAAGGATGGCTCTGTGGGCATGACTTTCCTCTGGGAGAACAATCACAGATCCAAGGGATGATCCAGGAAAAATCCAAGGAACGATCCAAGACCAGTGAGCGTCAGGAACCCACAGTGACATTTCATATAAAATAGTTGGGATTATGCCAATCACAGCTCTTCATCATACATCTGCCTCTGTACACAGAGTTACACTGCCTGCCAGTGCTGGAGCTGTGCCCTCTGGCTAGGACTGTCAGAAATGTCCCCTAGAGCAGAGCAGTTGAGGGGGCCTGAGTTTCAGATGACCTTCAGCAGCTGCAGGTGCATGGCACTGCAGAGAGATGTGCTCCAAGCCTCGAGGGGAGCATCTCCACTGTGAGAGGGGGCCACAGATGCAGCACAGGGAGAGGGGTGCAGAGGTGTGGGAGATGGCTGGACATAAACAGTTGGAGTCCAGATAACAGCAACAGATTAGCCACCCCCTCACTAGATGCAGTATACTTCCACAGAGGTTCAGTGTATTCCCTCAGGTGAGCTAAGCTGATGCTCCAGGTGCAGTACCACAGAAGACATGAGGGTTCACTGCCTCAGGGCCCTACCAGCTCAGGCTTCTCTGTGCTCTGCTCCATTTTACAGCACATGTTCTAATGCCCTGCCTGCACTGCATATCTCCAGTCAACAGGTATGAATCAAGGGTCTGTATCACCAAGTCACAACATGGGTTTCTTACCAGTGTCCTCCTCCAGTTCATCTGCAGCCTCCTCCTCTTCCCATGGCACTGGATATTTGAGGTGCCATACCAGACCCATGTTCTCCTTCTTGTAATATTCTATTAGTTCCTCCAAGTTCTCAAAATACTTCACAGGTACACCCTCTGATGCCTGAAACAAAACACAGAGGCAGTCACAGTCTGGGATTTCCTAGCACAGAAACACTGCCCCTCCAGAAGGAAAAACAAAGTCATAGAGAGAGGAAAAAGCCACTACTGCTGTCCAGAGAGTGCCAGCCCCACTCTCACTGCCCATCTAACCACAGGCTCTGTGCAGAACAGCTCCTGCAGCACAAATAGAAACAGATACGCACACATGTTCCAGCCAGAGTCAGCAGAAACACCAACCTCAAAGACTCACTGAAGCCAAATGGAAGAGCTCTGTCTCTGGGTTCAGGGTGCCTGGCTTCACAGCAAAGGAAGATTTTAAAAACAAATAATTCTTCTGGAATCTCTGCATTCTCTCTTTTACTGAGCACAAAACCCCTAGACTGTGTAATATTTTGTGGTATCCAGGAAGAATTTTTCTGTGAAATTTGCAAGATAAACATGGCTAAATCCAGACATTAGCATCCCTCCCAGGACTCAAGGGCTCAGAACTGGGTTCAAGTGAAACAAGGTACTGCCCCATACAGAAATGCTGGGATGGAGGTTCAGAGAGCAGAGAGGACGGCGAGCATCCAGTGTGACACTGCGTGTGCCAGCAGAACTTGAACTGTGACCAAACCTGTCTCAAGCACACCCTGGCCACTGATCTCAGCAAATGAATACCCACAGAGGGCAAATACAGGGATAAGGTTTTAGAGTCTTCAGAGCCAAAACTTCAGTGCAATGATATCCACACATTGGCACGAAGGGTGACTCTGCCAGATTCACCGAGTAGGAATGGCTGCTCTGCCCCACTGCTCCAACCACAGGTCCTACCAAAGACAGGCACCACCTCTTATGGCTCAGCACAGACCTTCTGACCAAGAGAAAGAGCTCTGCATCACCTCCAACACTACACTGAAGTGCCATCCAAACCCAAGGCTACAGCAACACACAGCCAAAGCTCCCATTTCTCTCCTTGGGGCACACTCTTCCTGGCAGGGTTCTCATTCTGGACAAAAGGTTTTCCCACAGAACCTACACTTGCCATGAAAGATCAAGAAGAGGGGCAGAATGATGCAGAGTAGTTGTTTTCCAGCCCCACAAGACTGTGTTCTTGACTTAAAGAGCAACACTTGGAACTGTACACAACTGGGCAATTTGAGGGAAGACCTGATCACCCCAGTGGCAGACTTGACTGGCATTATTTTACATGCATCAAACCAGGCTTCACATAGGAAAAATGGTTAGTTAACAAGGAATTAAAGTTGTGCCTCCAATTTGGCATAACTTGTTACACAGACATTCTGCCTCTGACTAATAGGCAGGGTATGTAAATTTATATTGGGATTGCAATTATTGCCTGTAAAAATTAACACACACAAATTTTCAATACCAGTTTGAACAAGCTTATTTGTTTGCCCTTTGTCTTTGCTCAGTTTCTTACTCTCTGTGAACTTTTTTGTTTAAAAGGCAAATGTAGCAAATCCAAGAAATTAAAGAGGTGAAATGTGAGCAAAACCCACAGAAAGCAGAACACAGAATGTCTTCAGTGAGTCCTAGCAGCAACAAGATTTCTTTTTAACATTTCCTAAAAAATGAAATCTCAGGCCAGAAATTAGGACGGTGCTTTCAATAGTGAACTGCATTTGAAGTCATCAGTGCCCTCAGGCCTGCCATCAAAAATACCTTTCATTTTTAGCTACACCTGCATGTCTTTAAAGGCTCAGCAAGACACATTTTCATAACAAATGTGGGTGATGTTTCTGAGAGCTCTGCCTGTACAGACTCCTTTTCTGTCTCCCACATAAATGCTCCTGCATTTAACAAGATTTATTATTCTCATACACTGGAAAACGTCGTATTCAGCATGAAGGCAATGCTTGGGCAAACACTGGATTATATTTTTGTGAGGCCAGAGGTGTTGAAACAAATTGCTGGTTAAAACTTCTCATGACTCTACCCAGTGTAGGCCAAATGCTGCTCTGCTAGAGTAGCACAGACTCAGCACATTCAGAATGACTTCTCATTTACACCAGTTAATGCAAATAGTGTCTGGGTCCTCCCAGACTCTTCTGCTTCTTAATGCCAAGTGTGAAGGCTGGGAATCAGAGAAAACCATCAAGGAAAAAACAGTACTTCACTCTAATCCATCATATGAAAGGATGCTGCACTGGAACAGATCTGGAATAGTTCAGCCAGTTCTTCCATGCTTCTCTGTTCATCTTCCCCATTTTTGTGATTATTCATTGACCAGCAGCTCCCCAGCAGCCCCAACAGCACTATTAGCAGCACTGGTGGTGGGATGGCAGCACACTCAGCTTCTGTGCCCTGCCCATGGCAGTGGTAGCCATACCTTATCCTCTGGATTAACCTGCCTTCTGCCCACCAGCAGCAACCGTAGACACGCTGGAGCTCATGAGGCACAAGGCTTGTGGAGGCTTGCTTTGCCCTAAGCTACCCCAAAGGGCACTTGGAAAAAGGTATCAGCCCCATCAGAGCACACACAGAGACCCTAAAAAACACCAAGGGCAAACAGGATCAGGGTTTGCCATGTACATCCTTGCAGGAGGAAAGCTTTGCTATTGGTGCTCCCTCTCACCTCTTGAATTACTGCAGCCTACTCTGCTCTGCCTCTTTCCAAAGTCGTCTTCAGACCCCTACTTCACTTTCCTTGGCTACTTCACTGCCTGCCTGCTTCCCCACATCTCCCCTGACTGATGACTGTGCCTGCAACCCCCTTCCCACCCCTGCTCAGCATCCCTCCCATCCCCAGTGCCCAAATACTTGTTCTACCCCTCAGCTCTGCTCTCCCAGGGTGCCTGCAGGAAGACAGACTGCCCTGAACAGCTCTTTTAAGGCCAAATGGAGCCTTGATAGAAGTGGGAGGAAAGTCTGAATTGGCACTTTTAGCTGCCAGGGATAGTTCGGTCTCTGAAACCGTGCTGGTCTCTGTGGTAACCAGGAGAAAGCATTTTGCAACAGCTCTTCTTCCTCTAACTCATTGCATTTCAAGTGTAGTCCGAAGCCTGTGGTCCAGCCCAAATTCCTCGGCATGGCCATAAGCCATAAGATCTTGTGTAGGCTGGCTGGGTGCACACAGGAGCAGAGAGGCTCTGCTGTTACACACTTTTTCTACTCTGTTAGCTTGGCCCACCTCCCCCAGCCACCTTTCTCGATAAAGCCCCTCTTCTCCTCCCTCAAGGGCAACTGGAATTTGTGGCTATGTCGAGGAGCTGGGCTTTGCATGCATCTGAACCCAGATGCTCATTCCCAAAGAGAAGCAGTCTCCATCCCAGCAGTGCCAGCTCCTCTGACAGCCCACCTTCCCTAAGTCATTCAGGAGAAAAAGGACCAACTCCCCATGGCACACAGTAAAATAAAGGACAGCGTTTCATATTTTAAGACAGCATTCAGCAGAGAACTGAACATGTGCCCCTAGCAGCTGCACAGAGACAGTGAGAGCTGAAATAAGAAAATGGGGAGCCGGCAGAGTTGGGAGCTCCAACCAGCCATGGCCAAGCACAGAGGGAACGATGGGCAGCCTCAAACCTGCTCAGCACATGCTCATGGTGGGGGAGCTCGAGGGTCCTTCCCTACACCATGAAAGCCACAGCGGCAGCACCACATCAGCTCTGTCATCACAAGAGTCTGAAAGCAAACCCTCTGGATTATTCTCACTCATTTTCTTTTGTATTATAATTGTTATCATTTGTAAGGACCTCAACAGAGGAAGCGTGCGGGAAGGGCTGCACCCCTCCAACACAAAGCAGTGCCCAGCAACCCTCTCTGCCTTTTGCCTGCACTATGAAACCAGCTCCTCCCAGTCCAAAGCACCCCCAAATATCCCCATGAGAGAGCAGAGCACCCTGCTTTGCACTGCCTCCCTCTGAAGAGAGGCACAGCAAAAACTGTACATTGTTTGAAATGGGAGAGAGAACAGTAAAAGCAAGACCTTGCTGCACTTGCTTCTTCCCCTGGGGAAGGGATGAGAACAAACATGACAGACAAGAGTCACTCTGGCACACAACTGCAAGGTGCTCAGACACTGCCTGTGCTGAGTGAGCCCCTCCAAATCCAACAGCTCCCAGCCACAGAGCAATAGGACCATGGCCCTGGCTGTGGTGTGGTCCCAGCCAGCACTACCTGGGACTGCAGGGATGATGACACAGAAAGCCTGGTTCAGTAATGTTGCCATGAGCGCACTGGCAACATTGGTTGGTGGGTGAACTACTCGAAGGTTGGTCTCTGCCAGCAAGCAAAGAAAGCAGCACATAGCTGGGACATCTGCTGGGACATCTGCTTTCTTCACACTTGAACTTGTGGCAAAGGTTTATAGGTGGGGAAGGAAAAGCGGTAGTGGACAGTGAAGTACTGGTATTGAGTCAGGTTGCTGATCGTTGCAGAGCACATTACCAAAAACTGGATCAATCGTACACCATTAATAAACATCCTCAAGACAACTGGATGACTGGATAACAGGAGCAAGGCAAAACACAGCCTAAAATTTAAACACAAGCTTGCTCTGGATTTTGAGACAGGAAGCAGAGGCAGAACGGGACACTGTGAACAAAGCGGAGCAGGACGGGGCAGCGCAGAGCAAGCTGGAGCCACCCCAGCAGAGCCAACAATGAAATCCACTTCCCGCCCCACTGCTGGCGTTTAAGTAAGTAACTGTTTCCTCAGGGTTATCACAGGATAGATCTTGTTTTAATTGCAAAGTGAATTGTTTCAAGTCATTGTAAACGTGGATGGCAAGTGTCATCTCCACGGCAACACACCACATCCCCAGAAACGTGCTCACGGGGCTCACAGGACACTGGAGAGGTGTGGAGGGCAGGCTCTCCTTCCATGGGGATTCCTTCACCATCACCGCAGATACCTCGGCTTTGTGCTGACAGCAGCCACAACATATGGAAAGGAAACACCTAGTGAACATACACAATTTAGGAAACAGCCTGCAAAACAGCAGAATTGTACACAGGAATGTGGAGAGGAGTGAATCAGAGACTGAGCAGGAATTTTACAGTGGGAAGCTGCATCTGAAGCAGAAGTCTCTCTAAGATCTATTAATGTGAGTGTCATAGGAGACGCAAGAAACTCTTCCGCTGTACTTTGTTCCACAAGGCTTTAGCTGGACTGCTATGTCCAGCTTGGAGCACCAATTCTTATGGAACTTGTAAAAGGACCATAGAAAGTCCCAAGGAATAATTCCAAGGAAGGCTGAAGAGTTGGAAAATGAGATTTGCAAGGAAAGCTCAGAAAAAAGGGACTTTTTTGTATTTTCTGGGAAAGGGACAGCCTGGAGATGTCACAGCAGCAGCCTTGCAAGTTTTAAATTCTCTTATAAAGAAGATGGCAACCAGATGTGCCGCAAGTCCCTGAGGGACAGCAGTGCCATGCACCCAGGCACTCCTCACAGCCAGCCAGTGGGCAATGCTCGGCTCAGACACCTGCAAGGCCTCCTGCCACCCCGAGTTCTGTGACTATGGGAAGCTCTCTGAATCTGCTAACTGCCTTTATCCAGATCCTGCCCTTCATCCAGAACCCTTGAAGAAGATGGGTAAAGCTGAACATGACCATGCTTGTCATGACCAGCCCAGCCATTTCAACTGCATCCCAAACTACAATTTTCAGACCTTCCACTTCTGACTCCAACCCTTTTACCTGTGAACCTTCTCTTCCACAGGATGTCTTGGTGTCTCCTGTCCTTCAGAACCAGCCCTCAATTCTGCAGGTCCTTCCAGTTTCCAATTCCCTCCGATCCTCTGTATGCTCACTGTGCAATGGTTGAACATAACTAGCTACAACTCACTCTTTTCTTGCTGAACAGGCTTCCAGGCTGTTCATTTCATGAGAACAGGTATGACTAAAGCCTTTAATCACTAGTCTTTTGTTAAATCTTGTGAACCCCTTTCCAAATTCAGCCACATGAATTTTTCAAGAGGTTTTTGTATGGCTGTGATAATCTAATCTTCCTTGGTATCTGGTATATCCAAGCAATGCCACCTGGCAAAGAGAACACCTTGACGAAGAGACTCCAAACACAGGTTTGGTGAGGAGCACCTCTGAACAGGTCTTTAAGAGAAGTTGCAAGTGGAGTATAGAGATATAAAGTAAAAAGATGTAAAGCCTGTGCTAAGCTAGGAGAGGAAGTGGTTAACTTGGGGTTCATTACAACAATTGTATAAATAGATGGCACAGGAAGTCTGAGGCCCTCAGAAGGAAGAGGAAGTGTTTTCCTTTCCTGCACCAAGGCACAAGGAGGAACTAGGAAACTGGTCATCTGGTCATATTGCTTAAGGCCAATCTTTTCTAACCAGAGTGCCTTAAAACAGGTATTTAAACCCATATATAGGCATGTCAGTAACAGGCAATAAGTTTTCAAAGTTATAAAATTCTTGCAATACCCACCGGCTTAAACTGAAGATGTAAATCAGGTCAATTCTACTGTGGTGAGAAAGGCTAGCAGGAATTGTTCTCCTTTTAGATTTAAAAAAAATTTTTTTTAGGTTTCCAGTTTGGAAAAAAGTTGTCTTCAAGACTGTCTGTTAGCTAGGAAGTCTAGGTGGCATTTTTTAATTGACTTTTGGCTCTCATATGGGCAAACTTTTTATTATTCACTAAAGAAGTGAACATAGGAGCTAAGAAATTCCTGGTAAATTATTTTTTAAAGCATTTTAAAGCAACCTGGTTGTGTTTCAGTTTTGTTAGAAAGCATGCCTTATTTTTAGATCAAATCTTGTGCTAAGAAGTTTTGGGGACCTTTTCACAAAAATAGGATCATAGACAGGAATCACAGCTGGGAGAAACAGCTACTTTCCAAAACACAAGCCACCCAGAAATGTACTCTAATTTAAATGCAACACTTGGAAGAAATTGAGCTAGGAGCACAAAGGGAGAGAAACAAGTGTGTGGCTGCAGAAAAGAGGGAACCGGTGACACGGAGGGTCAATAAAGAGATGAACTTTAATAAGAGGTGGGAACTTGTGGGCTGGCAAAGGAGTTCTGCTGCTGGGTAAAGCTCAGCGAGAGGGTCTCTGCCAGGGAGCTAAGCGTGAGAGAAGAGGCAAGGGGAGGAATCTAGGGAACGTGGGCAGAGGATGCTGGTGGGTGGCCGGAGCAGCACTTCCTCACTTGGAAAAAAAATCACACAAATTTTTGGAAGAATATATATAAGTATGCAGTGTAAGTGCAGTTATAAGTCATATAACTTGAATAATGTTGGAGGGAATGGGAGGTGAATAGTCCCTGTCTTCTCCAAGGTGAGAGATGATGGAGGCTTTCTTATCTCATTCTGAACACAGTTTGGTCCTGATGCTCAAGTTTGCTTATTCATGTCACTTTTGCTACAGTGGCCTTTTACATTTAAGACTTTGGGGGAAAACCATGGAATTCAGAGAGTTCTGGGAAAGAGATGATTCATGGAAGGAAACAAGGAATTATAATTTAACAACAAAGTACTTATTACTTCTAGCTTGTGATTCTGGCTGAAAATCAGACATCCAAACAAATCTGAGATTATAAAGGAAAAAAAATAAAACTATGGTGTTGTCAATCCTATAAAATTCCCTCTGTTCCTCCAGTGCAACTGAAGGATAACAGTACATACTACCACAAGCTCCATTTCTCTAAGCATAATACTTACTTAACAGTGTATTAATTACTCACACTGCATCACAATTCCATTCTTATTAAACATTATAAAAAATGGGAATGCTAAAGGTTTCCATTTTGGGGAATGGCCATCTCACTTTTTCCTATGCACAATGTCACAGAAGTGACTTGAGAAGCACAATGCATTCTTGGTTTCAAACACTTAACATGATCTGTGTGTGGAATATTAGCCCAGCTGGAGTTAATCCTAAAAAGGTCCTGACTGTCATATCTGGGTTTTCCTCTCTGTGATCCCATCCAGGCTTTGTTCTGGCAGCCCAAAGACAGGTCATATTCACAGGTAGGCAGTGCTCCCATGGCAGAACTGGGACACTTGCAAATTAGGAGAGTCTGTTGAGGAGAACCAATATTGAAAGGAGTTCTCAGTGAGTATAACTGCCTGCCAGATTTTTATCTGAAGTTCCTTGTTAAAATTCTACATCCCCAAGGAAAATATATTAGAAATTCTGGAAGGTAAAGACCTATGGAAGTTTTTGAACTAGCATTCTCCACACATGATAAAGACATAGGTCATAAAAATAATGCCCTCAGATCCTACCTAAAGACCCCATCCACTCTGCTCCAACACTCCATGATTCACATTAAAAGTATGGTAATTGCCAAATATCCAACTAATACAGTTAGATAGCAGCCAGGAAGAACACCAAGCAATTATAGAAAGCACCAACACCATGCACTTGGGATAGTTCTTCACACTAAATAAACCATTCAAAGTCCAGCCTTCAAAAATGATTTTGCCAACACAGCACATAATGATTCAGCTTGTAGCACCAAGAGAAACCTGCTGAGCAACCAACCATTTCAGCATTTCTGTGTTACAATAAATAAGACTTACATCAATAACAAGCCAACAACGGCACAGTTCCATGAAGGACTGGTATGAAATTTAGCTACAGGGTGCAAGTCAGATGAGTTGGTGATGAATGAGCAAGGACTGCAGATCCATGAGAATCTGATACAATTTTTTTAGCACTTCTGTAGTGTGTGGGTAGAATTTAAGTAAAAGTTTTGGAGTACACTACTTCTAACAACTTTTGCAATTTTATCACAACCTTTTGGTTTTCCACTGAAAAGCTTCAGCACTTGAAGATAAATGAAAATTTCCATTTTCATTTCTTCATAAAGCATCTAGCTCTGGTACTTACTAAGACAAGCTTGACAACACAGGTCTTCAAGAGCTATCAAGACAAGCAAGGCAGCAAATGCAACAGTCATCGTTTCTGAAGGCACAGAGTGGAGGTCATCCTTGTGATTCTGTCAGCACTCTCTGCTGACAGGAACTGAGCTGGGAAAACTATTGCAGGTTACTTGCTTATGGGTGGAAATTCCCAAGCTCCCTTCAGCTTTTCCCTCTGTAGAAGGCAATAAATACATACCCAGGCAACCATGTGTGGGGTTTGAAGTCCTAGGAAAAAGAACTTTTCCCTAAAACAGGTCAAGGCATGTTCACAATGGCTCTGCCTGCACAGCTGGGCAGGATCCCTCACCACACATCAGTCTTACAGTGCATTTTGGGGACCTTCTCTAACCCATGCAGCAGAGAGTAGAAGACCCATAATCAGCTCTCTGCTTTCCCTGTTGTCTTCTTGGCTGAATGACTCCCAGTTTCAGCTGTCACCAAGCACTGAATATGCATAAATTACATAAACTGTTCAGAAGAGAGAAAAGGTAAGATTGAAGAGATTTTACTTATTGAAGATATGCTGCTGAAGCAAAGCACTGCAGGTAGAAGGTGCATGGGAAGCTGCTGCATTCACCACACTGAACAGCATCATTTTCTGGGATTGCATAATTCAAACCCCTAAGCAATGCACAGATAAGGGTAGGCACGTTAGTCTTACAATTTCCTGTCTTCAGCCTGCAAAATTTTTCAGGCTTTAGCTATAAGCAACTGTTTTCTATTTTTTCTGACACTAAGGGTGACCACTTGTCCTTTCTGTCAACCTATACTCAATCAGAAGGAAGCCCTGAGCCATACCTGCTGACTGAAGAGATACAGAACTCAGCCTGAAGAAGCACCATCATTTAACAAAACTAACCACAAAACTAAAACCAGAAAGAAAACACCCTTCAAACTCTCTCCTTTTATGTTCTCCCCTGAACCACACTTCTGGAATAAAAATAGTGGATGTTACACATTTTTTGTTACACTTTGCCCCCTAAAATTGGACCCAAGGCAAGGTGTCTGGTTTTGCATGCATAAGGATGTGGTGTACAATGACAACAGGTTACCTAATGCCTCAGTGAGCAACCAGAGCCTGCATGGCTTCTGCCATGTTCAGTCACAAAGAACACTTAATGCTAAGGCTCTTAAACAGCACAGGTCACTACATCCCTATCAAGTTTTGGAGAATACAGAGTTTTCTGGAAATTTTAATTCAGGTTTACCAGTCCGCTAACAGAGAGCAACCCCAGCCCATGGAAGCTACGCTGTGCTTTGCCCACGGGTGTGGGTGTTGGCTTTTAAAACACTGCACAGGGAGAGCTTCAGAACCCTGGGGTGGAACAGAGGGCAACCAGTTTAGACTTTCAGATAAGAACCAAGATTGAAAACTCTGACAGAAATTATGAACTGAAGACAAAAGAAGTAAGAGAGTGGGGCAAAGGCCTGGGGACAATTTCATTCTCTCAGAGGGACTGAAACAACTGAGTCTGAGCTATCTTTGCTAAAGTCTGTTTCGTTTCCCTAAACCATTTTGTCATTTGAAATCAAGCCTTGCATGCTTTGCGTTTATGCAGCAATCTGAAAGCTAAAAGGTTCTAAATTTCTTTTAAAAGCTGTAATAACTTCAACCACCAAAAGGTAAATTTGAAGGATATTGGTGAAGCAGACTCTGTTAACCTAGAACAAGTGCAACCAGGACAATACTTTCAGTTGCTATTAAAAGGTGATTGTATCCTTATAGTTTATATGTATATCAGCAACAAGCTGCACCAGACAAAGGGTATATTGGTCCCATTCTCCAAGGGTGCAGTGCAGACTGAGTGAGCAAGACCTAACTGGAGCCTACGTGTCACTTGTGATGTGTGGAAAAGTTCATTGTGTGCATGGAGAGGAGATGCAGCCTGCAGTGATCCATCTCATCAGCAAATCAAGATAGATCTCTGAAGAAGAAAGGACATCGCCCTGTCAGTAACAAGTGTGGAAACAATTTTGTACTGATGGCAATATTTGCCATCAGACTCATTGTAAATAAATCTAATATCAGTGTTTTCCAAGACTCATTTTAAATGATCAGGACAAAAAGCCTCCTACAGCACCAACAATATAGGAACTTCTCTTTCTTTGAGAAAACAACTCATGACTTGCCTGGAAATGAGCACTTTCCTCTGTGACCCATCATGCCTCAAAGCACAGAAGCAATAAAACACAGTGCTTCATTAACACACAGCTGAAAGGGAAACAATCTGTTGTCTCCCTGAATACCTTAAACTGAGCTATGAAGCTTCATCAGAAGTCTTTGGAAATATAAAATATAAAAAGGGTAAGACAAATGGCTTGAACACTTTATGACTGATAATATTAAAGCTAATATCCATCAAATTACTGCAAAATGAGAGTGTTTTCTTGTTGATAATGTTTGTTGCATAAGCTTTCAATTCTTTTTTCTCATCTGCCATAAGAGGTTTAGAATTTCAGGAAAATTGTCCTTTTGCTAGTCCTGGAGACATTGAGGTGGGTGTGTCCCAGGGGCTCATCTCAGGTTCTAGATTTGGCCTCTCAAGCAAACTTGATTGTTGCCCACCCAAGCTCTTGTAATGGGAACTGGAAGATCCAGAGGGGTAGGAAAGAGCTGCTGGGTATGTGGTTGTGGGTGGTCAAAGCCCTTCCAGAGGATAATAGGTGAAACCATCACTGTTCTAAAACATTGATTTTTAAACTGGTTACTGCGTAACAGCCCTAATCCACATCTTCTGAATTCTGAAGGATTTTGCAGCCCCTGGAAGTTGCTTTTGTACCTTTAGCAAGGATTGACTGTTTGCAATTTTCAGTTGTTTAAGCGTGCCAAAGGCTTTATGACATAATACATTTATTGGAGGGCAAACAGCAAAAGAAATTGATGACATTCACTGGCATTTCACTCGTTAGAGTGAGATTTTACCTGACAGCACATCCAGATATAAGGAAAATGGATTTCACTTCATGGCATGCATTAGCTTCCAAATACCTGATTTCATTTTTTGAATCTTGAAAACCAAAATAATATCACTTTAACTTGATTTAAACCATCTTCTCTGAATATTTTTTTTAATATTTCAGGAAACTGGAAACATTCTGGAAGGGTTCAAACTAGACAAAAGCTGGATATGGTTTGTTTGTATGAAGAATTTTGTATACTGAGAGATTCAGTAGCACGAACGTGCATGTTTCAGGAAACACCTAGCTCTCTTATTAAATGCTGCTTCTTTCAGCTTTCCAAAACCAGTGTAGTGCATTAAGCTAATTTCTACCTCAGATGCAAGAGAAGAAAACACATTTTCCTCGTATAAACAGATTTGGATAGTCTGCAGAAACATGAAATACATGGATTTTGCTAAACCCTGATTGTAAATTATTTTCAGTCTTACATGTAAAGAGCTTTACAAACTGATTTAAATTATATTGAAAAAATATTACAATTTGAATATCTACCATTTTCAGTAATAAAATGAAGCTTAATATAATTAAATTATGGTTTGGGGCATACTAGAAATGTGCTGCCCTAACCACGTTTCAACACACTGCTCATAAATATTGTCTGGTTGTCCACTTGTCCCTTCTTTCTGTCCAAGAAAAGTGATCACCCTGATTTTCCCTCAGCCCTGTAGTGCCAACAGAGTCCCATGAGCACAGTGAGTTTTCTGTGGTAATAGCTAACTCAGCTGGAATCAGTTCCATTCTCATCACTATCTTTTCTTGAAACAGCCTCCATGCAACCTGCAAGTGGCATTTTGGACAGGCTGTGCCTGTGCTGTCCTCACTCGAGACCTCACTGGAGGTTTTGCCATCAGAGCTGAGCAGGTATAAAACCCTCACACAGCTGTGACAGAAGCTGTAAGTGGCTGCAGTGTGGAGGGTGGCTGAGCCTCACCCAAAATGTTTTGCTTTGTTTTACCACACATTGAAACCAGCTCAAGAGCAATTTCCCAGTAGAAATGTTTTGATCAGATACAGACAGATCAGCAAAATCCACAGCAAATCACAAAGTCCTTTCACAGAAAACCTTTTCTCGGCCACATGTGTCAGAGCAGCACAGCACACCAGGCTTACAGGGCAGCAACAAAGAGGACAACAAAAACTTTGCATCTCTCTGTAAAGGGCTGACAATGGACTTGGTACTGCATATGGCAGAGCCAGACAGTGTCCCTGACGGTGGTGACAGCAGCGGTGACACCAGGAACGCAGGAACTGACCTAAACGCATAGCTCTTATCAGATGCTGCTGGTAGGATGGGCAGTGTGCTCCAGAGCAGGTTTGCACACAGGATCAGGCCTCTGTGCCCAGCTCCACCCTGCAGGACTCATAAACAGAAGCCAGAACAAATCCTGCTCAGAGGCAGGGACAATCCTGCCCACAGTGAGGTGAGCAGGCAGCCCTCTCATTGCACATCTTGCCCATCCCAGGAGAGAGAATTGTGTTCATTATGGCACGTTTAGCTAGCTCATATGCAGAGTATAAATCAAGGTGTTTCCCAAAAAGTGTGTTTCTAGAAGTGGGAGGGTTTCAGCCTTAGTGTTTAGGGCTTCTCCAACCTTCTGGGAGCCACAGAGTGCACCAGTGATCTGCACTTCAGTGTCAGTTGGCACACTGAGTCACAGCTGCTGGCCTGGTTTCTAACTGCTCACATAGCACCATTTGTTTCCTGTTGCACACAGCCCAGTGTCAGACTAGGAGAAAATTACCAGAAAAAGAAAAAAAAAAAGCTATATGATCACTCACTGTAAAACAGTGCTGCCAGGGTGTCTCTAATTTTCACTGAAGTCAGCAAAACCTACAAATAAATAGAGTAGGCCCTCTCTTTGCAACAGGTGTTAAGTGAAAACTTAAGTAATTTTTTTAAATGGTAAATTTCAGCACAAATGCAAGGAGTGCTCATGCACACAGGAACTATGATCTGGCACTACAACTGCAAAATGAACATTTCCCATGTTTCCCCACAGAGCGGGGAGCAGGAAGATGGACACACTGCTGCCTTCTGTTAAAGAGGTGGGCAGCTAGGACAGCCCGGGGAGGGGAAGAGGAAAGAAAAAGACAGGCAGTAAAAAACACAGATGTTTTCCTTACTGTAATACAGTCTCTTATAGAGCTTGAGAAGAAGGCAGATTTTCACAATCCCTTCTCACAATAAGGTAATCCACAAAACTCTGAAGCTAGTCAAACAGTTTTGCTCAAAGCTAAAAAAAGTGTTTATTAAAAAAATGAAGGGGATTGGAGCATGTGCTATGCAAGGCATAGTCTTTGTTCAACACCCTTTCCTGCTATTAATGTAAAAAAAAAGTGACAAGTTCAAAATTTCTTATCTGGACTTTTTCAAAAGGGTGATCCAGTTTTTCCATCTGAAACAACACTTTTCTCTAACATCCTGGCAATACCATGATCACTTCTGAAAAGTTCAAGATCAAAATGAAACATTTGACCTGAAAGCAACTTCTTTTCCCTACATTTTCCATTTTGCTTGAATATATAAAGTGGTTCCTACTTCTGCTCAAGGCAAGCTCCATTTCTGCCCTCTCCTCTGGGTCAGACAAAAGATACAAACAGCATTCAAGGCACTGTGGGTGGCTGGAGTCTCTGTTCTTGGCAGCCCGACATTTCAAGGCAGGTACGTGACTTGAAGCAAGAGCTCAGCTGGTGGCATGAATGGGAGAGCAGATTGAGGGTAACACAAGAGAAAAACCAAACCTGGACAAGCATCAGCTCATGCCCATGGGAAAGCATGGGGAGGCTGCACCTTCCTCAGGCTGAGGCCAAACTGCAACAGCACAGGAGACAGCACACGGTGACAGAACCAGAGAATCACGGAACATGCTGAGTGGGAAGGGACCCACAAGAGCATCGAGTCCAGCTCCTGGGCCTGTCCAGGACACCCCAACAATCCCACCCTGTCCCTGAGAGCATTGTCCAAATGCTCCTGGAGCTCTGGCAGCCTTGGAGCTGTGACCATTCCCTGGGAGCCTGTTCAGTGCCCCACCACTCTCCCAATATCCAACCTAACCCTCCTCTGACACAGCCCCAGCTGTTCCCTTGGGTCCTGCCCCTGGTCACGAGAGTGAAGAGATCGGTACCTGTCCCTCCTCTTCCCCTCACGAGGAAGTTGCAGACTGCAATGAGGTCTCTCCTCAGTCTCCTCTGCTCCAGCTGAACAGACCAAGTGCCCTCAGCCACTCCTCATATGGCCCCTCCAGACCCTTCACCATCCTCATGGACCCCTTTGGATGCTCTCCAGTAGCTTAATGTCTGTTTTATATTGTGGTGCCCAAAACTGCCCCCAGGACTTGAGGTGAGGTTGCACCAGTGCAGAGAGAACCTGTCGTGGCACTGAGCTACCAAAAGGCTGCTATGCAGGTACCCCAGTTTCTTAAGAAGACTCCACCTTTACCAGGCAAAGCTGCTCCCATAACTACTAGATTGACTCTCTCAGCAGCTTTTACCAGGGGCATCTTTGGTGCTAGCCCTGTTTGCAATGTTGCCATCTGTCCCTCAGCATATCTCCCCCAGTCTTCACACACAGTGGCATGAGGCCAGTGCTTGATCCTACAAATGACCTATGAAATCTTATCTGGCAGACTACAAGAAGAAAGTAAGATGCAATCTAGCTGCCCCGAGAAATGGTTGATTGCACTGCACCAGCAGATAACATGAGCTGTGAACTCCTCTTTAGGATGCACCAGAAATCAAGTGACATCAAACTCCACACTATCCTGTACCAATCCATATTCACTGACCAGACAAGGCCAGTGTCTTCTTCCTTCTCAGCACCTCTTTCAAGCACCCTCACTCATGAGGCAGGTTATACTCTTGGCAGTGACCTTTTGAAGGTGAAGTATATAAAGGCAGTACATAGTAAAGCATTAGGCAAAGGCAGTACCACGGGTTTTCCACAGCAGCTCTTGACCTCAACAACTTCTCACTCTGAACAAGAGTCAATTGTACTAGGAGTCTCTTATCCACCTGCAGCCTGCCAAGTTTGGCAGTTTAAGGGGGTTATCTTTAGGCAACAGAGACAGGACCTGCCAAGGACAGTTTAGCCCACCCAGATGAGAAACCGATTTCTTTCCTGCTGACTACAGATACAACGCAGACTATGTGACAGCTTTGACTGCATGTCTGAAATGGCGGGGGATGAGTATTGATGTATCACACACATCCTCTGGTCCTGGTAAGGTCAGCCAGGGACAGATACTTAAAATTATTTTCAGTAACCCAATCCTCGATTGGGCCAAGTTCCCCATTTGTTGAGGGGATGCTAAGACCATAAGGAATGGAGCGTGGGCAGTGATGAGGGTCATATTGACACCTCAGCCAGATGAATAAATGAGATGCTCTAAGTGACAGCACAGGAAAGTTGCATCTCCTGTGAGTCTGGATGGCAAGAACTGACCATAAATGCCTACACAAGATTTAATTCCTTTATAGTTTGTCTCTGGTGTTTGGCTTCATCTTGTGATGTCCAAGGACTCCTTTGCTGCTTCACCCCTCCTTGCACAAACATGAATACATTCAGCTAATCCCCAAGCATTCAATAACTACACATTAATTATGTCTCCCTGTTGGAGCAAGGGAAAATCATCTTTGTTTTCACAGAGAAGAAAGTGAAGTACCCCAGCTGTGACTTGCCTACAGGCAGGCAGCAGCTAAGCTCCCTCAGGGGCAGTTATTTCCAGCCTCCTGCCCCTGCTCCTGAACCTCTGTGTAACTGGTTTTTGCTCTCCTCCTCTTCTCATTGCTTTACTATAGCGAGAGTCTGCAAGCTAGCAGATATCTTGGCAAATAATTGTTCTCAGCCTAAAGATCTCAACTTGCTATTACAGATCCTATGTTTCAAGGGGCTTTCATTATCCCTACCCACCTTCCTTAAATGTGTTTTCATCAGCAGGATGCAAGTTTGATTCATCCAAGCCATGTTTTCTTCACATATATTCTGAAGTCTCAAGTAATGGAAGGAGAAAATTCATCAGTCCCAGAAAAGAAGACAAAAATTCTATTTGTGTTTAAAGAAAACAGCCTGTGACAGTGACCTCTATGGCTCAGTATGCTTTGGGAGGACACCAGATGAATTCCAGATATGGCAGGCAAGAGAGATTCCTGACTATGCTAACTGCTGTAGAACTGCTGCAGATGTAGAATCCCAATGGCAGATCACAGACCATGCCACAAAACACTGGAAAGACATGCAAATAATTTTTTTCTTCAGCCCGAGCGCAAAAGTGCACCTTTGCATGCAAAAATGTGCACCTCCCTCTCTGCCACTTGCCCTTGAACATTTAATTTAACCATAACATTATCATTCCACTAGAGTGGGACCAGGCTCTAATTAAAAAGAGAAAAATGAAATGTACTCTCCAAGACTCGACAAAAAAGTAAAACAACCTGCAGCTTTAAAGGTGAAAAAACTCCACACAGTGGCAGAGGGAGAGCTGTCATATCACATGTGCTGTGTATGTAGCTGTGATATGACACATCTTCTGAACCTGATGTCATCATGAAAAATTCCTAACAGACAAAAGCCCAGATCTGGGCAGGAAAACAGCCTTTTTTTTAGGAAGGGGCACCGTGCAGGTAGAAAAAAAAAGGTCATATTGCACTATTTGTACTATTTTGGGCTCATATTTGTAACTAATCAGGCTAATCTCAGGATTGAGTATTGACTCTTTCCTATATAATTTTTATAAACCCAGAATTGAGAAGCATCTACTGATTGCTGTATTAATTTAACACCTGATCTAATTCCATAGGATTAGTACTCTTTTCTTTTTTAATGGGATTTTTTAAAATGTCAACACTCCATCCTATTCAACAGCTTTTACATTCTTGCACAGAAGTAATCTTTTCAAAAATCTGATTTTTTAATACATATTTTGCTTTATCCAAAAATCAACAGACAAGCAACCAAGAAAAGCCTGGCCCAGCTGGAACACTGTACCAAGAACAGCAGCCAAGAACACGGAACTGTTTTTCCTCTGAGTCTCAATTACAACTTTCACTGCATCTCTCTCTTGCCAGAAGAAGCCAGACCCCTTCTTCTGCCTCTCCCACAGAACTGGAATAAGGCAGCACAAAGCAGGTGGTGTTGTGTCTTCAAAACGTGACTTAACAACACACTTTAACCTACTCCTGATATTCAACCTGGTAACTCACCTTACAAAGGTGTTCCACCACAGTCCCTCTGCATTCCTCAACACAGAAACAAGAGCAATCCCTCGCAATCACAACATGGGTCCCAAGAGAACCTCACAAATGGCTTGTTCATAAACCTTGATCCAGCATGACAGCTGCCCATTGCTACAGCAGAGACACGGATTTCTTATGGCTGCAGGGCTCTGATCTGCAGACAAGAGTTGTACAGGAAAATAGGCCCTTTGTCATGGCAGAAACAATCACCGATCCAGTACAAACTGGGAGGTGGAACTTGCCTCTTCCCGGGCTGTAACACACAGAACTCCTGCCAAGCCTGCACAGACCTTCGCTGGCAGGTGCTGGGACAGCTCTGGAGAGCTGCTGCACACAGGCACTTTGCTCTCTGCTCAGGTTTCAAACTCTCCTGTCATTCATGGCATCTGTGTCCTGCTTGAACAGGCTGCCCACCAGGCTGTGTGCCCAGCATTGCTCACACGACCTGCCAGTGGGGCAGCTGAGGGACAAGGAGGGGACGGGGCTTGCCCAGGGCACCCAGGCCAGCCAGGGCATGTAGGGACAAAGTGTGGGGCTGTGGGGCTGCCTTTGCAGATATCCTCTGGCCTGCCTTTCTTCCTCTCCCACAGGGGAAAAAATAGTATAGGATCATTTCTGTGCTTGTTTTCCAAAACACAAAGCAGCTGTCAAACTCATACCCCAAAGCCATTCAGAGTTCAGGTTCCACAAATTCTCTTCATCATCCCAGTGATGCTAGTGCAAAGAGCAAGGACATCATTGGCAGTGCCAGGGTCCCCCCACGGCCCTGCCACAGAGCTGGTGTGGAACACAGAGAGTTGTGCCCATTGCCTGGGCCTCGGGTGTCCCCAACACTCTCCCTGCCTGCAGGGCTTCATTTATGAGCTCTCTGGCACAGTGAGACCCTGATCTCTGCAGCTGCTCTGGGTACTGTGAACAATGATAAACACTGTACCACCTTCTGGACACCAGTCACCACCACATCATCACACCAGCACAGAACACCTAAATGCACTCTTTAGGACAGAAAGGCTGGGATATATCAGAAGATGGGGGGAAATCGAGTATCATTACAAACAGCCTGAAGCACAGTGTGTGGAGCCAGGTCAGAATGGCAGGTTATTGGTTCCAGCTGAGTCTGGGCCCAGGCTTGCAGCCAGACAGCCTGCACAGGTTCCTCTGCAGTGTCATCCGGTGCTTTGGGAAGAGGGGTGGACTGTGGTGACATGCCATAGTAACACTACAGACCCAGGTGAAGTCTGGCATAGAGTCCTGCTGCCAATTCCTCCTCAGAAACAGAAGTGCAAGTGAGGCAGAGGAATCTCAATGACACTGGGGAATCCTGTGGTCAAGGCCGACGGGGTCATGGTGGCTGGCCCTGGGCACACAGTCCGCCAGAGCACAGTGCCAAGAGCCTTGGTGGCAATACAGCTATGTTTGTGCAGAGCTGCATCTGAGTGGGGCTCCTATGAACAGCTCAAGCTGGCCAAAAGTGGGACTTGAAGGAGCCAGGCTGGATGTGTGTGCCCAGGACACACAAACCACCATCCTTATCAGCAGCCCAAAGCAGAAAGCAAGCTGCCAACACTCAGCTGTTCTCACTAACTGATGATTCTAGTTTCAGCTGTGCTGCCTCAGTGCAGATTTCAAAGAAAAACTGATGACCCCAAAGCACATCACAAAATACACAAGTAACATGGTGCATGTGAGGCATGTAAGCTGCACATGAAGTTAGCAGAAATGTGATTTCTAGTGTGGAAAGCTGGCTGTAACCTGAAATGGGAATGAATGATTTAGACTCATTCTGAATAGCAAGCCAGACTGCGTAGCATGGGTGTTTCCATTCCATTTAGCAGGGAATGCCCATGCAGCACTGGCTGTGCTACGAGGATGGGTCGGCTGCAGCCCCACTGTTGCCTAGTAAACCCATGCCCAATTCTTGGGGCTGTAAGAGACCATGCCCCCCTCCCCACCCCAAGTTTCACGTTTTATATATTAAAAAAAAAAGGGGCTGAGAGGGGGTACAGGAAGGGGAAGTGGTTCATTTAGGATCCTAAAGCAAAATAGGAATAAACAGAACATGTGAAACTTCTGCCCTCAGTCTTAGTACTTTCTGGATCCTGAGACTAGACTCAACTTACATTCTCTAGGCGTAGGTAACCTGTGCTGCAATTTTGGGTTTGTGATGTATTGATGAGCAGATGGCTTCAGAGGAAAAGGTATTCCTTGTGCTGAGCTTTTCAGTTATATAAAACATGGCAGTGCCACTGAACTGAGAGCACATGTGAGCACTGAAGCCACAGCATGGACTGGGCTGGAGACTAAAATCTCCACAGCAGTGGCCTGGAGACCAGCACCGTGCTGGCATGACATTAGTTTAATTCCTTATCTCCTTTTTCTGGTGGTGTTAGAATTACTTTGAAAACCAGCAGTTCTCAAGTGCATTTTTGTGGGACCAAATAGCACCCAGATGGCTTACCTGGACAATTAGCTTATTTTCTTTATCAGGCAGAATTCGGTAGGTATAAACACAGTTCCGGTACCTGGAACAGATCACAGGCAATGTGGTTAGACCATGTCCAGAAGGGAATTGCACCATGGCATCCCTCCCGTGAGAAAAGGTACTGGAAGATCCCGAAACACATAGATGGCTTAATGCACAAGGGTTTTAAACATTTCTCTTTCTTTCTTTCTTTCTTTCTTTCTTTTTCTTTCTTTCTTTCTTACCTTCTTTCTCTCTCTCTCTCTCTCTCTCTTTCTTTTTCTCTCTTTCTTTCTTTCTTTCTTCTCCTTGAGTCTGTGAACTAACACAAACATTAAGTGTTCCTGGTCACTGGCACAGGAACCTCTCTTTGCAAATGTCACTGCAGAAAGTGATACCAGCATTAGCTCAGAGTGAGTTATTCAACTCCTCCTCTGGCCAGAAAGAGGGAAAACCCCAAGTGGCTCTAGCTGTCAGTAGAGCAGGCATCTCAGGAAGGAATGAAAAAGCAGAAATCCAAAAGACACAGGGCCAAAATCAGCAATGAATGAGTAAACTGAAGGGAAGGGCTAGTGTGTTGACTCATATTGGAAAAAATAAATAGATTTCAGCTAAATCACAGTACAACAGCTGATTGCTAGGCACATTTTCATCCACAAATCCTAAACAACAGCCTAAGTCAAAACCCATCTTGCCATCCTGGTGTGGATGCACATTGTACATCTGCATCTGTAGAGCACCCACAACAAACATTTTGCCTCAGCTAAATTCAGTTAGATTCTTATTTAAAAGGGGATGGAGGAATCTTTTGCCCAGTGGAGGGTCACATCAACACACAGGAGCCCGAGGGAAGCCTGAGCAGTGCTGTAAACTTGACCTTCCTCAGCAGCTGCTAAGCTTTTTGCAGCTCACCCAAGAAGTATTGACTAAAAAATAGATTTTTACCTTTCTTCCAAGGGAACAACAGATTGACCAAATCTTTTAAGTCACCTGCAAAGCACTCTGTTAAAACACGCAATATCGCTTTGAGCCAGCAACCGGTGCTGGTTTCAATTCCTTCCTCTCAAAACAAAGGACAGAATCCACTCTCAGAGCTTTGTTGGTTTTAACAGAAACACTGCATTACCTGTGGAATTGTCACAAAATGTGGACTGAGGTCATCCCCCCAGCTGGGGAGATCAGGCAGATCAATAACATCCTAATCTCTCTTACAGTAGTGTTGTGAGTCTATTCATCCCACACCTTTCAGAATGATTCCACGCAGGAGAGAGGAGACTGCCAGGATTTTAGGCAGCCTTATACAAGGAGTCACAAAGAGACACCGGAAATGAAAATAAATTACTCATAGATCATAGCTGAGTTTTTTCAGGGTGTCTAGAGGATTTGGTCATGTATCCACATGAATGTGCATCTTTTGATAGCATTAATGCAAAGGACACAGAAGAATTGGAACTGTTTCCAGGGCTCATTTCACAGGCACCATTTCACAGGCACTTATTCACACATCTGGGACAGAGTTGGAAGTCACAGACATGATCCCCAACCGCTTTGGGCAGCTACAGCACTGCTAATTTCACCAATCCCAGGGCCATTAATGCCAGGTGAGGATATGCCCCAAGGAAGCTATGTGGTTTGTTTTTATGTGTCAATGCAGCTCTCTTACACCATTTCCTCCTGCTGATATGCAAACAGGGCTAAGCAGAACTGCTCATACAGCTGATGAGAGACAATTTGTGTGTGTGCAGATTATGAAACTGATAAACAAAGCAGCTCAATGGCTCTTGCTCACAAGAGGACCCTCGTATTGCCTTCACAGAAAGTGCCTCATCACACAGACCTTACAAGGCTGCTGTCATAAAGATGTAGAGAGGTTTACGCTGACGACAGGCGAGATCAGTGGAAGAGCAATGCGAGAAGGGCAGTTGGGTGAGACAGAAGCTGGGAGGACCACTTCCTAGGATCAAAAGCAGGAATCCTCTTTAGCACTTAATTTAGTGCTTGTGGATGGGGAAGACTGGGACTCTTACTCCATTTTTACCCTTAGGCTTTCTGTCCTCGGCATCCTGACTGTCAAGTTATGTGGTCCCAGTTACCACCACATTCCAGGTCCTCCCTAATAACCGGTTGAGTTCAGAGTTGCTCAACCATTGTTCAGGCTGCCCATTTGGAGGGTAAATGAAACATCAGCCTCAGTTTAAACAAGCCTCCAAGTATTTTGCCATCTCTCTGTCTGCTCAACCAACCAGAGGAGGAAACAGTTATGACAAGGCTGGCATTTTCTCTTTCCTCTCCTACTGTTTTTATGCACAGGTGATGATGTGCATATTGGGAGTGTCTGGATATCCTAAACAGGGTTGCTGTGCTGGGCATGGTGCCAAGTGCACTATGAGAGAGGCACGGCATTGGAAATGGCATCTCACAGGCATTTTGAGACTTTGAGGGGTCCCAAAGCTGCAGCTGGTACTTGAGGGTCACCTCTAGAAATGGTGTTAGTCCTACAGCCATTCATGGATGAACTGCCAACAGAAGATCCCCTGGAGCAATGGTGCCAGTTCAGGTGCAGAGAGCACTAAGCAGCCTCTTTTGGATTTCAGGATCCAGGCATTCCCCTCCAGGTGAGTAAAAGAACCCATTTCTTGTCAATAAACTGGCAGAACAAATGACCCAGGCACAGAGAAAGGAGGAGGAAAAGGGCTTTGCTTCTTGCCTTTAATGGGGTAGTGTGACCAGAGCAAGGGACAGCAGTGCAGGGGGAGGAGTGTTCCCCAGCCTTTCACTCTCAAGGTTAAATGCTGCTACTCCAAGTTTCAGAACAGGAGGGGAGACACTCTTAAAAGGCCCTGCAAATACACCTCCCCTACTTGTCTATATTTATACAAACCCTGTTTTCCCAAAGTAGGTCTTCAACAAAATCATTATTTCATTCTATTCTATGATATGATAATAATAAATGCTTTTGCTGGATCTTGATTGATCTGCCCAATAAATATTAGAGCTTTGTAGAATATGACATTTTCTTTTCAAAGCAAATTTCATGGTTTTTTGTTTTCCTTATCTATACACAGTTGACACTTTCTCCTTTTCAACATAATTCTAACTTTGTGGAAACAATTTGTAGTCAGGCTTTCAACTCTCCACTCTGTCATTTCTTGTCTCCAGCCTCTCTGATTTTTAAACAGAAGTAACTGAAGTGCTCAAACTATAAACACTGCCAAGTCAACAGCACAGCTGAAACTGATACATCTCTGAGGAAGTTTTTTCAACTTCAGCAAAGCTGCCCATTTTGTGGAGATGACACTCAGAGGGAAAGACTTATTCACCACCTTTAGCCCTTTCTCTCCACAAACTAACTGCAAAGCACCATAAGCTGAAGCTTGTCAGGCCATTTGACAGAAGTCAGTGTGACGTTTCCCAGACTGTAATTAATGCCAGCCCTTGGCACCTCTGATTCAGCCACTCTTGGCTGGTAAGGCTGGGTGCTCCCCAATTCTTTAATCAAGCCATTCATACTAACCACCCAGAATGGATTTAAGAATATAACCTTTGGCTCCCAGTTAAGAAAACCCTGGTCATTATATTGTTTCTATTTCCTGATCCCATGTCTCTCAAGTCACAAAAGGCTTTCAAAGTCAGCTGCATAAATATTTACAATGGAAAAACTTATGTAAATGCGTGTTAGGAGGCATTTTTGCAGCACCTTCCTTTTCTATAATCCCCACCATCACTCAGTAAAAACATTTTGTGTACATACTGGTTACAAGTCAAATCAATGGGGTAATACCAAAATCACTTAATGGAAGCAACAGTCTGTTCTAGTAAAGTGTTCCCTGACTGGCCACTTGGACCCTGGGCTGGTTACAGGATTGTCTCTCCTCCCTCTTGCTTGTCCTGGCTATTCATCTGCAGCTGCCCCTCTTTCTCTTCTCCCTCCAAAAAGACAAAACTTTCCCCTCTGTTGTTACAAGCCCCTTAACAGGCAGGCACAGAGGTCTCTGCATCTTGTGAACACCCCCACCCCCCAGCCACCACTCTCTGGCAGTCCAACACCTACACTCACAGGGCAGTTACCCAGCCCCATGCTCCTCTGCAGCAGACAGTGCTGTCACCAGAGTCTGACCTCAGAGACAAGCAGTTAGACCAGAGTTATAAACAGCAGCACCACCGTCACCACTACAAAAGATATACTTTCAGAAGAAAAATGAGAAACCTGCTTGTAATGTAATGTGGGGTAAGGATGAAATCAGTTTCATTGATCTGCTGCACAATGGCAGCAAAGAGGGTCTGACAGGGTCCCAGATGGGCTCTCTTGATCTCTCCTAAGCAGGGAGCAACTGTCTTATCTCTCCATAATGCAAAGTCAAATCCCTCTGATTCTACCTATTGACTTCAGTCTCCTCTCACCCCTGCTCTCCTGCCTCCAGAAATAACACCTGCCCCTCACAAACCCAGGGCAGGAGGCCTTGCTCTCTGGACCCTGACCTAACCCAGATGGGGGGATCAGGGCTGCCAGCACTTCTCTCCCTATTTTCCACATGGAACGTTTGCCCCATGAGCCACATTAATGCTGCAGGTGGAATCACCGCTGTGCTGGGTGAATCGTGCACAGTTCCAGGAACTATTTCAAGCCTTTTGTGGAATGCCACACAGTATAAGCAGGTGGGTCAAACATACAGTGAACCAGAGCAAGAAAAGTGCCTGGGAGGTACCAAGCTCAGTACTGGAGTCACTAAAGGTAAATACCTGACCCAAAAGTTCAAGAGGTTATTTTCTCTCAGAGCACAGCTGCAGTGCCTTTGACTATTCTCTCCTTTTGAATCAGGGACAAGAGCAGTGTGAGCAGTGCAGCAGTACATGACTATGGGTTTTTTCAGCCTAGCTCCCAACCCTTCCATACCCCATGGCCCAGTCAGGTGAAACCAGCCATGCTCTGATGAGGGCTGCACATTCCCAATGGGTACAGCAGCCGTTTGCCTCAGTGCTGGGGAGGGGGCCGGGGTCACCCCTGCACAGGGGGTCAGAGGTATGGGGTGAAGCGCGGTGGACGCTGTACTTACAGCACGCAGAGCGCATATGCTGAAGCAATGGACTCACTGGCCCGCACAAGGAAGCTGCCATCCTTGCCTACTTTGGAGAGCAGGTCTTCGGCTCTGGAGCGAGTGATATTGCCGTGGTACCAGCACTGATCCATCATGGGAGCTGAAGGAAACCTGAATGCCAACACAGGAGCTGCCAGAGCTGCCTGTGTGCCTGTGTGTAACGATCAGCCAGCTTCAGCTCACCAGCTTCCTGTTTCAATAGCACAGAGAGGGAAAGGAAACTCAGCCACGGACAACTTCCTCAACTCAAACAGCTCAGAGAGTGAGTGTGACAGCCCCCCTTCTCCCTCTTCATGCTGCAGCTGAAGTGACTAGCAAGCCCATGTTCCCTGCCTTTCCCTCCTGCTTTGTGTCAAAAAGTACCAGCTGGAGATCTCTTCTGCTCCCTCACAGATTCAGTCCCCTAGACTTTGGTGGCCAGACCCTTTGAGTTTTCATCTTTTTCCTATCTCTCTGTCCTACCCACTACAAGTCTCCATGGGGAATAAATAAATCTCTGAACAGAAACACATTGTGCATTAGGATACATAGCACTGACCACTCCATTCCTGCCTTGACTAGTTCTCATATCTAGCTAGGTGTGAGCAGAGGACTTCAAAGAACTGAACAAAATAAAATTACTACTGCATGTTTCCATGCACAGAAGCAGACTGAAAGGCTGATTTGCACTGGGGATTTGTGGCCAAAGCTCCCTGTCAGCTACTGTGAGATGGATTCAAAGATCTTTCCTACTCTAAATCCCCAAAGGTGGGATAGAGCAAAGCCGTGTCTGGCAACCTGCGTCAGAGAGGGGAGAACTGGAGCTTTCACTTCTCTTTTCTTTGTCTGTATATCTGTCCCTCTACCGTGCTGTGTGGTGTGCTCAGTGCTGCATCTCCAAGGCACAGCACAAAGGACACATCTGCAGCAAGCCAGGACATTGTTACAGGGGCACTGCCTGCATGGCAAATTTGGTTGCCTATCCTGTACCTCCAGATACTCTGCCCTCTGCACATCCACATTTGAGCTATATCTAAAAGCAACAACTGAGGTGGGACTCAGAGTCCGAAGGCAGAGGAAAGGCACAAACCCTACTAGCCCTGTGCAACCCTAGCTTCCCAGAGCCAGGAGGAGTGCTGGAACCACAGCACCTGGACCATGCTTGAAGTGCTATGCTGTACACTGCATGGACAACAAGGCAGGAGAGAACAGACTGTCACTGCATAGGGAGAGGTCACAATTTGTGGGTATGGAGAGGGAGAGTGAACCAGTACAACCTAGAATTTGTCCCTGCAAGCCTTCTTGGTGCTTTCAGTTATTCAGAGGCTTGGTCTGCAGTGTCCAGCTTAACCTCTGCCACTGAGATGAAACTGTGGGCAGCAGCAGCTCAAAGGGCCCTGCTAGAGGAGCATAAACTGCTCTGTGCAGGGCTTCCTGTCCACAGTGAGCAAGCACTGTCTACAAACCAAAACCTGGCCTTCAGCCTCACCCAGGCCTCTAGGAGACAAGCTCCTATGGATTCAGGTGCCTACATGGAGTCAGATGCTGAGTGCCATGAACTGGCTCTGCATGGACTGTATCTATAGGCTACAGAGTAGTTACAAACTCTATTCTGCCAACCAAAACGAGTGTCTGCACATGGCAAAGGCACCATGCAGCTGCTCTGACAGCCCTGCCCAGCCATACTGCACTGCTGACCACACCTGCACCAACTGCCTGGGATTTCTGGTACCTCCAGTAGCTTCTTGGGAGCACAGCTGCAGCAGGAAGCAGAACAGCTCTGAATGTCAAAGCACTGCTTGACCTCACAGTGCTCCCTATGCAGTGGACACATATATACAAGCAGAGTGGACAAGGCTGTTCACCACATGAGTTTTGCTGGAATGAACCTGTTTGGAGAGCTTTTCCTGATCTTCTGCAAGATAACACATGGTAACAGGTACAAGCCCTCGTTAGACATCAGATACTAATTAGCTGTATACTTAACTCCTATCCACCCTGCCACCAATACCAGTTTTTAGCAAACTGCTGCTATTTCCTTCAAATCCCTTGTCCAGACACATGCAACTCCTTGACTCGGACACATAAACAGGGGGCTGATTATGGCAATTGGATGTGCAGGCTGGTTTCTGTGAGTATTCCTTGGTTCTAAAAGAAAGCACAGTACAGCTTCAGCAGCTCAAAAGGTGATCCCTAATGGCTCATTAGCTTGGAATAATACCTTATCTCAAAGACACTGCAATAAGCACTTTATCTAAACTGGGTTTGCTACAGATGTCCAGGCAGTTAACTGATGTACTGACAGCTACAGATGTACCAGCTGGCAGTTAACTCACCAGCCTGTCCAGCACCAGTAAATAAATACCATCTGTGGCATCATTCAAGATGTACAGTGGTCACCCAACCCCCCCACTCATATCCAGCTGATGCACCACATCAGCATGTGAACTGCCAGGCTTGGCCAGATAAAAACTTCTTAAATATGCATTTCCATGTCATGAAAAAAAAGTATTCCATAGTACCTGATGAGGAAGTTAAGTCTATAGGGCAGCAGTTAGGTTTGCTGAAATCTAAATAGACCATACCCTCATTAGGCACCAGTGACAGGCTGTTGGCCACAAAGGTGTATTTAGACTCTGGCCTACATCTAAAGAGCATATGAGTCATACCCACAAAGTCCTGGCTAACTGAGCTACTTGGCTATTTCAGTCCAGCATGTTACTGACCTGCTGCTTAGGAAAGGCTTGGCAAATCACACGTGAATCTGTGAAGGTTATGAAATCTCTTCATTCCCTTGGTATCTGCAGCATCCGGGTACCCTGAAACAAATCTCAATAGTGAGGAAAGCCAGGGCCTTTTCTCCCACCACCCATGACAGCTGTCACCAGTAAAAGTCAGGGGTAGGAGCACTGTGCAAGCAGAGACTCACAGACCCGAGCAGTG
This sequence comes from Atrichornis clamosus, assembly GCA_013400975.1. Classification (NCBI taxonomy): domain Eukaryota; kingdom Metazoa; phylum Chordata; class Aves; order Passeriformes; family Menuridae; genus Atrichornis; species Atrichornis clamosus. The sequence continues at coordinate 103,986 of WBMZ01011333.1, forward strand.
ACAGTGCAAAGGATCCTATGGGACTTGCTAGTGTTCCCCAAAGGGGATGTGCTCTGGAAAGCAGGTGTTTTCCTTCACTGACAGAGCAAACATATTTTCCTTGCAGCCATTGAACATGTGCACACATGCAGGATTACAGCACACAGGAAACAAGCACAGAGTGGTTCATAAAGTAGAATTTTGTCCAAAGGCATGTCCAAACACTTTCCTAGCTCCATCTGCTCTGATGTGTCTCCATTGGTACCCATTTATTTCTGGTCAGTCCCTTGTCTACTCATTGTATAATGCCTCCTTTCAAACCACACTGTATAGTAGCAGGATAGTGTCTCTCTCACCAAAACTAGAGTTGTTTCCTTCAGAAATCTGCTGAAAATCTGTCTACATTGGAAAGCCTGCCAGTCTGAGTGTTCTCATGCTGCTCTGGCCGTGGTCAGGTCTCTGACACCGATGCTTTTTGTTGAAAGTGGGGCAATTTTATTTGTTTGACATAGTGCCTCATATGCCAATAATACCACGCAGTAACAAGACATGGGGTTGTCAACGACAAGAGTAATTGCTACGTGGATCATAGCCTAGCACTTGTGTTAGAAAGACCAACAAGCATTTCCCCTTCTGACTGTAAATTGGGAGCTCCCCCTGCAGACCTGTCCTGATCCTGCAGTTCCCATAGAGGCAAAATGCCATTTCTGCCACTTGCCCTGTCCCCAAACGTGAAAGGGTCCTGGTGTCCTCAATGACTCCTACTGTCACTGCCCAGAGAGAGGGAGCAGCCAGAGCACACAAGGCTGTGGTTTTCTTATACATGAGAAACGCAGCTTCTCAATGCAGCATAAGCAAAAGGGCAAGTAAGCAAGGACACACAGCATGGGAAGTAGGAGAAGGTTGTTAGACAGAAGTCCCTGGGGTGCCTGGCAACCCCAAATGCACTCTAGAAGTGGGTAAGGAATATCCCAAGAGGAGGGCATCACACGGCCTTGCTGAAATAAGGAGACAGCAAGTCCTGGCAATTAGAGGTACCCACATTCCTACACTGGCAGCAAGAAGCAGTGCTCCTTACCAGAGCCAGAGCAGTTTCCTGAAGAAGATGACAGCAGATATAGGGCAGTAAGCCCAGCACTCTCTCTAGAACTTTCTCCACAACGTACTAAATACCACTCAGCATAACACTGCTGCCATCTGTTCCCTTGCAGTCCCTACACTCAGCACACATGTCCCTGATCAAGTCTGTTGGAGCTCTCAAGGTGAGAGGCCCTATACAAAGATCACACTTGTTTTGGCATGTGATGCCTAAGGAGGCAGCTAGAGGGGAAGGCAAAAAGGGAGAACAGAAAATAGAAAACAAAAACCAAACATGTTAAGTTGTGGTATGTTTAATAGACTTCATAATCTACAGACGCAACAAGTCAACACCAAGTTATGTGTGCAGCAGGAGTACAAAAATCCTTTTGCTGAGGGATGAGAAGTGACACTGAAAAGCAGCAGCAAAGGTGGTTTTCCGAGGGATGCTGTTGGAAAGGCCTGAGACTGACTGCTCTGAGGGAAAAACTTAAGACTCAGAGCTCTGAGGGAAAGGCTTGCTTCAAGGTGAACATGACAAAAATCATCTCCTCATATTGCTGGTGGGTCCCGTATTCAAACAGGCAGGAGAACAAAGGTGAGCCATCGGGCCCTATGCCCATGTACTGCAGGTCTGAATAAGCACACAGGCCCTTGAAGAGTATGCTGGGTTTTGTCCAGTGTGCTGGATTTAAAGGGCTTTTGTTGAGGTAAATTCCTAAATCTTTTCGATTCTTTGGGTCTGTAGGATGAGCGTAGAGTAACCAACTATCTTGACATCTGGCATCAGGGGGAGGTGGAAAGGTAGTGACACTTCCGTGGCATCCAAAGGGAGGTTCTACTAGCATTTCAACCCGCTGGCCTCCCTCGAAGTCCAGCCCGTGGTTGTAGCTGACAGCCTGGACCCTGGCTCCCCTGGTGCTCCTTGCATTGCAGTAAAGGACCTTTCTGCCACAGGTGTGCACCTCTGCTACCTGGCACTCCACCGCACTCTCCTCCTCCACGAAGTTCCCCCTCTCCCATGTTGCCCCGCGGTCAGAGCTGATGAAGCAGAAGGCATGAGGGGTGGGGTGTTGCTTAGCGTCCAAGATACGATAGGCATAGGCAGGAATCACAAGGCTCCGGGCCTCGTTGAGCAGTTGTAATCCATGACCCGGCCCCACTGCAAACGTGGCCCAGTTCTTGTACTCATTCCTGGTGGTCCTGTCAGTGATATCCTGGGCAGTGCTCCAGGTACGTCCTTGGTCCATGCTGGTGACATAGCAGAGACGTACCAGGTTGATCTTTGTCCTTAGCTGATGTTGCTCAGAGATCTTTCCTGGGATGGCTATGAAGAACAGGATAAGTTTCCCCGAGACCTCATCGTAGACCGGGCAGGGGTTCATAGATCGGTGGTCTTTCAGCTGTGCACTGACAAGGGTCTCCATCCTATTCCACTGCCAGGGCCCGTGGGAAGGGAGACAAGAATGGAACACATTGTTACAAAGAGACCCACTTTATAGTGCAAGGATGCCTGGACAAAAGTTACAGAAGAGCATGGGAAGGACAGAAGCAGGATAATGGATAGAGCAAGAAATGGGAAGACAATAATCTAGCACTGGCAAACACAAGTGAAAATTATTTAGTGACACACAGCATGAGCACTTCACTGAGCAGGTGGGTTATGCCCTTTTTAATTACGATAGCTCTGTATCTTGATGCAGCTGGTGGCTGATGACAGTGTTTGAAAAGCTACAGCAGCTAAATTTTCAGAAATTCTCACAAATATATGTATGACACACAGACATGCCCAGTGGTCAGTGTGCTGGTACAGACACTGTGCTGTGTCAATGTTTTTTAGGAGGCCACAGAGATATCTGAGCCCTTTTCAAGTATCCTGGATGCTGACAAATTCCTTTTCGTTCAGACTCCTGTTCCTCCACTTTGATCTGTGTGTCGATGGACATCCCAGCCTACACTGAGGCACCTTGCTAGGGCTGATTGCATGGCTTTACATGCTCTGCTGTGGAGATTTGGACTCTGACTTGTCCGACTCAGAAAATAGGTCACAAAGCCAGTATAACTACTCAGCAAGCCCTGTCTTTCTTTAAATAAATAGCACATAATGCAATCACATTTCTAACACTAACATTGCAATTAGAAAATTATGACTACATAGTGTTATTGGCTTGGTAAGAGAAACAGTCGTTTCCAGTGAGATTATATTAATTAGCTTTCCTGCCCTGATTTGCTGATCAGCCTTTCTGTTCACATCTTATCTTTTTCTATCCAACCAATATAAACTTTTATTGAATATTTAATATTTCCATTTTAAGAAACTCTAGCACGTAAACACAAATTACAAAGTCTATGACCAACTGAACCCAACTAACTGAGTTACAGGAAGTTACACAAGATGTTACCTGAATGGTATGACACTGCAGGTGAGCTCAGAGCCTGCTAGTTCTACTAGGTAGACTCCAGATCTTAAGAGCCTATAATCTAAGTCAACCAATTAAGGTTTGGAATAGAAAAATAGAATTACTTTTTTTCTCCCCCCAAGACATTAGTGCCTTTGCAAATGCAAAAAGTTATTATAAATAGAGTTTTGACCACCCCCAACCACTCAGCAACATGACTGTTAATAATAATGTAGGTTAATAAGGTAGTCAATTAACTGGCACCTACAAACCAGACAACACTTTTTTTGGCGTGGGGACACTAGCTCTTCTCAACTGTTTTTTAAATCAGAAATTAGTCCTAAGATGATGAACTAAAAAAAAAGAATAGTCACTGATTGCTAATTTACTCCTCCCTCGCTGTGGCACTTCTTCCTCTTTCCTGAGGCATTTCTGCCTCTCCTCTGCATTTTTGCTGCCACAACAAAACTTTTGTCTCATCTCTGTACCTGCATCCCCAGCTCTGCAATGATGGGTCAAAGCCACCCCCAGAATTATCTGCTGCACCTGCTCCACTTCAGTCCCCCCTACAGCTGCCCAGCCATAGCACTGAATTCCAGCAGTTACTTACAGGCAGATTTGTCTCCTGTAATTGAGAAGGAGAAGCTGCCCTGTCCGTACAGTAAGAGGGAAAAAACACTGAACTCATGTGGGGACAGGTGAGCAGTACAGTGGGCAGTGTGCCCTGCTCTCTCCCCACACCGGTACCTGAACATGGTGTGTGGCTGGGTCATACACGCCTCTGCGCATCACTAGCAGCTTGGCATGTTCATCCACCAGGTCCTCCCGTTCCTCAGCAAATGCCAGGATCATGCTGAACCGTGGCAGGTAGAGCAGAGCTGGGATCCGATAGCTCCAGGTACCGTTCCGGAACAACGTCTGCTGCTCCAAGACAGGGAACGAAGCCATTGTGCTAGAGGGAAGAAGACAAAGCACACTGCATTTTGACCCAGCGAAATGTGATGGGTCACATGTGCTTTTTGCTCTCTCTGCTCAGTGGGACCTGTCCTGCATTGGAACATAATTTCTGCTACTTTCAGCTTTGTCTTTTTCTTCTGCTTTTCTAAGGAGAACGTATGTGTAGCGTAGTAGCTGGAACTCAGGCCAAACTTACCCCAGGAACAGCCTAGATCTGACTGGAGTGTTGCCAGGTAAGTACATTAAATACAGTTAATGAAAAAGCTGTGCTTTGATTTGTCTTTATAATTAAATTCACAGGCTGGGATTTTTGTGGGTTTATTCTGTAATTCAGAAGACTGTTGATAATAAGACATTGTAGTACTTTCCCTCAGAAGACCGTTAATGTCTTTGTTGATGGTGTATCCAAAACCTAGCATAGAACTTCTGCTTTGCCAAATATGAGCTTAAAATCCCATATAAATGACACACTGAGGCAATCCCTGGCCCCAGCTGTGCCCCAGTTTGAGGATGGTAAACACTGAGCATGAATAAAGAAAGGAAGAGAACATACTTCCTTCCATAAGATTAAAGAACAGTCTGAATGATGTCACATCGCTTTGGGTGGGACTTCTGACCAGGAAGAAACCTTGTCCACTTTACAATGATTTAAAAGCAATGTTATGAAGGGAAGCAAACATGAGGGAGAATTTAGGGAAGCTGCCTCTGTGTAACTGGTCTGTGCTATGCACCCACATAGTCTCTCTTCCTCTCCTCAGACCTCCTTGGCCCTCTGTCCTCTTGCACCAAACCTCTCTAGTGAGCAAATTCACCCTGGTAAAAAACCCAGTAGCTTGAGGGAATTATATCTCAGCAGATGGGGGAAAAATAAGAAATAAAAAGATAAAAGGAAAAAAAAATTCTCTGATATGATGAAGGCTTGGATATCCCCTGCTCAGCAGAGAAAGTAGAGAAGAAAAAAAGAAAAATAAATATTAAAATATTTTTTAAATCAAGCCTTAGCTCTCTGACGCATTGAGGGGGTAGGATGGCAGGAAGAAAATGACAATACACTATGAGTAAGAAATTCAAATGCCTCCTACCTCACTGAGGCAAGATTTGCTGCACTCTTTGTTGAGGATTCTCCTATTTACCTAAATCTAGGAAAGCACTATAGCGGCTATTGGACATGGATCAGATCCTAATGTGTTTGAAGGATACCTTGATAATTCAGGACCAGATATGGAGGCAGCTTCAGAGTGCAAGTACACACCATGCACTCTTCCATCTTTAAGAAGAAAGATTATATGAGCCAGCCTAACTAACATAGACTTGGTCAATTTTTTTTTTTTACAGTGTTTATTTCTGAGTTAGGACAACAGAGATAAACTGAGTTTATCCTCCATACAAGTCTCAAGTGAAGCATAAGGCTAGCTAGCTCACAGGACCATACATTCCTATCTATCCAGATCTATAGCTAGGCAGCAAGTGTTCAAATATTCCTTGCTTTCACCTTCCAGATACTCTAAATATTAGTGAGATTTTTGAACTCACAGCACTGCTCAGAAGGGTTTGAACTGCACTGCTTTAGTTAAGCCAGCTGTACCGAGCACAGCAAGCCACAGCTCCACTGCCACTCTGATCCAAAGCCACCGGAGAGAGAAGTCTAATTCCCAGGAGCAGCTGCTCCCCCCTCACTGTCACAGAAGATAGGGCAGTGTGAAAGAGGCAGCAGCACTGCTACTGTACAGAATGTTACCAGAACTGGATCACAGCTATCTGTGCAATACCATGAAGGAAATAGGAAGACCTTCCTAGAACAAGTAACTGTGCTGTTCTCTACTTACCAGCATGGATCTGGCTATTTATACAGCCCACATGGCTCCTGAAACAGAAACTCACCAGTGTGCTTCCAGACTATTTAAAGGGAGATTAGTCAGCCTGTCTAGTGCAACACAGGTTCCCTAGTGTTCCTGCTCATTATGCCATTCTGATCTTGCAGTCCTGCTTCAGAGCACAGCAAGAGGGAAGAGGGAAGGAAAATAAAGGAAAAAACAAATAAAGAAGAGGAAGAAAGAGACAGAGAGCTGGGCTGCCTCATGAAGCCCTAGATAGAAAACTAAGAGAGCAGTGCCACGGGAGGCTGTGCTGCAGCCTACTGCACTCAATTCTCTCCCATGTGAGCCTGTCACCTGCACACATCTCTGCCCACACTCTCAGCCCCTCTGTGACACACCCACTGTGAGTGTCACAACATCTTCCACTTATTGCCAAATGGGGGTTGAGGAAATAGCTGAACTGGGAATAGCTGCCATAGAAACGAGCTTGAGGTTCCTGGACACAGCACTCGCAACTATAATCAAGGAAAATACTGGAATCAAGTGGCATTTCCCTCTATCCAGAGACTAAACACAGATATATTCGTGTGTGTGTGTGTACTCTTGTACATATACTCCCTACACACAGAGTGGGTATTATGGCTGTATGCACATATATACACACTATGTATCCATCTGCTGAGAAACTTTTCCATCCTTTTTTAAACACACTTATAGTCAGTATTCAGCTTCTTCTACCTTGTCCCTTGTGGATTCTCAAGCAGAGATTGAGTCATAACAGTTTGAGTTTCATGCAGAATCAAAAATGGAGGATCTTTAAATAAGCTTAAAGTTCATACTATGTATATATAAAAAGAAAGCAAAGTAGTGCTGCTTAAGTTACGTGTCCAGCCAACTGAAAGGAATGGATTTTTCTTTTGACCTCTACTGTATTCAAAGGCACAACTACTAACTAGACCCTCCTGAATAAAAGAGACGTAAAATTGGCAGATCCTTGACAGGACAGCCACATGAAGAGTGTTCCAATGCTCATACTCCAGGACTGCGGGAATTCAAATCACAAACGCCAGTCCCTCCAAGGCTAAATTGCCAGAGGATGCATGTGTCCATGATGCTACTCTGTTCCTAAACCCTACTGAAATAGCACTGGCTGGCCTTCAAGGAAGAAGATAGTATTGCAGCAAGCATAACCCAAGGGCACTTGCAAGACAAAGTTTGTAGATCACAGCAATATCTTTTGAAATACCAAGAGCTATCACTGGAAAAAAAGATAAGCTTCTGGGAACACAAAGGCCTGAAACACAAGCAGGAAACTGGAGAGCTGTACACAAGAAGACAAAAATTGCTCAGACCTCTATCAACTCAACGACCTTGGAGAGAAGAGTTAGCTGTATTTTTGTGAGCTAAAGGAGCAAGAAAGGGGAACTGGAGTTGATGTGGTAATTTTTTTCGTAGGAGAAAAGAACATAGGTGGTCATATCTTTCTGGATGACACAGGTGCTAGTGAGGAGAAGGGAAATTTATCATTTTAAGCCAATATCCCCTACTGCATTTTGGTATTTACTGGAGTCTTCCATTCATTTTCCAGGCTTATCCTTGCAAAGTGTCTTGTTAGGGAGACTGATGTTTACCTGCAATTTGTCTCCAAGGCACAAGGGAAGCTGCTGCACTGAGATCCAGTACTTCACCTCCAGGCAGGACTGGGCAGACAGGGAAAGATGAACACAGTGGAAACACTTAGAGAAGGGGGAGTTAAACTGGAGGAAGTAATTACTCATCATTTACAAGTTACACAGCTGTAATGATTTCCAAAGCAGAGACTGTTTCCAGCACACCAGAAGAGTCAAAAGAAATAACAGTTGTCAACAAGTGATGGATCTAATGCCTGGGAGAAACCCAAGTGGCAGTAAGGAATAGGTGCTGGAAGACACCAGGAAAGGGTACTTGTCCCTTCCACTTCTGTCCTTCGGGGCAACTCACATGGGCTTGGAGCAGAATGAACCCTTGCATGTTTATTTGCTTTAATTCTCTCCAAAAAAAGTGAGTAAAAAGAGTAACGTTTCCACATGCCTCAGCTTCTGTAAAAACCTGTTCTGAACATGTTCAGAACCAAGCTGAAATGACAGCATGTCTTTAACAACAAACCAGCAGAAATGAGGTAATACACTGAACTCGATCCTTTCATCCCTGCCAAAGAGCTCTACACTCCCAGCAGCAGGCAGCTTGTTCTTGAACAATTTCAGATAGGTCCCCAGAGATCTAGCCAGCCCATTCAGGGAGACTCTGGGGGGAAAAACACAAACAAAAAACCCAGAGGGAGTCAAGTGCAGAACCCAACTAAAATTCTGCATTTCAAGGCAAGCACAAGAATCCAGGACCAGTCATTCTCTACTCAACATCAGACCTGGACTTACGAGTGTTTTCCAAATGGATAAAGTCAACTAAGCATTATGCTGAAACACGTTCCTTGTTTCAGTTAGAGGAAAATAAGACACTTCCACTGGAATATTGTATAGAGGAGTCCCACGAGTAGCCACATTCCAGTTGTATAGGGCTAAGAAATCGGAAACCCAGTTTGCTTCTACAATACTTGCTACACTCTGTATTCCTGTGTGGAAGCTTTCCTCCCTCCTAAGCAGCATGACTGTGCCTGTTTCTGCCAAAACCCAGCATCAGACTCCTTCTCCAGCCTGCTTATGCCTTTAGACCAGATCCTACCCTAAATCTAGGCTATGGAATTTCTTAACCAGCCAGACAACACACATGTATTTAGACAAATAAATCACCCTCAATGTAAAGTCAGAAAGATGTTACCAGCAAGAACTGTCAAACAATAAAACTTAAACAAACTAAAACATTCAGAATTCAAAACTGACAAAGACACAAAACTGGAATTACTTTAATCCAGCAGCCAATTGAGCTAAACTTTTTAACCACACTAGAAACAGAAAGTTTCTCTTGTGGTTAAAGCTTGACATCACATTTACAAGGGGATTTTCAGGCTCTCCAATACACACTTTCCTAAATAATCGATCAAGATCTGCTTTCAAACTGTTGTGGCTCAACTTGGCAGTAGCTTCTGTGCCTTAAAGTGGAGGTTTTCTTAGCACAAGAGAGCAATTGCATGAAGCAGCAGTATTTTCCTTAAAATATATTTGGTGGAGGAACACACAAACTGCATTCCTACTTGAACCTACAAAATGTTGTATTCACCTTTTTAATTTCTAGCAATATCCACTGTTATGAAAAGGAAAAAAAGAAAAGAAAAATAAATACCTTTTCTACTTTGTGTCTTCTGAAAGTCACGTCAAAAGGAAAAAAAAAAAACAAAACAACCTAGAACCGAAAAGCACTCCTATTGGATTAGATAAAAGGGAGCCTCACCACACTCTTATCAACTAGTCTCCAACCTGCAAAATTATTTCTGTTGGCAGCGATGTCAGCTGTCTTGGATCCCCAAGAAAAGCTAGCAACTAGCATGTAAACACAAGCTGATATTTAAATAGCAAACCTGTTTTGCATATAAGGGGTGGTTCTATGTGAGCAGGACAAACAATAGGGAAAGACTTTTACATTATCATAATAATAATTAAGCATCATATTTCTACCTGCATGGGTTGACAGCACTGTGGCAGCTGTTGTTTCTCTACTGTTCATCATCCTGTCTTATTTCTTGGGCCTCTACTCCCTGGTGCTAAGGAGGGCAAAGTTCCTCTGGTCCCAGCATGCAGAATCCCAGTGCTTCCCCTCAGTGTTCCTGAGCTCAAGGAAAGTTTGCCAAAAGAACCTACAAAATTGTTATAACCAACAGGTGCTGTGGTAGTCTGACATTCCTCTACTGGCTCCACACACCTCAAATCCCTCATCATGTTCTTTCTGGATAAGAAATGGGTTAGTACAGGAGTGCCCAGGCAGGGATGCAGGAATGACATGCTGATGCATTCAGGTGCAGCTCCCTGAGCCTATCCAACGTGGAGGTGTTTCAAGGCCAAACTATCCCCGCAGCTGCAGGCAAGGAGCTATGGGGGAGAGTAGAGTACAAGCCTAAGGTCACAGCTGAGGAAGAAAGGGACAGCAGCACCTGCAGCTGCTGGAACTACCCAAGCAAATGATTTCAGGACTGCATTGTGTTACTGCTGTCAGAGATGACCCTTCCTACCCCATTCCTTGCTGCATCCCTTGCTTTTCCCTCTTCTGTAGTGTTTCCATTGCTGCCATTAACACTTCTTGTCTTTGAAGTGATCTGAAAGAATGAAAATAACAATCCTGCAGAGAGATCTTGCTAGTAATGAAACAAGATGAAGAAACATCTCCTCATTTGATGGCAGTTGTAGTTGATCTGTGCAAGCCAAATAGGGAATTGCAAAGGTGTGGATTTACAACCAGTCAACTGACCAACTGAATTAATGTAATACTTCTGTATTACTCTCTTTCTCTTGAGCAATGCTGTATCTCTTATTGTGTCAGCAGGGATGCTCATCTTACCTTGGCAAGCCATCAGAGGATGTCAGACTGGCAGAAAACTAATCCAGAAAAAAAAAAAAAAGCGAACAGTTTCTGCTAGGTCATTATCCTGGACTGCGTCAACAAGAGTCAGTCAAGTTGCAGAATCTGCATGAGCATGAGGCTGTTGACAGGAGGAGCAGACTCACCGCCCAGACTGGCACTCAGCCATTGGATCTAATTAGCTGCATCGTAAAACCACACCCCGTGTTTACGAACCTTGCCGAACTGGCCAAGTAAAGTACTGCCTTAACTGGGGCACACAAGAGAAGCCAGAGGGCATTTGTGTCTCACTGCTTTACCTGGAATCAAACAACAGCCAGTGTGAGAGAAAAATCCCTCCAGAGACAATGTCTTTGATATCCACTAGACACTAACTTTCAACAGTGACTTCTGGAGAAAATCCAGAGTCAAGTAAAGCAGAGAAGAAATTAATGGAGGAAGAGAGACACTGAAGAGGCTGGTAAGGTGCAGTCTGCCAGAAAGCCAGGCATGAATGATTGCTTTATGGATTTCTTCACCTTTTTTCTTCTCCCTGGCTAGCAGCAGTGTTATTCAGGTGATGTTTTGAGTCACACACTTGGCTTCTGCCGCTAGACAACCCACAAAACCTCATCTGTTTCATAGAAATCACCTTTCCCAGCAGCAGCTTAAAACTGGTTGTCCATCTATTCTGAGTGGAAGTTCCAGTTGTGGCTTGCTGTGGTGGTAGTGGTTCCATGGGCTATGGTGGCAGCATGCATGTGGCAGAGTGGCTTTGCCTCTGGCCACCTCCCATCTCCCCTTATCATCTATCTCTTCCTCTCCAAGTAAGATTCCACACAGTCCCCTGCAGCCAGCTAGGGTGCCCTGCCATCGACCCACTCCCCAGGACAGGTATCAGACACAGCTGTGCAGAAGCTAACAGTCTAGAATGGCTAAAACTACTCCCAAAAGGAAAAATGTGCTGCTTAGTCCTGCTGTGAGGTTAAACTGAGTGAATCCCAGTGCCTCTGAGGACAGCCCCACAATCAACACATGGGCACCCTGCGCAGTCAATCAAGCTCTGCCAGTATCAAGGCTCCAGCACTGCTCTTCAGCCTCCAGCCCTTACCATAGTCAAAATCCCTTAATTCTGATTTTTTTTAAAAGTGCTTTTTCCAAAAAACCTGCTGTGTGCTGCAACTATTTTACAGAACTGTTCCTTATTAACTATCAAAAATGGATGTCCCACTGTAAACATGCACAGCTTGATCCTCCCTCTTTCCTTTCAGTGTAAATCAAAATCAGTGTCACCACTGAAGTTTAAAACAGGTTTAGATCTGAGGAGGATCAAGATCTTCACTTCTGTTATTCCACGCTTACTTCCTTGCCCTTGTATCTGATTGTTGTAATGAAAGCATTTTTTAAAAGGTTAAAAAATGCAAATGGGGTGAGTGGGTGCATTAATAAGAGGATATAAAAATAATACAGGAGATAATATAATGACAGAATCCTGAACAATGAAGCATTTGCATTTGGAGGTCCATGTTCAGTTTCAGGTGCCACCTCTTAGGAAAGATAGAGCAATAGCTGCAAATGGATGCTGAGAAAAAGAATTCAGAAGTTAATGCTCATGAGAGTATGTGAAAAGAAATTAGCAGGAAAACAAGAGATGGTACATGTAGTGAGTGACATTCAATCCGTTAAAAATTATCAATGTATATTTCCCTTGCAAAATGTTTGAACCTGAATCCATTGATTCCTAACACCATTAGAAAGGCAAGGCTGGCTCAGGTAATTTAGTGGTTTTGCTATGCTGTACACTGTAGCTGCTGTTGTCAGGCAGCTGTAGTTAAAATCAAGAGGTCTGTGGGTTCAGATCATGCGAGGCAGCAATTACAAGGTGTTGCAAATTTTCAGTTAGAACACAATGGGCTGCTTTCCAGGCATTGGGAAATACGATATAATTAGTGCAGAAGATAAATCATATAGACTTGGGCTTTGACTAAAAGTTTGCTCTGTCAGGGGAAGAAAAAAAGCAAACAAGAAGAAGTCGAAGTAATTATAATTATGAATGTAAAAGGCTAATGGCAGAGCTGTTTGGGAAACAGGGTTCAGTGGATGAGAAAACTTCCATCATTTTCTTTTAAGGCCAATTCTAGTTGAGGAAAAGAGCCTCTGAGCACATTTGAGACTTCACTATCCCTATCAGCTGTAGGAGCAAGAGACATGAGGAGCAGGTACTCTGGGGTCATACTATTTCACATTCCACTGACTCCAGTTACATTATTTTTTATCTCCATCAGGAGGAGTAAGCACAGAATCCTGCTCCTGGTGTCTCTCTCACAGTAAATAAAAGCCTTTTACAACTCATTTCCTTACCTTGTGGAAAAAGTTGGACAAAATTTAAAAAATGTTCCCTTAACCCAAAGGACAACAGCATCACCCCATAGCAGACCTGCAAGCCTTCTGGCACTCCATGGTGAGTCGTGGGTTTGTCACAGGGAAGCTTGCTCACCGTGTGAGAGACAACACCCAATAAACAGCCTGTGTATCATACATATTACACCATTTCTCCATTCACTTTGCCCATTTGGAACAGAAAAGAAAAACACACTTTGGTTTTGTTAACAAAACAAATGGCACAATCTATGGAAGCAAAGGAAGAGAGGTGGTGAGATTTACATACAAAAAGGGGATTGTAGAAGCAGAATTTATTTAGCTCTCAAAATAGCAACACTAAGGAGTCACCGTAGCAATTTAATGATTGGAAAATGCAATAAAACCATAGTCCCTTGCTTCATGTACTCTGCAGTGCTAGGACACTCAGATAAGCAAGTCAAGCACAAGGCTAGCTAGATTCACCCTGGGCAACTCTTGCAATAGAGAAGAGCCCAAATTCCACCACATCTCTCATTCCTGAGTCCTGCCAGCTCTCAGACCAGGAGTGCACAGGTCTGATGGTGACCTTGATTAATCATTACAGGATTAATTGCTGGCAGCCCTCTATGCCCAGGCCAGGCCCTCAGCTGGTGTAAAGGGGCATTGACATTGGTGACCATGAATCTGTGATGACTGAGCTCAGATTAACTCCAACTTAACTCAGTGAACATTTTCCACGGAGTAGGCTGGGCATATAGCTGCATTTTAAAAAGAATTGTGTAATGTTGTGACCAATTAAAATATTTTGAGATGACCAAGGGACTTAGCAAACTTCAAAAAGAAAATAAAACGCAAAGGAGAGACTAGCATCAAATTCAGCAGGTGATGTGATGCTTTTTTGTAAGAGTCAATCCAACTGCAGGCATAAGGATATCGAGTTGTGCGAGGATGAGGAAAAACTTCTCTCCTAAGTACAGCATTGCACAGCAATTGCAGAGTTAGTTGTCTTCATTTGAAGCACTGAGCCTAAGCTGCCCCCAGAAGAGGGACATTCAAATCATAACAAGCAAGCAGCCTGAATAAGCAATCAAATTATTTCAAGAAGGAAAATTATAACTGGCATTTGAACTGATCCAAAAAGCCTTAAAATAAAACCAGGTTGGCTCTGCTATACCCACCCCAGTGCCCAGGTATGTGAGCACACATGAAATTAAGAAGTGGCAATCTAAAAATAGTCATAAACACTTAGGTCTTTTCATCTCAAGTGGCTATAAATAATGTAAAGCAGTTTCTCAGCCAGTGGGCCTTAAAAGTGGAAGCAAATACTATTTACTGTTTCCACTTATTTGAGTTTGCAGATTTGGACCGAAGTTTCACCCAGTTGTTAAAGATTTATATGGGAGCTTTAACAATGCCCTGTCATTAAGCCTTGGCACAAGCAGTGCAAAGGACGTTCAGGGCATATTTGTACTAACTTATCTGGGTAAAGAGAAAGCTGTTCTTTTAAACTGTGTTTGCTGTGACTCTGGAAACTGAGCAAACAAAATCTGAGGGAAACTTTACTCTCAAGCAGAACTGACAGGAAGGTACAAGGACTGAAGGACTGTGAACTTCTGTAGGACATACCTGCCTCTGGATTCATAATTGAATTTCAAATCTCTAACAACTTCGGGGAGTTTAGTTCAGACTTTTTGGACTTACCTCATCCCAATGGCAAAGGAGAGACTGGCTGAGCCCCTGAGTGTCAGGTGAGTAAAATCCTGTTCTGGGGGGATGCTGGAAGAGGAACTGCCCGAGGCAGAAACCTTAGGGCACAAGCAAAGGCACAAATCCAGTGCCCAAGAAAGAACTGGCTTTGCTTGTAGAGCAAAGCCACACTGAAGGAGTCCTGTGCAACCCAGAGAGAGCACAGTTGTGACAATGTTGAAATACTGGCTGACGGAGACGAGAGACACCACTGGCACATCTTGGCAGGCATAAAACCCACTCCAGGGAGGAAGCCTAGCCAGCAGGGAGACCCAGACTGCACAGAACAGCATTAAGGTGACCAACTGAACAGCAAACATTCCCCAAACCAACCAGCCTGTGTGTCTTTTTCCAAGGGCAGGACAAGTTGTGATTTTTCCTGTCAAACGTTTATGTGTGATCTTGCTTTAAAAAAATGTGTAAATAAAGACAGGAAATATGAAAACCAGCCTATTTTCCTCTCAACTCCAGGCTGATGCTTCCCCTTAGTCAATCTTTCCTTTCACTCTCAGAAGACCAATTGCTGTGAATCCAGTGTACCTGTGAACTCTGGACTCAAATTTCATAAGAGCAAGCTAGCTCTTGAGATCTTAAACTATCAACAGATTCAACTGCTACAGTGGAGCTGTCACTTCCAGACCTAGTTGAAAGTAGGAAATTGCACTAAAATAATGATAAATATTTAGAATATTTTGCTGAATTTACAAAGAGTACTAATTGGCTGACATCCATGTTAAGAGATGGGCAGAAATTTTATTCAGGGCTGATTTTCTACAGATTCAAATTGGGACTGTTAACTCCAATCCACTTTAAGAACAACTGTAAGTACAGGAGTATGTGTGAAACACCACAGTAACTGCCAGATAAGAAGAACTCAGAGACAAAGAACCCATTGTCCCACACTGCTATAATTTGGAGAGGACATTTGCAAGACAATGTTAAATGCTTTAACTATATAATTACCATCATCTGTCCCTGAGTATGTGGCCCGTGCCTGATGCTTTCACTCAGATTTTCGTTTTGAAAGTAGCTCGTTCTATGATTTCTATAGGCAATTATCATTTTTCTCCACAATAGTTCTTGGAGACAATATTTCATGTTTCCAAGCAGCACCCCATGAAAGCTGCCCCATCATATCTAAAATAAGGAAAACTGACAAGACATAGTAAAGCGTCAAACAATCTGGAAGTCTCATCTCCTCCCTGACTTGTCTTTCCTATGTGAAATCATCTTTGAAACAGATGTCTATGAAACAACAGGTCAAGTAGGTTACTCAATCTCCAAAACTTGGACTTTGCCATTCCAAGAGGGAGCAATTCCTAAAACAAGAACCATTTTTTTAGGAGCAGTTGCAGCTAGCTCAGATAAAACTTATGAAGAACAACAGGGGCACTGAGGAACTAGAAATCTAGACAAGATGCCTGCTTTTCACTTGGGGACTGAAATGTAGAAAACATCAAATGAAAAATAACCAAAACCAAGAGAATATTCAAACTGGATAATCTTTTCCTTTAATTACAGTATTTTCCAGTTCTTTTGAACATGCCAGGTTATCTCATGTCACGTTCTTACACTTACATTGAGCTCCTGCTAAAGTAACTCAGAAGAAAAAGGCTATGGAAGAAATATAGGAGTATTCACAAACTATAATATACTGCTCCCGGTCTAGAGATGGGGAACTAAACTCAGGAAACATTGACATGCTCAAGATTGCCCAGGGAACTGCAGTAGAGCTAAGAAATGACATCTGCTCTCACAGGACTCAATTCCATGTCACAGGCATGAGATTCACTACCCTCTTCCCAGCCTTCCTCTTTCTGTGCTTAAAAGCTGGGAATGAAGAGGAGGGTAAGAACTGCTGTTAGAAGGAAAGATCCAAAAGGGAAAGGTTTGCCAACCTTTCCCAGCACTTGGGTAAAGTGAGCTACAGAGTTGTGGCTGAGGACACCACGGCATTAATTTGACGAAAAGATGGAGACTCCCTGTAGCTTCACATGCAGCCAGAGCACTGCACGTGTCCTTCGTTTCTCCAGTGCCGTGCTGGCCAGTTTTGTAGCTGGCAAACTAGAGGCAAGTGGGGGAGGTTTGGGAGTGACTGCCTAAGCCCTAGGCTAGTACCTCAGTACTAGGAGAGAATAGGTTGCTGTGCATTGAGAGCTGCAGTCCTGCAAGCTTCCCTTCCTGCCGGGTCCAACCCTGGGGCTAAAAAGAGCCCTTCTAGAGGGGAAGTTTGCATCAGTCAGTGCTGTTCCCTGATGAGTTTCCAGGGTTCTGTATCAAGTGCTTTTCCTGAGTTACTAAAGACACGTGCAGAGTAACAGGCTACTGTAAGAACAGAATCAGTTTATGTCAAGTTTGAAATCAGATGAAATTAGCTTGATGGAGTTGACAAGGATAGACTGGCATAGCAGCACTCCAAAGCTGCCTGGATACTCAAACCAACAGTAACAAGCCTAACAGGATTCTGATGTCTTAGTAACTTCTGGCTCCCTTGCAGCTACACATTGGCAAGCAGATTCACCAAACAGGCACTCCTTGGACCCTCCACCCAATAACCACGAAGGGAGGAAAAAGTGAGAGCTCTACTATTTCTTGATCAAAAACATCAGCCTTCTCTTTCCCTGTTTCTGTATAGAAGCTTTCAAATAAAAAAACTTATGAGTTCTTACCTTTCTGCAGTTCAAACAGCCACCCATGCTCATTTCTTCCATAACAAGCATCTCATACGCAACCAGCAAATCTAGAAATAGAAGTAGGCATCATTATATTTTTCCCCAAGAGCAGCACAGGTGTTGTCTGCCCAAGGGACACTGGCCTGTCTTACTAATGAGTCTGTCTTGAAAAGCTTCAACCAAGACGTCTGATAGTCCTCATTTTCTAAGTGTCCTAGCATTACTAAATCCCTCTGCTTTCAGCAAGCCATTATGCCTAGTACATTATTTCTCATACTGTGTTTTTGACTAAATGTTTTCATCAGACACTAAAGCTTCTATACCTAAGTCCTTTAACTTTTTCAAGTAAGTTCTATGTTGCATACACATTCTGTGGCTAGAAGGCTTCACACAGCCCAAACAGAACAAACAAAAGGGAACAAGGACTCACAACTCCCACGTGCAAGCCTGTAAAACAGAAGAGATTTCAGGCAGACTGCTGAGAGCCTTCTTGTGTACGTACTTGCATAGTACATTGGTATCTTCTGCTTTGAGGCTACATCCTGTGATTTGCCCCTAAGCCCTGAGCTGATAATTGTGTACTTCCCCCAGCCTAGGAGATGCAGTGATTCGGTTTTCAATTATTCACTTACTTTCCAGAGATAAGCCTGGAAAACCTCATAAATTTTCATCCACAGCTACTTAGCAACAGTTTCACTAGTATCTTCTCAGCAGAAATAAGGAATGGGATGGCATCAAAGACAAGAACATTTCATAAACAGCAGGAAAAAGGAGAAGGGACTTCCTCTAGAGGCAGGAGTTCTTTTTAGTAGACAGGTATGTCAGTGATGTCAGAGGAACAGGATGAGCTTCATACATTTTACTTCTCAGGACTCTCTCAAAGAGCAAAGATGCACTTTCACCATTGCATATGTAATAATTCAAGGAAGGGAATAGAAATAAGGTCAGATTTTTGTTTTATTAGTTTTATAATAAAAACTAGAAGGGCTTGTATATTCCCTCTTCTGCTGTCCTGTATGCTTTAAAAATTAGGTTCATTCCTTCTACACAGCTGGAGAGCACCTGCATATTTATATATGCATATATATGTACATATACATATATGTAGAATAGCTCCAGAGGGGGAATTCTTTAACATCTTAGCTATAGCCCATGGCTAAGTCTTCTACACCAGACCCAGGGGATGAAACATGGCATTCAATGGGATAGGGCTGGACCCCTCTCTGAGATGCGTGGATTGGGCAGGAATGACAATTAGCAGTGGCATACAAGAAAGCACATCTTTTTAGATAATTGTTCTTGAATCATAAAGAATCAGTAAACAGTAAGAAAGATAAACCATGCTGCAGTAGGAAAATATGCAGCTTTTTTGTGTTATTTATTAAGTATATATTGGTATATATTAGTTATTAACACAAAGTAGCTGCTATAAATAGACCATGTTTCATGCAGAGGGAATTGTGTGAAGACATGTATCCTCTTCTGTCATGTGCTGGTAACCATTTATAGGACACACTCATTTTGTGTCCATGTTGACACATGGATGCTTACCTTATGCACAGAACTTCCCATAATGCCAGGCTTAATTCTGGAAACATTTTTAGATCTAGCGAGACCATTTGAGTCATTTTTAGCCATTTTAAAGGTACTGGTTTCTCCCTCCAAGACTCGTTCACTTGGTGTCAGGATGCCTAAAGCACATGGTTTGGAGGATTTATTATATGGGTCCAATGTATTTATTTTTAGTCTCCGGAGTGTTTCTAAAACAGGTTCTCTGTAACATATGTGCAATACATAAAGGGGTTTTTTGTCACAAGAGTGTAATGAATGATATAATTCTGTCTTAGTTTTGCTTGCTATAAATGAGATACTAAATCATGGCACTAGAACCATTATGTTACCTTCCTTACCTGAAAGACTATCTCAAAATTGGAGTGGTTGTAGTTTGATTCTGTTAAGGCTGGTTATAGAATTCAATCTTATTTACAAAATAAGTACAAAATGTTTGATTTCTGGAAACATGTGGGGTCAAATTATTAGATAGTCTTTCAACCAGCATCCCCAAATTTATTGTCTAATTTTCTCTGGCTTCTGCTGTGAACCTCTTTGGTCCATGTGTCACTTTCTGGTCAGTCTGTTCTCATGCTCCACCCGTTTGTCTCCACCTCTGTGCCTTAATCAAATAATACCTTGGCCTTGTACCTAAATAGTTGAAATTCCTGTGTGAAATGTCATGTACCTTGCTCTAGACAGGGACATGTGCTTAACTGTCTCTAGCCACCACCTAATAGAAAGGGCCAGGATTGTTAACATTTCCAAGGATGGTGATCCCAACCAGTAACAATGAAAATATAAATATATGTGTAGTCAGGCAGCTCAGGGCCCTGAGGGCTTTAGGGTAAGATGTTACCATGTCTGGCTGCCTGTGCATCCTTCTGCTGGAAGTCAGTCCCCCTGGAGCAGGGGTGGCTCAGCAGGACACGTGAGAGCACCTCGCTCACTCTGGCTCTGAGTCTGTGCCTTCGCCTAAACCACTGATGAGGCTAAATGAATTCATAGCTGCATCTGTTGGGAGCTAAATCTGCCAGAGACTGGGGCTGAGTCTGTGGGTGTTACTGTTCCCCTGACTCAGACAGAAATATCTCCTGATGCAAATGCAGACCTGAGCTTGTGCAGAGCCCCAGAGCCTCCGTCAGGGTCCTCCCGCATGTGGCACTCCTTAAGGGATTGGCACCACATGAGCCAGAGTGGCCACCGATGAGTAAGGCTTGCTGCTGGATTTTGGATTGTGCTGAATCCCAACAGAGCTGGTTTTGCCTCATTATCATGCAGAATGAAAGAGTTTAGAGACGACATTCCACTCCACTTAACCAAGGAAGTTGGAAAAGAGTCAATGCCAAATAAAAGAGCAGGGATGTAATGGGGGACTGTTGACAGTGGGAGGCAGAGGTTTGGTTTTAGTTTGCACAAGACTTTGAAAAAAGCATTTTAGAAAGAAAACGTTAAGATGCAGCTAAATCAGCATTTGCATGTACATTCAAACTGCATTTAAAGAAGAAATATTAAAGGAGCTATATTATTTAAAAGGGCTTGAAGTCAAAATATTGTCTTAAAAGAGCTCTATCTGGTTCGTCAAATATACATGAAAGGTTTGTCAAATATACATCCCTACATTCAGCATGCAAAATCTTCCAGGTGAGTCATTAATAGAGCTTTGATACTTGAAACAACTTCAACACAAAAAGGAAGAAAAGATTATAAGGTCTTCTGCCTTTCTACAGCACAAACACGCTACAGCCAAGACAGCAATTTCTGCATTGAGCCCCAAAACTTTCTGTTGAGCTAGACATCTTTTAAAGGGCCAGCCAGCCAGGGATGGATTTAACATAATGGCAAAACTAACACAGCACTACATAATTCAGAGTAGAGGTTCATTGTCCTCTGTGCTGAGAGCACCCACCTGCATTCTTTGAGTGACCACTCAGACACATCAATACTGTTATCTTTATTCCTGGTGGTGGTAGGGATACATTAGATAGTCAGACAAGGGCAGTCCTTCTTCTGTGACTGTATGTCCCTATATAGGCCAACCATACAGTCACCTGTTATTTCCTGCTTCAAAACATCCCTGAGTTGCACATCTGGAGATTTCAACCTGTCTATAATATTAATTAAGCAATCTTCATTACTCTCCCAGACTGGGCAACAGCATTGTATAATATCAGCAAATCGAGCAGTTTTCATTTCAAAATCCTTATGTTCTTTAACTTCCTTATGACAGCACTTAACACTTTTCAGTCAGCCAATACACCTCCCCAATTTAAAGAGAAATTAGGAATTTAATGAAGGACTGGATGCACCAGTAAGAAGAGCCACTAGTCTCATCCTGCCGCACCCCTTCCGTTGCAGGGAAGGCTGAAAGCAGGGAACCAGACAAATCCCACACAAATGATTGCCTTGTGGCAGTGGAAGAGAGGGTGCAGAAAAATCCTCCCAGAGACACAGACTGTCAGATCAGGGCTAGCACCAGGCACACCAAAACAGCCCATTATCCAGGGTAGCAAATGACCAGGGAAGCATCCATGATCCAGATGCTTGCTCTGCTGTGCTACAGCTCTGGAAAACTGCTGCTGAGAGAGGGGTCAGGGCATGTGGAGCAGCAGGTTTGGCAGGGAAGTAGGTGGCTCCTTCCAGCAGCTCAGAATCCACTTGCACCCCTCCTGTCTCAGCAATAGCTGAGGCAGCCAGCCTGACTTTCTAGGGCTGCCAGCCCCCAGCAGCTCCCTCTGCTACCAGTGCCCACCAGGGCTGCCACCAGTGACAGACCACACAGTCTGCCTCTGCCACCACTCATTCAGCTGCACCCACCTGGCACATCGTGGGATGAGCAAAAAGGGAGAGATGCTCAACTGCTGCCAGAATGTACCTCCTGCTCCAGACTCCCACATCAAACTGCCCAGAATAAACCTATTTGAAATACCTGCAGGTTCTACCCAGCTGCAATCTCAGCTTTCAGTCTGCAGCTTCTGCTACTAAAAACATCCTTATCTTTGATTATCTCTAACTGATTAACAGAAGTTACACCTGATGCACCTTTGATATACCTGATACCCTTCAAATCCTGTAAGTCCACTCTCTTTGTATAGTAGGGACCAGGGAGCAGTTAGTTGCATCCACAGCCAGTCCATGCCTTGAAAACATATCCAGTCCCACTCTCCCAGAGGAAGCAGTGGTCCCTGTTTCCTACATACATCCATATGTCCAAGTCCACACTGCTCTACGAACCTCAGTCCCTTTTACAGCTTTTATTAGCATCTTACCCAACATCCCTGAGTTCAGCTCTTCTTGTACAAATTCATGGCATTTGCTGGCAAGTAAAATTTCTATACAGTCGAATTCCTAGAGGCTGAATTATGTGTGAGTCAAAATGAGTATTTCTAGTGTTGCTGTATGTGCATCACTTGCTGGTTTCACTGTAGTCATCGTTCCCTTTTCCCTACAGACTGCTACTCTGGTCTACATGAACTACCGTTTGCCTACAAAGCACGTTCAGGTGGGTGGTGATGCTGCAGCAATCCATGTGATCTGAAGGTGACGTGTGGATATACTTGGGAGGGGTTACTCCTGACGAAAAGCCTGACGCTCACCTACCTGTGACTATCAGAGGTGAATACCATCTTCAAAAATTCACTACAAACACACAGACAGAGTTCATACCTGCTTGAGTCATTCGTTCTCTGTCACCAAATAGTTTGATTGCTACCAGAATAATGTAATACTAAATTTAAATGCATCCTTTAAACACATCCCTAGTTTTTTAATACATCCAAACAACTGGAAAAGTCAGGACTATTTGATTGACATACCAGTAAATGGTTTGTCAATAATTTCTTAGAGTATCAATTTTGGAATCAGAAGCATTGCCTTCAGAAATACATTCTGTTCTTGAACTCTTCATTGAAGAAAGCAAAAAACAATATATATTGTTTATAATTACCACAATAAAAAAGTGTCCCCTCTGCCTCTCCAAGAAAACATGGAAGTCTTTCTCTCATCTATTGCTGTATTCACTTCTGGTCAAGGATCTTGTTTGTTGGGGACTATTAGGTAGCCTGAAAGCAAGTTCACTTTTCACTCTTCCCTCCTCTGATGAACCAAAGGAGTAGTATCTGGCAAACATAACCACCCTGATTTGCCAGGGCTACCGAACACACAGTTACATCTTTGGGCAACCCACGTGAGTGTCACTAGGCCATGCAGGGAGCTCCTTCTCTGCCAAGGACCTTTGTAAAAGCCCAAAACCGACATCCATATACTCTCATATTCACCAGGTAGGTGAAAGGGGAAAACAGTCTTCTCCATGCACACATGTGCATCTGTTTGCCTAATGATCTCCTTGGACGTTTACGTGGTTTTGACTGGTGAGCGGCTCCCACAAAAACTTTAACCATTTTTTTAAAAAAAACACCAGCAGCAATTTGCAAAGCATTGCAAACTATGTGAGCATTGCAAAGGCCATGAGAGAGACAGGCCCCAGTCTGAGTCACATGAATAAGGGGTGGCCACTTGAAGCACAGAGGAACTTTGATGTAGAGGAGATTGTTACAGGTTCATCTCCTCGATTCTAAAGCATAAAACAATCTATAGAAGAGAAATCAATAAAAAGCAGCGATTGTTTGAGTTTAGGGTTAAGTAGGATTACAGCTGTAATATTAATTGTGGTCCAGTTAGAAGACATGCTTCCATCACAGTTTCAAGGATCAAGTCTTTGGGACTCTAGACTTGGGACAGAAAGAAAGGCACAGGAAAAGCAATACCCTCTTCTTTCTTTTCAGACTGTCTCCAACAGCAGCTGTTTTCATTCTACTGTTCCACAGAGCCACAGAAAAAGAAACAGGCTCAGTGAATCTCTGTACCTCAGAGTAGTTTACAAACCAAACTTAACACCACCAACAACAAACGGGTCCTTCATACACTTCCATTAACACTGGAAACAGTCCCACAGCAACCACCACAGTTCCAAACAGTCAAAAGTCTTGGTAGAATTGAAGTCAGAATCCAAATTTAGCCGCTATGAGCTGCATGCTGTGGTTCAGGTTATGAAAGAAAAAAGCAGACTTTCTCCTCTGTAGAGCCAGGAAGCTCATGCCCAGCACATGATTTCACGAAGTGACCCTCCCTTTATAAGGATAAATCACAGGGCCCTCAAAAATGTTGGACAGCAGTGGAGTCACAGATGATGTTCCAACTGTCCCTGATGTCCCAGGGTCAGCTGGAGTGACCCTGGGGGCAAGCAAGAGAAATGTTTGTGGCACCGTGAGTTCATAGAGATTGCAGAAGACCCAGAACAAAAATTGAAACACTTTCTAAAGTATTTTGTGTCTTGGATATACTGTAATGTAACAAACCAGTGATAGGTGTGACTTCTTAAAGCAGCATCTAAAACCTAATCCACAGCACTGTTTTATGCCCTTCTCTCAGCCAACTGTCAATTTTACACTCACATTTCCTATACAGCATCTCTTTCTACTGCTCATGATAGCCCCATCAGTCACTAAATCATGCTAAGTACTCAGAAAGGCTGTGACACCTGTAAGAATTCAGCAGACAAAGGAGCAGCAGATGCTTAAATTATCAGTTCACTTTTTACCCAGTCCTGCAGAGGCTGCAGGATCAGCTGCTGTTTTGCTGTTGTACTGATATGGCTCCAAAAAATGCTCAGGAGTCCTGGCATGGTCCATGTACCAACTCAGAGAGTAGTGGGACGGTGTACTGAAATCCCTGTGTCACTGAGGAGGTACGCTGGCACCTGAGGGCAGCTCTGGGAAACCAAATCAAGCCTCTGCACTACATAATCTTGTCTCTTCTACCTTCACTTCTTGACAGTTATGGATTTTTCTTCACTTACTAGCACGGCAGGAGTGAGTACTGCTAACAAGTGTTAGAAGGCACCCAGCCCTGTAAAAGGCATTAATTCCTCTATTACACAGAGAAGGATACAGATAATAAACAGATTTACAGAGCTTTCTCTTCAGCTCTTACTTTCTATTCTGTAACATTTTCACCCTCATAAACCCAGTGCATTACCTGTTATGCACTCTAAATCAACTAGCAATCTACTGCTCACAGGTGACAAAAGGGAGTGCATCTCAACTGAGAAATCCATTTTTCCAGTAACATCTGTAGCACTATCATATGTCATAGAATGACAACCACAAGCACGTCAAAGCAATGTTTAGGACATTAGAATAAGGCTTGTAAGGTGATGATCTCAAAATTATCTCTGATTAAAAGTCCTGTAAAGACCTCATTATCCTAAACAGGTGATGGACTATGGCCTCTGAATTAAGCAGAACTTTGTTCTCTCTTCTCCTGTTTGTTATGATTTGTTTGTCCATTTCCAGCTCTAATTCAGATAAAGCTGATGGAGTTGTGGAGGCTACCTGTCTCCTGCTGCTCTGCTGCTGATCCATCATCTCAGTTGCCATAGAGACAAGCTCTGGAAGCCATGGATGATCACGGGAGAGAAGCCACCCACAGGCTCTCCACCAATGGGCCCCAGCAGCGCTGTTCCCAGCAGGTACTAAGAGAGTCGGGTTCGGTCTCTGAAGGTGAGGAAGAGTCAGCAGGTGCTAACCCAGTGACATCCGAGGAGGACTTGCACACACATTACATTGCCATTCAAAGAAATTCCAGGTACTACCGATCCATGAGGCTGCCGAACAGAGGGAAAATAAAGACTTCGAGAGAGGCAATGCACATGGGGCGTGCTGCAGGTGAGTACTGACCCAAACAGCAATATGCTTACTTTTCCAGTGAGATTAGGAACTAGAGAAGTCGATGAGAATAGGAAAAGGACAGGGAAGATAGAAAGCAGCTCAGCAGTCAGCGCATTACAAAACACCCTTACCCTATGGCACAGCTGGCAGAGGAGTGCCATCCTTCTTTGCTCAGCTTTGAAATGTAAAATGGTTGTATGTTTAAACACACTTCATGGCAGAGAATCTAAACATATGTGGGACTCTGCAGTGCCACCCCTCTGCTCTCTAAGAGAAAAATAATTTAAACAGAGAAAGAGATTAAGCTGTCAATGAAGTAGGAACATTTTAGCATGCAGAAAGGACATATTCAAAAGTAGTGAGGTCTCTACAAGTAACTGTATGGCAAGGTGAACAGCATGTAGAGGAAACAGTCAGCAAAACCACATGAAATTGCAATGGACCCTTATGAGGGAGGAGCAAGACTTCTCTGAAACTGCAGTTGCTGCCACCTTGCACTGAAGAGAACTGTAAGAAACACCTAAGCTCCCTTTGAACAAGGAGGTTGAAATAACAGGAATACCATCCAGAACATACATGCATTCAGTTGTGGCTTCAGTAGAAAAGGAATGAGATGGCTTTCCCTGAGTATGAACAGTACAGACCATGACTGCAAGGCCAGGCTGTCACGGAGCTGGAACCTTGTCCGAGCAGCTGTCTGTGAAAGAAGCAAGATAAAGACAGGAGAAACTGAGAAAGAGCCAGGAAAAGGGCTACTGCAACACACTCAGAAGCATTGAAAACAGGGCAGCATGAAGGAAATTGATATGGTTTTAATCTAAGTGCTAAATGAGAGAGACCTGGAATCGGGAACATAGAAAACGCCCTTTGCTTCATCTCCCAGGTGCTCAGAGAAACTGGATGTTATAACTCCTTCACAGCAAAGTTACCTGTCCTATCTTCAAGTTATAATCTAACAGAATTAATGGACTGGACTCTGAACTTTGGATAGCTGTATGAATCAAAATGATACACCAGTGCTGATGTTCAACAGCTGTGCAAGCCACTGAAAGCTATTGCTTTGTTATGCAGCAGTAAACCACCGCTTCAGCCCCTGAAAGTAGATCGAGTTCTTTAAGAAAACAAAGAACAGACATCCTCCACCCCAAGATAAAAGAGGTCTGGGAAATGCCCCCAAGAAAATAGGTGTGTCCTGCCTGCCTCGCCAAGGGAGCCATGCTATTTCAGCAGTATAAAGGCCTATTCAATCCTATGGCATGGACAGAAGGAAAATTCCCTCCTTTCTCCAAGTTTCCAAGCAGACAGCAGCAAAGAGCTGCTCTTTAATATTCTGCTACTGTTGCAGTGAGGTCTGTGGATAAACTGAGTGTCGCCTGTGCCAGAGCAGAGCTGCTCTCCACCCTGTGGGTGCAGACAGGACCAGGGCAGAGCCATCCGCTCACCACCTTCCCAGAGCACTGCTGCAGAGCGAGAACAGCACAGACTCGCCCTCTCTCCTGCTCCTGGGTGTCGCAGCATCCACTCACCCCTGCAACCTGAAGCTGCAGTGTAGCAGCAGCAGCACAGGACATCTTCTTCAGACACCTGTAGCGCCGCAGCATCAGGACGTCGGCACAGGAGGACATCCCTTTTGTCTGGCCAGTGTCACTGAGGAAGGACAAGCTAAGAGAAGGGCTTCTCTCTTAGCCACTCATTAGAGCATCCATGACCTGCACTTCTCTCCTACTCCCCTCCCTGTGTTACCACTACTGAAACAGGATTGGTTCCAAAGAGGGCTTTTTCTTCCATACCTGCAATTGTTCAGCAAGACACACTGGGAACATTTATTTTCCCCAGTCTGTACAGCGAGACCTGGGCTAGGAGCAATAGCTCTTTCCCCAAGGTGACTGTAGCAAGTCCTCCTCAGAGCTACGGCTTTTAAATTCAGCTAGGATTGTGCAAGCAGCTCTTCTGCTCTCTCCCTCTACTCCAATTAATCCATTCTCTCTCCCTGAAACTGGACAGTGGGTGCTTCTACACCAGCCTCATTTGTAGCAGGAACTTCTGACAGCATTTGCTGACGTGCATGGAATCAAGGGATGGGTGAGCTATTTTATATTGCCTTCCAACCCATTTGAAAAGCAGCTATCCAAGAATGTGACTCAAGCTCAAATGTTAACCTGTTCTCATATTGCTTAGGGAACAACGCGGGGGGAGGAGTGGGGAAGGCAAGAAGACAGGAAGAGATGGAAAAGACAGAGTAGGATACAAAATGAGAAAAAGAAAGACTCAAGAAATGAGATCACAAAAACCAATTTAAAGTAATCTAAATCCAGCTGAGGGAAAGGCTTCCTTATAGGCACCCTTTGCACCAGCACAGCTTTGGCTTATAGCCTAGGAGCTCTAAAACATAATAGATGCTTTCCTTTAATTGGATAAAGAATAGTTGGGGGTTCTTTATAAGCAATCTCCTCTGACAGAAGGATAAAGTGTTTAAAGTATTCAAAGTGAGTAACTTGAGCTACTGTTTCATAAGCCCATGACACTATTTTAGGAAGTTTTAAAACTCTGGACATCACCCCTTTCCTCTGAAAATTGATTGAAAAGGTGCATCAGAAGCCTACTTCAGTGAAAACATTGAGCTAATTTTGCTGTCACCAGTTTGAAAGATAAACAGAATTATGACTTAGACCAAAATATTTCCAATAAAAAACAGCAAGGCCATTTATCAACAAGCTTCAAACAATGGGAGATTTCATTTAAAAAGTGAGATGCATCCTCTCCTGCCAACTACTGCAGTAGTAAGCCTTGGACTTAATACAACTTTGACTCCCTGTGAAAGGATCAGTGGTTCATCTGAGGGAAACTGGAGAAGCAATTAAAAGTAAAGCTCCTGTCTCATCCAAATCTAACCTTGATTTATCCAGTAAACTGAACATCTACTGTGTGCCTGAAAGCAGAGCAGTAGTGAAGCCTTGGGAAACCAAATATTGGCATCACAGGCATACACAGCTAAACCTTTTCTGCTTAAAGAACTGCACTGGAAATCACTCATATTGGGACCCAGTTTGCAGTGGTGAGAGTGCTAATCACATACATAAGAACTGACACCGTATATCTAACTTCACCTTTTCTCAGTTGCATTTGCACTATGCAAGCTGATGACACATTGATCTTACCAAAGCTAAAAGGTCACCACCTTTGTGTCTGTGGTCTTCCTGTTGCCTTTGGTGCAAGGAAACCACTACCTACTGTAAAGGTAAATTAACAAAATGACTGTTTTAACACTCTCTTGGCTTTCTCTTATCTCACAGGTTCACTCAAAAACAATGAGCCCATCAAAGAGCCTCTGAATGTTTTATCTCATAAGGGATCACCATCTCCAGCAAACTCTGATACGACAACATTAGACGAACTATCGATCCAAAGGTAAGGAGGTTCCCGTGCAGGATATTCCCCGTGCCTTCACTGAAAACTACAACTGGAGTGGTGTCATAGTGAGAATG
The DNA here is from genome assembly GCA_013400975.1 of Atrichornis clamosus. Taxonomy (NCBI): domain Eukaryota; kingdom Metazoa; phylum Chordata; class Aves; order Passeriformes; family Menuridae; genus Atrichornis; species Atrichornis clamosus. The sequence goes on from WBMZ01011333.1 coordinate 133,243, forward strand.
CTTGTTTAGGGAAGGACAACTGGTCTAAGCTGTAGCTCTGATCCATGCATTCTCAACTTGACTTGTGGTGCTGCTTTCAGTCTTAATGACTTAAATAGTATAGTATTAGCATCGTGGCATAATGGGTCTTATCAATGCAGGTTTGGAGAAGACAGTGAAAGAAAAAGGGGGAAGAAGAAGACAGTGGGGAAGATGGAAAAAAGGGAAATGTGATGGAGGATCACCCAGTGGTGTAAGCAAAGTGGGCAGACTGCCTTAAGCAGCTTCTTGAGAGAATAAGGAGAGCCTGTGGGCATTTCCTTATGTAACATCCCAACATCAGGGTGATCCCATTCTTGGCCTTCATACAGAGCTCCTCTGAAGCCTGTTGCACAACCCCACATAGAAAACAGGATTTTAGAGCTGAAGAAGTAGCTACAGAGATGTTTTCTGAAGAATCCTGACTTTCTGTTTGCTGTTTACTTTGAAGAACTGATGAGCAACAGAAGCTTTCAGTGAGGTAGCCCTTTCTGGCTTAAATTCCTCAACAACCGAGGCCCAGCAGAAGACTGATCCCACAACTCAGAAATTTACATTCATCCCATAAATCTACCCTCACCCCTGCTCTCTTGCTGCTGCAGCCAGGCATAAAGAGGAACAGCTACCTAATCCTACATTTCCAAATATGACTGACATATTCTCCCAAACTGCCTCTCCAGCTACTCACCTCCTGTGTGTACAACTGTGAGATAGTCCTTACTTGTACTGTAGATCAAGCTGGAAGCACTTAGCACTTGTCCTCTAAGGGTGCATGCATCTTGCTGCACCATCTGGTCCTAATTACTGAGACCAGCTGTGTTGGTGTAATACATAGTGCCTTCCCAGGCACCTTTCCTTAAGGAGAGGACTCCAATAGAACAATTTTAGCCAAATGTCAAGTTGGATTTAAAAAAATTAATTGCCTTGGCTAAAATTGATTGCCCCTTGGCCATAAATTGAGCAAATGAAACTAGACAGCCACAGTCTGCTGCGATGTCAAACCCATCTGTCTCCCTCTCCTTGGGGCATAATCATCACTGTCAGTCTGACATCCTGACACTGGCACTTAGGCAGTTCTGAAATGTGCAAATTATGATTCTCCCTGGAGCTGGAAACAATGAGCCTGTGCTGGGAGTCAGTTTTATCAAAGATGCTGCTGAGCGCAGTGCTTGACAGGTCAGGTTCTAAGTCATGTGTCTGCTAAAAGCAGGCAGTGCTGCTGAGTGGCATTGGCAGTCTCTTGAAACTGAGCACAGAGATTTGACAGAAAATGAGACCAGAATTCCAACTCAAATTCAATGCATGTGCTCTTCCCTTCTCCAAAAGATCAGTTGTAATTTATAAGAAAACCACTAGAAATCTGCATTGGGAAAGCATGCAAGAGCCTAAGGATATTGTCATTATTTACATTAATCACTATTATCTCCCTTCTATTTGGAAAAAAATGGCCTCTATACAAATAAGACAGAAAAATATTATCACTGGTCTCAAGAAATGCATTTAATCTCTCTCCAGAAGAACAAATCTGGCTGCCAGCTAACCACTGTTCTGAAAGCAGAAGCTAACAGTTCTGCAGAAGGGACAGTACAAGCACCTCTGACCAGGTCTGGGAAGGCCCATGACATTCTCAGGAATTAATCAAAACAGTCCTGAAGGCAAGTGGGGCAGCAGTACTGCATCTCTTCACATTCAGAAGCATCCTACAGCAACCATATAAATGCTAGGGCTGGGCAGTCACGATCCCTTCTCCTTCCATGAAGATAACTGGCAGGACTGACACAAATGGGTTCTTCACAGGCAGGGATGTCATTTCACATATAGCCATGCTATATAATTCAGGGCAGGAAGTAAACACAGCTGGGAAACGTAGTAAACAGCTCAGGAAAAGAAATTGTCATCTGTGTTGTACTCACATGGGATATAGACTTTGATTTTAATCTGTGTGTCTTTCAAAGCTCTGAGAATAGTAGAGTAATTCACTGATCTCAGAACACTGATGTCTGAAAACAGGATGTCCTCAAACATTATAGCTGGTGTTCCAAAATCTGCCATGGGCCATCCATAAAATAGTTCCTAAGAGTGTTTTTATGCCTTACTATGATTTTTTTTCCAATGACCTTACTCCTGTGCGATCTCCAGCTCCCCTAAGCACACTAGAGTTCTCCACAACATCCCATAGCTCCCTCTCAGTCTTCTGCATTGTACAAACATCCAAACCCCTACCATGACGAGCCCCTTCCTGACAACTCGGCTGACTTTCCCTGAGCATCTTAGTGCTAAGCTTCTAGCACTACTTCTGCTTTCCAGAATAACCAGAGCCAAAGCCCTGGAAGGAACTGAACTCAACAAAAGCTGCTCTTTCGCACTGGGATCAGTCCTTCCAGCTTCAGCGTGGCAGCAGGTGTGCAGACTGAAATCATACAAAGCCATCATGGAAGATACATTGGAAGAGAAACTCAGTGTGAAATTTCACTTTTCAAAGCTCATGGTGAGGTCATTGGTCTACCAGTGCAGAGCAAACTATTCCTTTATGCTGCTTATGAAACCTCAAATTCAGATAAACAAGGATCATCCAAAAATCCTTTGATTACATTTGATCTGAGCTCAAAAAGTGGAAGTACTACAGCAGTGGATACAAATAGTCACCTTCAGCAGAAAGAGGGAATCTAACTTGTTTGAATTCATGCAAACCCGTGTATTAGAGAGAAGCAGTACACATGTGAAATAGCACAGCTCTCTGAAGAGTACTCATCTTTGGGTTAGCATCCCTTAGCCCAGCACTCTTGGTCCTGGGCAGCAGAGGGCACTGCTTTTATAGACTGATTCAACCAGAAGAGCAGGAGAAGCCTCTGAAGAGTCTGTGGCCGGGAACACAAAAGGCCTTGTACCACACTCAGGTATTTTTCTTCTACCTGTGAAATTCCTTATGTACACACCTCTTTATGCTGCCAATGGTGCTTCAATTTGCAAGTGGTAAAGTCAGGAATAGCTGGTGCAAACACCTGTTGACCAAATCTTTAAATGTTGTTTAACAACAACTTTTTGCTCTTTCAGAGATAGATAAATAGATAGATACCTTTTTTTCTATACCTCTTTTTGTATAATTTGCATCCAAAAAAGTCTAAGAGCAATCATATTTGCAGGGAGAAGTATTTTAAAAACGAATACATTTTCACTAAAAATAGCCACTGTAGGTATTAAAATGTCATTACTGTCAAAATCTTGTATTTCACAGGATCACACAGAATAGCAAGCAATAACATACACAATTCTAATAAAGCATCCTTCCAGCATACAGCCAATGGAGATCCCAATCCCAACCTGCCCACCTATTCCACCCAGTCTCTGCTTGCCAAGTTTTTCATCCCTGTCATATTTTGTTTACTGTGCAAGGTCTAGTTTGCCTTCCAGGTCTCCCAATCTGATCTGCTTCATCTGGACATACCCTGACCCCCGGGTTCTCATCAATCTTTTTGTTTCACTCCTTTTCTTTCAGCTTCAACTTGTAATTCCCCATAGAATTTCCTCAGCCTATTTCCCAGACACATTATTCCTCTCTCTTTCTCCCTGCGGCTCATAACTCAGTGTCCTTTTAGTCCCCAGGCTCTTTACCCTTTGGCTCCTTACACAACCTTAGTATCCCACCCCTCCTCCTAGCTCCAGTGCCAAATTTTACAGCCTTTTCCAACTCACCATTTCCTGAAGCATCCAGCTGTGGGTGAGTTCCTCTCTTCACAGCCGTCTCCTGGTCCAGAGGTAGACCTCTTCCTCTCCATACTTGAGTCTCACTCCTTCTGTTTTTCAGTCAAGTAGTTTTCTCATGGTGCTGACTGGCTTTGACACAAGGATCACTGAGGATACCACAGAAATGGCCTTTATTCACAGTGCCTAGAGCTGGACCAGGCAGCTTTTGCAGCTACAATATCAGAAATTATTTTCTCAGCCGTCAGCACAGCACACATTCTCTCCATGGGCAGGAGCTCAGGGATTTTAGGTGCTAAAATCTAAGTCTGAAGTTTGTGTGTTTTGAGGACAGTGAAAAAGGGCCTATAATTCTATGGATTTTCATGAGTGTGAAAAAGATAAAACCCTGGAAACCCCCAAATTTCAACTTGCATATGAACAGAATCAAAGCTTCTTGAAGGAGAGGACAACAGATTTTCCTTTAATTTCCTTTAATAATATTTTCCTAAGTCTAATAAATTGTTAATTGTTTTTAATATACAAAAAAATACTTTGTCTCTGGCAGATGGTCAGTAAGTAAAAGTGTAAACCTTATGTTTATGGGCATCAAAAGGTTAGAAGCCCCTAAAGGTAAGGATCTCATAAATGGAATTCCTGAATATTTGTAGTTATTGGTAAGGCTACCAGTCCCAACAGATAAAAAAGGCATTTTGATGAAAGCTTAAGGAGCTTCATGAGAACATATATGCTCTTAGCCTTTAGGATCTTAAAATATTAGAGATGAGAAGTTCCACTTATCTACCATTAAAAAGTCAAAAATCAAGAATAAAAAAACGGCTCACATACTCTGATTGCCAAAATCACTGTTAAAAACCACACATGAACAGAGGGAACCTGAATGAATCTAAGGTATGAAAAAATCCTTGACTAGGTATAACATTATTCAAATCTATTACTAACTTCATACTTCTCAATAATTTGGTTATCTCAGATTAAAACAGTCCTTCTTACCTCATCATGTGGCCTTTCTTGGTGTGAAACTCCCACTGACTAGAAAGGTTCGGGGAATTTTTCATGAATAAGATCTGCTGGACTGCCTCTTCTCTTTTTAGTTTCTAGAAGAGGAGGCCTAATTTCTAAAAATTGCTACAAGAGAACGTTTAGAAAATGCATTTCAATTTCATTCGAAAACAAGCTCTTTGCAGAGCTTTATTGTAAGGATTGCTTCTGAGTTTAAATGCACATAATAAATCTTAATTCAAATGGTTATTCATTTTTCAAAATTACTAGTGCCTGAAAATATAAACCAAGATCGGAAATTCATCCCTCAAGTATAACTTAAATGAGATAACTGTGATAAACTAATTATAAACTCACACCAGTCATAACATTTTTAACACAACATGGACCAGGTTAGCCAATATTTAAAATCTTTTCCAGCAGCAGTACAGTGAAGCTGGAAACAGTCTGCAACTCCACAAACCTCTTCTTTGCAGAACATATGCAAGCTCAAACCCCCTTCCCTTTGCCAGCAGGGAGCTGAACCATGGTCATGCTCCATGTCAATAGAGCATGGCCACCTAGCATCATTGCCAGTGCCTTTATGCTTAGGGACCCTGAGAATTCCAGAAACAAAACTGGGATGTGGTCTGTTGGGGCATTGCATGGCTTACGTCACCAACGAGAGCACAGGACATACACTGCTTGTACAGTGCTGGGGTAGAATTATTACCTAGTTGCTTTAATGTATGTTTTTCTAGCAGTCAGATTCTTTCTTTCCCCCTATGAATAGAGAAGGAATTTTAGGATGAATTACAGGGATTTTGATGGGAAAACTGGTTTGTCATCATGAGATTGTACTGATTTTTGTAACTGGGGGAAAGCTTTTTAGGCTCTGGATCAAATTCTTTGTTGTTACAGTGAGAGAAAAGGAACACCTCCTCCAAACTCCTACCTGATAGTTAAGATTAGATGGAGTAGGAACTTCCCCAGGCCTGAGCCTGCCGTTTCACAGCAGTGTAAAATGATCCAAGGTGGCACTGCCATGGTACTGGCATCCATCTGCACGTCTGCCACCTCTGCTCTGCTGGCACTTGCTTTGCACTCACCCTGTAGTGAGACAATACACACACACAAAGCTAGTTCTACCAAAATAATTAATAATTTTCTACGAGTTTAGCTGCCCAGACCTGCTTACTGAGAATGACACAAGCTTAAGTGAGTGTTGGCATAAAAGCAGAGGTAGAAATCTGCCTTAGGGAGTTGAGTGAAAAGTGGAATTGAGCAGCTAGGTCAGCTTAAACTGCATACAAAGTTCTAACAATTGTGGACGTAGGGAGGCATCTTGAAGCTATTGTAATTCACAGAAATAGTTCAGTATTGACTGACTTAAAGTGGTCCAGTGAATAAGGCATTCACCACGTTCAAGCACCTTTCCCAGTGACCAGAGAAAGCAGAGCAGCTCCAGGAAGAGACTGACCTGCCCTGGAACAAGCAGTAACATATAGGATGCAAGGCAGTGACACATCTGTGACTCCAACCTGGATCCTACACACCCAGCATGAAGATCCCAGTCACCAGACCACTGTGACAGAATCACTTGTCTGCCTTTAGTTTTCATGACAAACTTTAAAAGCTTTCTGTTTTGTCCCCAAACAGAATAGCAAGATTTAGAAAATCCCACCAAATTTTGTAGTACAAAATATCTCCTTCTTGCTAAATGTCTTTTTTTTTTTTTTTATTCCAGTCCCATGAGCACTGGGAATACTCTGTCACCTCACTTGGGAGAAAAAGTATGTTCAGGCACTTGGTTTTTTATGGACATTCTCAGTATGTCAATGTGACGTACGAGAACAAGGATGGGATGGAAGTAAGAACAACAATTTGAAAGATCAAGTTAAAATTAAAAAATGAAACAGTCCTAAAGGAAGGAAAAGTAGAGTATTGGTCATTGCTAGGCAGTGGAACAGCTCTCTGAGACATGAAAATGCAAGCTGGGCCTCCCATGGCCACAGGGGGCATTTCACTCCCAGCTGGTGTTTCACATCTTCAGAGCTTCCACCAGGTTTATTATCACTAGTGCTTTCAGTGATATTTTCAACTTTTCATCTCAGACCAAAAGTAAAATTATATTGGAGAAGTGATGGAAAAGGGAAGACAGGCAGAATCAAATTACCAGACAGTTATGGGATCATGAAAATATGCTTTCTATTTCTGAATGTTTTTCATAGCATGATCCAGACACTTTTGCTAAAAAGAAATTTCCATTTCCAACAGGTTTAACCCTTGGGAGTAAAGCAATGTGAGGGGTTAGAATCTGTTAAACTCTTACAGCATACTTCTAAAAGTGTTTTTTTTTTTAGTTAATTCATCAAAAAGTTATAGTTAGATGTTCGTTCTTGCAATGTCAGTTAAGAGCTTATACACTGGTTTCACTTTGCAGACTAGAGGGAACTCCCCACTGCTCTTGGTCCTTCCCTTGAGAAAACATTAAACAGCATATCTGATTTGCAACATTTCAGGATAATGAAGAAAGAGGCTGTTTAGCATCCCACCCACTCACTAAAACCCTTGACAATATTCTTGCCCTGGCAGCAAGCCACCAAAACATCAGTCGCTAGGCAGAGTTGCAGATAGTCTCTGCTGCTTTATCCCTTCCACAAGGTTTTGGCCGTCCACTCATTCACCTGTCTCCCCAAACCCCCCAGTCCCCAGTGTTAATGGCTGATAACCCATACTGACCATCTACCCAGAGACACTTTAAGCCCCAGCTCTCAGGCTTTCATCCTCCTTTGTAAGTACAAAACAGGCTCCAGCTCTCACCCTCACCCTGGTGTTTCCTTTTGGTTGTCTGGTTCTTCTGAGCTCCTGGTCCAGGACTGGACAAGGACTAGGCTCACAGCCCTCTCTGAGCCCTCAATGACATTTCCAGCTGTTTTTCTTTCCCGTCTGCTTCTTAATGACTTAAGGACTGAGCTCTCCAGTGTGCCAGATCTAGAACTAGTTCACATAAGCTGAAGGAGTTTTTCTGGATGTATCATCATGGGCTGATTAAAAGCTATCCTGACATATCATTTAGCAAAACCAATATAAAAATGATAAAAAGGAAACCATTTTACACGTACAGACCAACACATGTATTTTATGTTGTTGCATAAATTACCTTATCACATACAGAAAAAAAAATCACGGTTATTTATGCAACAGGGAGAAAGCGAGCACAAGGAATAGCTGAGCATTTTCCTTCTGTTAACTCCTCGCTGCGATGTGGTGCAGATGACCTTTTTTTTTGGCTGAGGGTTATTAACATGTAGTGAAGAGCTGCACCCTACCTGTCCACAAGCACTCGAACTGATCCAAGGGTGTAACCGTACTTTGGAGCTCAGGAGGATTTATCCCTGAGGCACAAAAACAATTACCTGAACGAAGACAGATACAGATCACTGAGTACTGAGATACTGCCTAAACGAGGGAATATATCCTTATGGAAGTAGCGACGCTAAGGAAGGGGAGACGGGGGAAATGACCGAGCGGGTGCGAAGCGCTGCCGGAGGAGAGGCGGATAGCGGCCAATCCTGTGGGGGTAATCAGGGGCGCGCTTCCCAGCAGGAGGATTAGGCTGAATTTCCCAGTCACATTCCTCCATCTCAGGGTTTCACTCCCGGAGAAGAAATGCACCATATGCACCAGATCTGGCAGCAGTTCAGGAGAGCCCCCCTCTCCCACCCTCTTTTCTCCCTCAAAGCCGGCGCCATCCACACATAGGCAGAGAGGTGCAGGGAATGGGGGGCAGCGCTGCGCCCCGGTGCTGAGGCACGGGAGGTCAGTGTCGGGGCAGGACCCCTCCCGCTCTGGGGTGGCCGTGCATGGAGGAGAGGGGCTGGGGCCCGGGCTGGGGCATGGGGTGGGACGGGGTGTGTGGGTGCTCGCTGGGGGAGGGTGCCTTGCTGGGGAGGGAGGGAGGCGATGGAGTAAGGGGCTTCCCTGCATCGGGGGAAGGAGCCTCTCTGCAGGAGCGCAGGGGGGGATGGAGGTAGGGGTCCCTGTGAAGGTGGGGGCCCCTGGGGCAGGGATTGCTGCTTTTTGGGGGAGCCCTTGGGGAGGAGGGAGTCAGCCTCCCGGCGGAGGAGGGACCTGCGCTGGAACGCTGGAGGGGAGCCGGGGACTGAGGAGGTCTCTGCGGGCAGGGGTGCCGGGCATGGGGTGGGTGACTCTGAGAGGGGAGCCTGGGGAGGAGGAAACGCACCTGAGGGATCTGTGGGGTCTCGGCAGAGATTTTGGAGGCGCTGAGAGGGTCTGCAGGGGGGGCTCTAAGAGGCTATGGGGGAACTCAGGGGTCAGGCGGGAGCTGTTGAGGGCTCCGAGGGAGTGGAGCTTGGAACTGCTGGGCTCTGAGGGGGAAGGGATCTGTGGAAGGCTGAGGGAGCTCCGCTGGGATTTGGCAGATCTCCGTGGAGCCTCGGAGCAGATATGGGAACGAGGAGAAGGGCTGCAAGGGGCTAGGGGGGCTCTGAGGGGCTTGTGGGAGCCCGCGGGGAGGCTCTGAGGGGATTTTGAAGGGGTCTCTATGAAGAAAATCTGCGAGGGGGCTTTAAGGAGGCTCTGAGGGGAGGCTCTGAGGTGAATTTTCGTGGAGAGCTCCCGGGGGTGCCTGGGGGGGGGGGAGGGTCTGAGGCGAGGCTCTGAGGGGATTTGAGGAGGGTCTCCAGCGATTTTAGGGGAGACCCATGGGGCCGCTTTGGGAGAGGGGGGTGACTGAGAGACTCTGACGGGACCGGAGAGGCTCTGAGGGGGCTTGGGGGCTCAGAGGGTCTCGAGGGGGCCTGCGGGGGCGCCCCAGGGACGGCAGCAAGTCCCGTCTCCCTCCCGTGCAGACTGCTGCCTTCCTACCCCCGTTACCGTGGCAACCGCCCGGGCTCCCCCAGCCCCGCACCGCCGCTGCCGCCGCCGCCGGAGCTGCTGGGCAGCCGCTTGCCGCCGCCGGCCATGGAGCTGCTGGCCGCAGCCCTCAGCGCCGCCTGCGCCCTCGAGCAGGACGGCTCGGCGGGACAGCCCGGCAGGTGAGTGGGGTACTGAAGGCAGGGGGTCGAGACGCGCGGGTGGGCGGAGGGGCCGCTGTCCCGCTGCTGTCCTGCCGCTGCTCTGAGAGCGCCTCCGCCTCCCGCAGGGACCTAGCCACCGCTGAGGAGACCCCCGCCGCCAGCACGGCCGAGGCGCCGACCGCACACCCCATGACGGCCGACTCCTGGAGGAACCTCATCGAGCACATTGGTAAGGAGCCGCGGGATGTCCGGCCACCGCCTGCGCTCTCACACAACTTGGCCGCTTTTCCCGCCTCCTGCTCCGGCGGCGGCACAGCAGCCCCTAGAGGTGCCCCTTAGCCCAGCTGGACCCCCCTGCTGGCCCCCTGAACTCCCAGACCCACACCTGGAGGTGGGTTCGCCCCAAACTCGGGGGCGAAGCGGTGCCCAGCCGGAGGAAGCCTCGGGCGGGGTAAGGGCTTGTGCTGTAGGACCCCAACTCCCTCTCCGTGCTAGGAATCCCCTCACTCTTGGTGTAAAAACATCATTACCGTGGCCCTTTGCCATCTTTAGGGACGTCAGGTTTGCACGTTGCCCGGCAGGAGATTAATGCTGTCGTCGAGCTGCCTGACCCGCGTTCATAAATAGCGATTATTCTTGTAATTACGAAGCAATTACTCATTAAGGCTACCCCAAACTTACTAGTAAAATATGATTTTGCATACTCCAAAAGGCGTAAGACTGAAGTATTTTGTCACCCATCCTACTGGACATTAGTCGTGTGCACCATGTTCTGCATCAGTGTCACAGCTACTGGCATAGCACATGCAACAGAGGAGTAAGTTATTTTATCCTTTGTGATCTCTAAAAATGCAGAGTTGAGGCTATTTGGGTGGCTGTGAAGGAGAGGACTGTTACACTTTTGCTCTTGTGGTATTTTTTGATTTTTTATTTTTATCTTTTGTGGGATGTGGAGAGGACCTTCACAGCTTGTTTCTTTGTTTCCCTCATCAGAATTGTGACGTTCCTGAGAGGGATTGCATCAGTGGCAAAGTTAAATCCCTTCATGAGGCAGGTTTTATGATGGGAACATAGAAGCTTTGTTTTTAAACAGTCCTGCTCAGTTTCAGGAAATAGAATCAACATACTCGAATCTAGAGGGCAGGAATGTAGCACTTAGCATGGGAAAATCGAATAGATGACTCTCACAAGCAATGCAAATCTCCCTGGCAGGAACGTGGAGGCTTCTCAGTCTATCTCTGCTGTTTGGTGTGGGGTTGTGGCAGGCAAGGCTGATTCTTGGTACACCTGATGCTGCTGGGACAGTGCTGAAGAAGGAGGCTGATGTGAAACCAGCAGCCTGCCAGCATCTGTCAGACAAACCAGCTGAGTTTGGGACCTTCTGGAGAAAGGTGGTGAACAATTTACATGAGTGTTGCCGGATCTGTTACCTGCTTTTGGCTGTGTAGGTATTAATCTCCCAAGGGAGATGTGTCAAAACGTCAGTTTACTGGGACTGTGCACCTAAGAGGGTAGATAAAAATACTAAAACCAGCAGGAGTTCAAAGCAACCCAGTTGCTATATTCATATATATTTTTATGTGCTGTAAATCAGGGGGAAGCCTTGCAAAAGCTCTGCAAACATTTGTGTAAGTGTAAATAGGTCTGTTGCACTTTATGGAGGAGACTGGGTTTTGACAACCAGAGGTGCTACACTTATCCCCTCCAGAGACCTTACATCAAATGTCTGGAGCACACTCACTCCCTTCCCTCCCTCCTGCCTTTGAGATGTTAGTGGACTCTTTGCCTGAAACTGGAGCAGAGAATTACAGAGAAAATGTCTTTGGTCCTCCTGAGATTTTATATAGCTTTCAATGTAATAACGTTTACTTTAAGAGCACTGCTAACTCTCTAAGGTGAGGGTTTCCACAATTAGTAACTAGTTTTTCAATTCCCCTCCCAGGTTTTGAGAGAGCTGGGAAGGGAGACTGTGACAGCAAAATTAAATGGAATAAACAAAAAAGGAAATGTTTGTGATGTACTATATAAATTATGTAAAGATGCCTTAGGGAGACCAGTCTTAAACACTAAAGTCAACAGATAACACCAAACTCATGCTCTGACCACAGGGTTAACCTTTAGCCAGGTCACAGTAGGGACAGTTGGGACATTAATCAATGAAGGGAGCTTGTAGAGGTCTCTGACATTTTGTACTTGTTCACATACTAAATATAAGCATTTACTAACTTATTATATCATCTGAGTCACGTTCAACTATTGATCTCAGCTTCTTTCCACACATTCAGTCAGTTCCCAGATGTATTGCTCTCCTTTCAACATGTCAAAACCTTGTTCCTTGGTGTTGCCTCTGTTACCTCTCCTGTGCGGTGACCATCCCCTGTTCCATCTGGATGAGGCTTTGGTATAGCTTCTCTCCCTCTCTCTCATCTGAGTAATTTCTCCATGCATTGTAACCTCTTTACCAACATATGGATAGACCCTTTAGATCAAGACAGTGGGGATATCTTTTATCTTTGCTAGCACAATCCTTCTTGTTTCTTCCTGCCCTTCTGCCTAAACATCTACCTGTCTTTTGTCTTTCTTCTGGTACCACCTTTCTGCTTTCTCCCCATATTTCTCACTGTGGTAGAGCTTCAGCCAGCCTCTCTAGCTCCCTCCTTAAAATGAGTTACCTTGCTGTCATTTCCAGTTGAGTTCTGGTGATGGATGCTTTCCATCGGTCAGATCTCTCCGTGTCTGATTTGCCTTTCCCTGCCACTGATGGCTCCATAGCTCTTGTCTGTTTAGTTCGTCAGTCTGGGAACCTGGAAACAAAACCAAGTTTCATTATCTGGATTTTATTTCCCTAAAAGCAAGGGAGAAATAGTTTCGAGGATCTTTTAAAAAGGGCTGCTCTTCAGATCTACACAAAGGACCCTAAATCCCCCTTACACAAAGTATCCTCTGACTTGCAAGGCAGACTCATCAGCACAACATGGCTATATACTTGCAGTCAGGACTGCACGTATAATTATCTCCAATACGAGTAAAATAGATTATGCTTTAGTTTCCCAGCATGTTTTCCCTTGAGCCAAGCACTGCCCATACTGCTGCAGGATGTTACTTCCCAGCCTGTCGTGCTCTCTGTGGAGCAAAAAGGACTCAGTTCTGTACTGCACCAGAGCCTTCAAGCACAGGCTGGGTGTATGGATCAGTACCACCAAAAGCAGCTCCAATTTAGCAGGCTCTCTGCTGCATTCCTGAAGGAGCCTTTCCACCCTGCTACACCCTCAGCACCCTCACTGATGCTGAAAACCAGGCAGAAATGCTTAGGAAAGCCATGTAAACCTAGTTGACGCAGAGAGAAATTACATAAGTGGCAGCAGCATGCAAAACTTCAGGGGAAGTCTCCTCTGTTCAGTATTGTGTAGGAAGCTAGCAGAAGACTGTATGGTTTCCTAGGCACAGCTACCCTTATTGCTATTTTAATCCAGTGTTGAACATCTTTCCAGGAAGAAGAGATAACAGGACACACTTGCAGACTGCAGTAATGCTGTCCTTGTGCCTGCGCTTTTCCCCAGCATATTTCCCATATAGTTTTAGCAGTGACTGGTACAGAGCCTCATTGAAACTGGTCCAGAGATTTAATAGGCAGCAACATCTAAATTTCTGCCCTCCCTACACAAACTCCTAATCCCATTGTCTCTCACCTTACTACACACAGAATTTCAGATCAAATACCATTAACACATGTGACCAGATAAATTTTAATCCCTAATGATTCAGACAAATTATGTAGGGTGGGTTTTTTAACATCAAAGGCTTCTCTCTTCATTCACTCATGTTATACTGCAATTCAAGTATAAACCAAGGGAGATAATGTAAATTGTGCTTCTTCTATTTCATTAAGGGAGGAGAGTGACTCAGAGTGTGCTCATACTTTTTGCCTTTACATATCTTCTAAATTACACTTTATAGTCAAACAATTAAAATTCTGGGTCCTACAGATGGTTCAGAAAGAGAAATGGGACAGTTTGAAAGCCCTCGAAGGGTCAAAGGATGTTCTAAAGATGGATATTGAACTTCAGGTTTCCTACCTTTTTCGTGCTGTCAGTTCATATCGGAGTGGGGGTAAATTCTGTGCAGTTTCATCTATTCCTGAAGTTAGTAATTGAAACTCAGAAGACACCTGGTGTGATTGATCTGCTGCCAGATGGTGTGAATTCAGAGCCTGTTCCTTAGTGCTGTAGCATATAGGTACCTTTTGAATGTTAATTTTGTATCTTCAATTATTACAGAAACTGAGAGGAAAAACAGCAGGATATTTAAGCAACATGTCCAAGGCTAACCATGAAGTCAATACCAAAACAAACTAGTAACTGTAGCTTGTTGTCCCAAAGCTTCACCTGTCCAATGCCAGTAACAGCAGCGTAGTATTTCCTCATTAAGGATTTTCATGGCCATCAAATTGCTCCTTTTAAAGTAGTTTCAATGTGTGCAGTATCACTTTTTCAGATACACACTTAAACATATATATCAACCTATAAAACTTGTAATGTAGTAATATAACAGAGAAAATCAAGATTTAAAAGGCATTTAAAAGGCATTCAACAGCCTGGGAAATAGCTTCTTTTGTGTCTTCTGAGTGGTCATGGATTCATCTGACTCTGTTACTAAATGTGAGAGCAGATTGTTGACAACACTTTAGATTTAGAAATGGCCTTCCATTTATAGTTTGCACTTCCGGCTGAAATAGGAATGCCATAATTGGTTTTTCACTCTGCACGGAAGGGATCTCTCTCAGCTCTGCTGAGGTGAACTAATGCAAAACAATTGTCCTTTCCCACAATACCTTGTTCAGTTGTAACCTCTCAGACCTGTTACGTTCCCTCCTAGGGCTCTTGTACCAGGAATATCGAGATAAATCTACGCGTGAGGAGATTGAAACCAGGCGACTGCAGGATTCACAGACAGACCCTGAGGAGACTTCACCCAGTGAAGAAACCCCATCTGAAGCAGAACCTACAAGTACAATTGAAAACAAAGCTCCGCCGCAAATCAGTTTGCTGAGGAATTCCAACTCCAGGTTCAACTTATGGCAGGATCTTCCTGAGGTCCAGAGCAGCGGTGTCCTCAGCATCCTCCAGCCGGATGAGATCAAGATGCAGGAGGTAATGGGGGAAGGCAGAATGTTTCTTAACTGTGTTGCTGCTTAAGAAAGTGAGAGTGAATTAAGTCAAATGATCAAGGTTTAAAAACTAAAAGTTTCACAGCAGTCACAGACAAGTCTTGCCCTGCTGAGTACTTTCTGAGTTGCAGTGCTCAGCACCACTCTTTTTTTTTGAAACTGCAGATGTTGTTCTATATTCTATTGCTGCTGGACATTTCCATAGCAAAAGGAACTTCTTTTCCCTTTTCTGATTCAGTGTTAGGAGCAATTTACAAAGGAAGAGGGATAATGAGGAGGTTTTTATAAAAGAGCTATTTGTTCCAGTGCACATTAATCCTCTTCTGAAGTTACTAGCAGGACACATAACTTTTCTAGCAGAAATCTTAGAAGAATTCAAGTGGTAACTGTAAGGTTTTGAATATGATGGTATTATAGAAATAGAAGAGATAGAGATAGATAAATGTTTCTATATTTAATTGTTGTTACTGGGAATCTATTGCAAATAGTAAAAAATAATGACAGTATATTTGCATTTTAGCCGTGCAGTCCAGTGACATCGCTATTGTGGAGTCATACACTGTTGCCTTCCAGGGCTGCATCAGATAGGAGAGGAGTGCGTGGAAGTAGCTATTACAAGTGATGAAAACATCAGTCTCACAACAATTTACAACTGGTTGCTATTTTGGGTAGCATAGGGAGTGTGAGTGCTCTTTGTCAGTGCACAGCACTGCATTCATAGCCAGCAGTGGAGATGACAAACCTTGTTTAGTGTGTGGTGTGCACTGTGGTACAAACAATGGGCCTTCAAAGGGTCAATCCTGAGAGTTCGACTGTACTCCTGCACCAGGATTGCTTCTGATGGTTGTGGCAGTGTATCTGTTTAGCCCTGACTCATGAGATTGTACCCAAAGTGCTGAACATCTCAGGGTGCAAGCAGTCCCTCCTGACTTCACTTGAACTCGCCCAATCTACACTGATAAATACCTTGTGCATGCAGTGCCAGGCTGCCAAGGCCAAGGCTGTAACTTCACTGTCACACTGGAAAGGCTCATCTTGTACTCCCCAAGGGTGTGATGGGCTGGGCTGTGTTATTCACACCCTTAGTGCAGGGGGCTGGTGTTTATATACAGTAGCTTGGACTGGCAAGCACAGGCTGCTAGTGTGTCACAGTTAGGGCTGAAGGTGACTGAAATGATTTGTTGCTTTTCCATGTTCTTCTTCTGCACTGGTTATTTCCATATCAGATTTGTTCTGTTTACCTGGCAAAACACGGTACTTCCAAGTGCCAGCATTACAAACACAGTCTGGCATCTGAAAAAATTACAAGCTTTTCTTTTTATTTTTGCTTCAAAATGAATAATCTTTTACTGAGAAATATTTAAAAGTGTGCCTTATAGATTTCAAAGCCTGCCATTTCTGTTAAGTTACATTCATTACCTGTATGTGTTTTAAGGAAAAAAATCTCTCTGCTGCTAAACCCCAACATTAAGTGTGGTCAATTTTCTTCTCTCTGTTTAAATAACAAGAGAAATAAAGCCGATAGAGACTGGGACAGTGCTGGCATAACAAAGTGCTATGCCTTCTCCAATGTTAGTTTATCAGACCTGAAATTTTCATCCTGCTTGTTCTGGGATTAGCACAGTAAGAGATTATAAAATTGCTCAAAGCCAGAAAGCTGTGAAATTGGCTGAACATTGAACAGATGAAGTGACGGATTTGCTTTGTGGGGAGAAGCAAGGTCAGAAAAGAAGGAGTGCTAGTGTCTTAGTTTAAAAGA
>WBMZ01011334.1:0-61282 GCA_013400975.1 Atrichornis clamosus
AGGGGAGTGGGCTGAAAAATTTGTTCTAATCATGCTCAAGAAGAAATACAATAATTTGCAAAATATTTTGCTTAGAAGAGGTATCTGGAAGTCATCTGTTTCTACTCATATTTCAATCAGAGCCATTTTAGATCAGGTTGCTCTACGTCTTGCCCAGGTGAGCTTTAAATGTCTATGGATACACAGTTCACCTCTGGAACTTTCAGATATTCCACTGACCACTAACTGGTCACTCTTAGTCTGATTTTTTTCTCCTACTACATGGCTGGAATTTCCTTCATTTCAGCTTGTTTCTACTGTACATTTTCTCACTAAACACACTTCCAGGAAGGGACATACTCTGTCCCCTCTATACCATCATATCAGACAGTTGTCAGTAGCAATAAGGTCAACCAATAGCCTTTGTTTTTAAGGTTGGAAAAAACCAAATTTCTCCACCTGTCCTCTTAAGTCATGTGCTCCTCTCCCTTTGCTGGATTTACTGCTGGAAAGCCAGTACATGATCCTTTTCTTCTTTACATTATTTTTTTAAGAGCCTTATATTTTCTCTACCAATAAATCCCTGTTGAAAGCTAGTATTAGGTATATGAGAATTTCCAGAGACCAAAAGAACTTGCAGTATTAATAAAACACTGATACCGACATGAAAAACTGCATCAACTGGTTTAGTGTGCTTCATTACCATGAACGAAGTTTCAGCAGGGATGTTGATTTGGTCTATGAAGTTTGTGCGATCCCCTTACATCAAATTCTATAAGAAACAAACAAACAAAAAGAAAACATCCTCCCTGTGTGGTTTGTGGCTGTGGGAAGCTTTTAATCGCTTTTTGGAACACTTTTTAACCATTAAATTTATGTCATAAGTAACAAATTAAACAGTGTCATGGAACTTGGCACCTGTAAGATATATTTAAACTGCAGCTCCTAGTACACTTTTATTCCATTAAAACTGGTCTCCCCAATAACCCTTATGCACAGTTTGGGAGATAGGCCAGGAGCTACTCGCAGTAGACAGCTTACAAGAAGCCACATTTTTCAGGGGTCTGAGAGCTTAATGACATGGCTGTGGGCCAGTCTGACATAAGACTGCAATGCCAATGAATGGCCCCAGTAAATTTTTAGTTATTATTGCAATGATCTAACCTTAATAGTCCAAAAAAATAAATTGTGAGGAACTTCAAAGAGCACATGATTAAAAAACAAAAACAAAATAACCCCAAGCCAACACTACAGAAAAAGAAAGAAAAAGCACTTTACACTTTGAACAAAAATTATCTTGAAGGACCATGTTTAGAGAAGTATAAAGAATGAGAGAATTGGTCCAAGTACCTCTTGTGTTCTGGCAAGTCCAGCACCCCTTCAGACAGCTGGGGTTTTTTTTTGTAGTGAATCACAACGTAGATCAAATTCTTGGAGTTTATACAATTTGATATATATGTGATATATATGTGATATATATATTTGATATATATGTGCATATGGTATTATTATGACAAGATCTTTGTTTTCTAACATTTATCAAAAAAAGTAAAAAATACCTCTTAACAAGAAAGGAAACCATGAGGAAAAAGTAAGAAAGATAGCTAGAGAGAAACAAAGGAAACAAAGGAAAGAAAAATCACCTTAGGAGAAGTTCCATTAATTTATTATATTTTGAATTGGACCTTCTATTAAAATCATATAAATAAGATGGGAAAGTAGTTAAGTAAGCAAAATGTATAGATACAGCAGATTTAAAAACAAGTCCAAGATGTGTGGTAAGATTAAAGGCTTCTCCTCTAAATATCTTCTAAAAGAGTACAAATTATGAGGAGATACAAAAAAGATATGGCTGCATTTGGAAGGCTGGAGCATGTAGGTCAACAGGGAAAGACTCTGTGCCTGGAAATGGCTGTTGAACAAGAGAGTTTTGAGAGAGAGCTTTCAATAACTCATTAAAATGCTCAGGCTATTAAAAGGCCACCAGAGAAGAAGAAGGAGAAGGAGAAGGTGAAGTACATATGCTTTTTTCATCATCCATAACATAGAATGTGAGTGACTTTTCCATAAACACCTTATTGACACTTTTGAATGAACATTGTCATTCTCCACTGGAAACATTGAAAAGCAATTTTTGGTTAAATTGGTAGACTATAAGGAAAGAGCACCTTTTCTGTCAGGCCTGAAAATAGGTTAAGGGTGCAAAAAAAAAATTCTGTACAGTGCTAGAGTAAAAGAGATTTTGATGGCAGAAAAATTGTATGAGAGTTAACCTGTATTTTCATTAAGAATGTTATAGTCAGGACAGAGAAGACTATTAAAAAAAATTTGAAGATTCTGCTTAGAGTTCAGCCTACTTTGAGGTAGAACTGACCATCCCTCTATTAATCAAAGGACACTGAAGACTTTCATCTCTAAAACTTATGTATGTGAAACTGCTTAAGTAAAAAAGGCTGTCTCAGTTCATTTTCATCCTAATTCATGCATCTTTACAGATTTGATGATTTCAGTTCTAGCTATTCCCTTTGAATTATCAATCTTCAAAGTTTTCTCCTGGAGTAAGCTAACTCTTCAGCAGATGATTACACATATATAGTGTAGCATAAAAGAAAGAAACCAAAAAAAGATAGTTCCACCATGAATGTTTGTAGTCCCAGGTAGGTAAACCATTTGTCCTTCAAGACTTTGCACATGCAAGAAATCTGTGAGGTTTCTCTTTGTCTTCAAACCAGTTCAGCCAAAAATATATCCTCTAAAGATTAAATAAAGTTAATAGGAACCATATTGACTATGTTCTTTGTGGTATTCAAGACTTTTAATTATTTTTTTTTCTTTTCTCCTTAAGAATCAAAATTTACAAACTT
Organism: Atrichornis clamosus; assembly: GCA_013400975.1. NCBI lineage: Eukaryota > Metazoa > Chordata > Aves > Passeriformes > Menuridae > Atrichornis > Atrichornis clamosus. The sequence continues at coordinate 2,844 of WBMZ01011334.1, forward strand.
GACTGTGACATACCAGCCTATTAATTCCTCAAGTCCAGGCTTGGGGAATGACATATCCAGTCAAAATAGATAATGCTTGATCTCATGCTTCTTTTATATGTCATTTTCTGTTACGTTGAACCATGAATAGCTAAATTAAATAACTATATGGTTTGTGCATTAAATTACATGTTATGCTGGAAAGAAACAAGTAGCTGATTAGTTGCAATTTCATTCAGATCAAGAGCCAATGTGTGGATGATTTCTGAAGAACAGGATTCTTGGTCATCTGTGTATCACAGATGAATACTATTAACTAAAGATACAAGACAGGGATTATTCTCTTAATGCAGTTGCTTTTTGCAAGTGCTAATTGATTGGCCATGTTCTGCTAGTGGAATTCCAGGTAGAGTTATTCTGTTCACTCCTATATTTAACTACTTGCTGGTACTTGCACCTAGAGCTTGTATTATGCTCAAGTAGAACTTTTGTGAGCCAAATCAAAGAAAACCAAAAGTTGCATTCCTTTTTATAGTTAAACATACACAGGAAGCTCTTTAAATACATAAACAGAAATAGCTTACAAATAAATTGTTTATAGATGCAGCCATTTGAAAGCAGAACTGAAAAAAAAAGGCTTGAATGATTTTCAAGACCAAGCAGCAGAGACCATTCCTATCTAAAAGCTCTGATATAATCAAGCAATAAAGATTGCAAGACTGCATGAGAACCTGATGTTGGACATTAAAAGCCAAAGTATTAAATTGCTGAAACACCAAGAAGCCTGTGTCATCTTGCTAAGTGCTGGATTTGTAACTATTTTAAAAGATAAATCTTCCAGAATCTCTGAGAAACCATTTGGCTCAATGTTTCAGACTAGTCCAGACATGCAACTAAAAACAGTGTATGCCTTAACTGATAATTGGAACAGCTGTAAAACCCCAGAGTGTGCAAGATACCAGCTCAGAAGGACTAGCTGTGCAAAAGATAGAAAGTGGAAAGATTAAAACAGACCTTGACAGATGGGACTTTTTTTTATACAATGAATCATAAACAAACAAGCAGAAACTTGCAGAAATTATTGAAAGAAATTATGTGATAATATCTGTCCAAATCAGGTGTAATCTTTCAGTAATCAATCAAAGTGTTAAAAAATTATAAGAAGAGTAATAACAAAATCAAAAATTTTAAAAAGAACACAAAAAACCTAAGTACTTAATGGATAGAATTTCTTTAACTGAATATTAAACATATTTTCTGCTGGTGTGATACAAATTGGTGCCATTTTGAAGCAATTGTATGACAATCAAAATGGAATCAGAAAGTAAAAAAAACCAAAACTGAACCTGCTGCTGTGTTGGAAATAACAGCTGTGTTCTCATTTCAGTAGACACTATCAGATAGTACAGCAAGATTCAGGACTCAAGTGTGATAGTTTTGATTCTTATCTTCTGTACCAAGAAGATTTATTTACTGTAAAATTCTGCATTGTACATTTTTAAATTATGATCAGAGTGAAGTTATTAAGTAAGGCCAGGGAAAAGAAATTAGACATTTCAGGTTTAACAATTACATTTATGGGAGAGTAAGATAAAACTGGATTTGACCTAGAAAGAAAATTTGCTCGTGAGAATTCACACACTGCCTTTTCAATGACAGGTTCATGTGGCATTTTTCAGGATCACTTAGGACATTTGTTTATTAAGGGCTTCTTTTTTTGGGTCTCTGTGATTGAGCAAGTACAGAATAAAATTTAAACTAAAATAGATCTTTTGCCATTTGCAGTTCTTAGTTCTGTTTAAAAGCAGTGGAAATAAACAGAATACACAGTTTTCTTTTCTTTTTCTCTATTACTTTAAGACATTTTTCATTAATGCCCTTTCTTATCACGTATTATTTCTTTACAAAACTCAGTTTCAAATAACAACTCATTAATTCTAAGTGTTTTCCATTCATTTTAATTATAAATAGTTCAGGGTCCATGAACTTTCAAAACCATATTTTTAATTGAATTCAAAGGTCCTCTCTTTTTACAGGAAAGCCTCAAAAATAATAGAACCTCAAAAGCAGCATTGGGAATTTAGAGAACAAGTTTGCTGTATTTAATCAAAACTCTATCTTATTTCCTTCATTTGAACATATATATATTTTTTTTCTTAACACCAGAAATACTATTGGAAAAAGGATATGGTTTTTAATCTACATTAATTTGGAATGTTTTGTCTTCTACATGCACAGCTGAGCTATAATGATATGAAATAAATTTCATGAACATAGGGATGGAAGTAGGAAAAAAGACTTGAAAGAATTTACTTGTGTTATATATTGAAAATTTTCTGAATATTGGAAGTAAATTTGGTTTTATGTAACATATTACTTGCTGAGAATATTAATCCTGATCTATACAGTAAATTTAATGCAATCAATGGAAGTAAAGCACTTTATAAGTTAAGAGAATGTTATTCCAGAGGCTTATGTATTCCGCTATTAACTTCATACTTAAAAGTGTTATGATACATTTTCATTACAACTTCAACAGTCTGAGTTACTTTACTTTGTAACCCAAATTTTCATTGTCTTCTGTTGCTGCACTGCAGATTCAAACTCTACAACAATCTCTGAGTAAGCATTGTCAAAAATTATCTATGTGATTTTATGACTATTACAAGTGTATATTAGATTTCTCTCTCTGTATCTACTGGAACAATAATACATGAAATATAATTTTTTTCTCTCATGGGAGATAGAACATTCTATGAAACTCTGATAAAAGATGCCTGAAGAATGTCACAACTAAACATAATATAAAGCTAGAGCTATATTTCAGCTTGCTGGTTTTATATGTTTTATTGCAAAGAAAACTCAAGGATGATATCAAGACTTAAAGGAAGTATGTGTTTTCTCATTATTAGGTTTGAAATTTAAGAACATTGTAAAAAATAATCTTCAATATACTTTTCATATGCTATTGACATATCCTGCAATCATGAGAAAAACACAAACATGAAAAAAATGATTTAACATACACATATTCTTGAATTTCAATAAAATTGTTCTAAATAAAAGCAGTAATTAGAAAAAAAAATCTTATTTATTCATTCTAAACTAATTTTGTTACAATTTCATCCTCACTCTCTTTGACACAAAAATTAGTTTTGTTAGTAAAAATGCGTATTTCAAAAATTTTCAAACTCTTCATTACCATTTTATTATAATAAGAATAGAAAAAGAAAAGCAAGTCTAACAAATTAAATTTTTCTATTTTCCTAAGGACAGAGCATCAATCAGGATGTACATTGCATATTACAATTTACATAAATATGTAATTAGTTAAAAGAGAAGTTCTGCAACCAGAACAGGTATTAATGAAGTTTTTTGTAGCAAAAACCTTCTCATTATCAGATTGCCATCACCTGTGTACCTCTCAGAGAAAACCAAAAACACAGGAAACAGATATAGGATTAAACACTGTGATGTATGATACGGGGCATCAGTATATTATCATAATATCAAAAGTATTTTTCTCAATTTTGAACTGAGCCTGAAATTGCTTAGTTACCTAGTTGACTGTAAAAATTTGCTCATATTTACTTGAAAGTGAAGCATCGTGAGATATTACAGTTGCCAGTGAAAGAATGTTTATGATGGTACATTTATTTTTATATTGAAGAGTCTTGTCACTTGCCAGTGGGATATGACACTCCATGGCATTAAAGGTAGGGTACCAAGAGCTAATAGGTAGACACTTCCTAAGAATACAGATAAGCAGCATGATTAGACTTAATTGCATGTGCAAATGGGAAGAGAGACATAGGGTCCTGTCACCCAGACTTGTTATTATATCAGTGTTTAATGACACTTTTGAATAAGTTCAGGTAGAATTGTGCTTTAAACAGAGGTAGGATTCCGTTAAAAGGTAGGATCGTAGGATTTTTCCAAACAGCACTGGGGAATGCTGTTGCACCTGTAAAATCTAAAGACAAATATTTGCTGAGAAAAAGAAAGAACTTTAATATTGAAAAATATTTTCATTAAGTTATAAATAACTGTTTCTCTGAACAAGACATATTATGAAAACTCTAAGACAGAAGATTAAATAGATGCTATTCTGTACCTTGAATAAGTACTAAAACTAGACCTCAGTATTATTAAAAGAGGTATTAAGCTGTGGAATTTGTGAATTAAGCCCTGGTTACTGTGCAGGGACTTCCTGAAAATGTAACTAAATGATCAATTAGATTTGAACATTTCCTGAAATAGATGTAAATTGTTTGTCCATAAAACCTAATTTCTTATAGAATTTCTCATCAAGTAATTATATCATGACCAAGTAGTATATATATGATATTAATCTCAAGTGCCACATTCCCATGTCATTTAAGATAAAACATCAGCTTGGTTATAAATTAATATCTACCAGAACCCACTCAGTCTGCACATGAAAAGTGCTGACAGACGTTTTCTAATTAACAGTTTTGTAGATCAGCCATAGACTTCAAGGATATGTGTGGAGCAAAAAATAGACAACTTTGTTAGGTAACACTTTAGTGCCTTCTAGCATAAGCAATTCAGTTTTACTAAAATAAGATGATAAAAGCTTTATTTTTTCCCCCAAAATGGGGGATGTACTAGAGAACAGAATATTGAGGAGACAAAAAAGTATATTTTATGGTATATTTTTCAGCATAAAGGTTTTCTCTCGTAGCCAGAGATTTCACTAATTTTTCACTTCATCAGCACTGTTATTAACAAAGTGTGGGCTATTGTGCTAACTTTGGTACTAGTATAACATTTGCAAAAAACTCACTTAAGTTGTTGCTATTTAGCATTTGAGTCCAATGAGATTACTGCAAAACTTTCAGTAATACACAAGAAGACTTTGAAAGAATTGTTGCAAGAGTTTTCTTTAGTCTTCATGATGATTTAAAAATGTAGATAATTAAACAGTTCTAAATTAATTTTTCATAAAGCCTGAATCTTAATACCTATTTATTTGAAGATAAATTCTTTTCTGATGAATTTATTATGAAATTTTGTTAACAGAAGAATTCCACTAAGTGGCAAATTTAACCAATCTCTGTCTAAATTTACTTCAAATTTCATAGAATCATAAAATATCTTGATTTGGAAAGGACTCACAAGAATCATGGAAGTCCAACTCTTGGCCATGAACAGGACAAACCCAAAAATCACACCAGTGCCTGAGAGAGACAAATTTACTGAAAAATGCTTGAAGTTGTTACAGAGACAAATACTTTTATCTTTGAGTGAAATGAAAACAATTATATTTGTTGAATACATTCGTTGAATGTATTCAAGTTCCACTTATTCTATAGAAAACATGTTTCCCAAGAAGAAAAGTATTGCTTGTAACATCAAATTCTATCATGGATTCAAAATTAAATTAAAAAAAAATATAAAAGCTTTATATTTCCTGTTCTAAACTTCAGGAAGAAAACTTTTGCCAAAAAGTCATTCTGACATGGATAGCTAAAGTAGCTGGTATAAGTGAAGTAAATTGAGTTTTTCTCTTTTTCTATTGTGTCACAGAAGTAGACATTTGGATTAAACACATGACATTTAGACAAAGAATTAGAAATGAACATCTTTCTTGCCAATGTCTTAGCATACATGCTACCTCCATAAGATGCAACGTGACCAAAATTAAAACTGGTGGTATTGAAGGTTCTACTTTGTTTATGTTTTGAGATGGAGGAGGACACTATATAGTCATCCTTTCTTCAAAGCGAACATCAGCTTTTATTCAATTTGACTTTAGAACATGCTGCACAGAAAAAAATGATCATGTAAAATATATTCATTAGAGAAAAACATGAACAGATGTTTTTCACTTTTCATATATTAATGAATAAATTACACTATAATTTGTTACAGGTCAAAAAATAGATAATTAATGCTTTTAATTCCACTTACCAAATTTTTGCAGTTACAGAAAATGGTGACTCTAATAAATCAAATATTCTCTGTTATAGCCTCCTATGAATGTTGAAATCATGTAATTACAACTCAGTCTTTACAGTGTTTAGAATATATGGCTATCAAGACAAGATTTTGGCACCAAATTATTAGAATAAGTACATTCCACTTATCTACTGTAAACATTTTTTCTCATGCAGACAAGACCTCTTGAAAAAGTGGATTTGCTTTACAGCTGCATATTTAGAAATCAGATTTTTCAAAGATTTGAAGTTGGTCAGCAATACTTGTGGGTGCAATAGAGAAAATCCTTAGCCTGTGAGAAAAAGATTAGGCAGATGATGGGAAAGAAATCTCTCAAAGGGGAGATTGGGAAAAGGTCTTCATCGAGATGTGGAAGGGTTTCCATGTTTGTGAATGCAGGAACACAGAGAAGTCCTGGTGACAGACCTGGACAACAGGCATTTTCTGCTATTCCATTTTCATCTTGTCATTCTTCAGTGAGGAAATACGATCACTATGCTAAGAGCCAAAGACAACAAAGAGAAATAGCACCAGACCATGTTGCCCTGACGTGTGGCCAATCCCAGTGGAATCCTGAAACTAGAGGTCTAAATCTTGTGTGAGAAATAAACTGTAGTCTGGCAGTTCTGTGTGGGGTTTTCTCTTTGTATTTCTGTATGGGCATGTGCTTTTCTAGTAAAGAACTAATTTTTATGTGAAGTCCCACAAGTAGGTCAATATTTCCACTAATTTAACTGCTTATACTCCTAGTAATTTTAGCACAGACTTGTATTCTGGACCTACAGTTAAGACAATATTGTGATGAGAATATTAGTAGATAATTTCCACAATTTGTGATATTCAGAAGAATAACTATGAAGTATACTGAATAACTATGAAATGGCCATGGGTACCTGAAATTTTGTTTGCTATTAACACCTTTACTGAGCAGCCACTAGGACCACTAGTAATCTGTGGATTGCAAACATGTACTGACCTCAAGATTAGCCTTGTCCTGCATGCTGAAAGGTTATGATTAAAGGACTGTGGGAAATACTGACCTTAATTGCCTGCATATGTGTAATTTGCAGTTGAGCATTGTTCTCAATGTAGAAGACTAGATACTTGTGGGGCATGGCATAATTAACCTGATTAGATGTCTATAATAGGTCAAGGAAAATTGAAACATGAAAATTCCTGCTTCTCTACATTCACAACAATAGGAGGTGGAATAGGCTCGTATCAACAATTAAGATGTCTTCAATCAAGCCAAACAAATCATGCCTTCAGTGTCTGTAGTCCCAGATACATGTCACTTTGGATTAAATCAGCTTTTAAAGGTCAATTAGAGATATATACAATTCATTCTAATATATGTTACTTTTACATATTTATGTTTTACATTAAAATATATATGTAGATTTCATTATTGATAATAAAATATGCTAAGAAAACATGAGTTTTCATTAATTACTACATTTTTCACTCCTTCAGAACTTAAGCAGAATGTTCAGCTCTGTGATCATGGTGTTTATTATTTCAGAATTAATTAAAGCACTAATATTTTAAACCACAAGGCACTGATATACAGTTCCAAGTTTGATAAGAATTTGGATTATTTTCAGGGCTCCGTTTCCTGCTGTAATATATGAACATTTCAAACCAGTTTAATCTAAAACATTAAATGTGCTCGTCCATCAACCTGAAAAGGAGAGACGCATGCTTAGGAAGTAAGGAAAGGAAGTACTGCAGAATGCCACACCGTGTACCTAAGCAGTCTGACTGAGGGTACAGGACTCACTAACTATAGATGAGAGAGTCCATCTATCATTTTCCTACTAGGAGTGGGGGTTTTTCCTATTATTTTTCAACTATTTTTCCTATTATTTTGCTAGCTTCAAAATTAACATTTTTAGAATGCCATTTATTTGAACCTTATTATATGGCATCAGTAATGTCTGTCTAATATTTTTTTTTTACATAGAATCAAAGAAAACAAACCATTATATAAAATTTTTACTTACACAACTCCCACCCATGAAATATACTGTAGACATGGAATTTTCTAACAAGATTTTCTTTAAAATTATATTAATCATTAACAGGTTTAAATGATTAGTAAGAAATAGCTGACTAGTAAATTTGTGGTCAATTTTCAGAAACATTTTCAGTTTTATGTGGCCACTCTTGACTCATGTAGGTTTTTTCATCTGTACAGATGACAGTTATTCACTGAATAATCATAACTATTTGGACTATGATAGTTGGCTATTGATGTTGCTTACAGTATGAGTAATGCCTTATATCAGTTGTAGGCTGATGAAGAAGGAATTATGAACCTTACAGACCTGCAGGCAAAGGCTGACAATTTTTTTCAAGCTGAAGAAGAATGAAAGTATGAATATATTTTTTTGTTTGAAAGTTTCAAGCTTGGGAAGATGGTGGGGAGAGGGGCAGCAGAAAAGACAAAATATTTGTATACAATATTTTTTCATGTGAATTAGAAACAAATGACAGATAAACTTATATCTTTTATATTATAATTCAAGCAATATTTTATACGTTCAACTATTAGGGAAGAGTAAAACCTTATTGATTTGTTTCTTAATTTTATAGTGGTTTTTTTTTTCTTTCATTGCTTTCTAAAGGTGTTCTCTGTCTGCAAGAAAACTGGAACAGTAATCTGAAGCAGTTATGAATTTCAATATCATTACAGAAATAGGATAGGGATAGATTAACTATGCATGTCTTCTCTGTATGAGTTCAAGCTAAAGTCAAATCCAAAATATTCTTTAAAATGTTGTAAGAGGCAAGACTTTTTCAAGATGGACAGAAAAAAAAAATGACAATAGATTGTCTTTTCAGAATTATCTGTAGAGACAATCTTTAATGTTATAGCAAAACCGAATTAATGTCTTATATGTCAAATCATGTAAGCTTATAATACAGTAATTTCTTTTTAAACAACACCATAAAGTAAATAGTTTTATTTTTTTAAAGCTTTCAGAACTTTGTGCATATTTTGTCCAAGACTGCTATTATAAAGTAATTATTGCTACTGAAATGGATATGGGGATATTCAAAGATCTCTCTGCAGGCAGAATAAAAAGATTTGGTGCACCTGTGGTTTAAACGAAATCACTCAGTGGTTTGTCTCCACTGTGATTGTTTTCACAAGAGAATTGAGGGATAAATTAATCTGAATGAAAACAGTTCTCAAATATCAAGCATAATTTTCTACGCTGTTGTGGTTAGATATCTTTGAAGGTACTACAGCAATAGGGATATACCCTCAGAGAGACAAAGTAGAGGGTTATATTCTGCTACAAATTACACAGGGGAAAAAAAGTATCTAACATCGATATTAATTTAAAAAAGGAAAGTACAAACAGGAAAACAACAGGATTTATTTTGTTCCTTAGGAACTTATTTTTCAAAAGTGTCCCATACAGTGACACTGTTAAAGAATGCACAGCTTTGAGGTCGAGATTTTTAGATTCTTACAGAAGTTGAGATTTGGCAGAGCTCATCAGGTTTAATAAAAAATATTTACACACTGTGAAATATTAAAATTATATGGATTAGAAATTGGTAGATAATTTATATGGCTGTATACTTGGAGTCCTTTCAAAATCTTGCTGGTCCCTGGCTGTTCTTGCTGGAGGCATAAGCAACGTGTGCCTACATGGGGCAGTGCCACCGAGGTGCGGGTCAGAAAGCAGACAGCTGTGTTAACTGCAGGTCGATTGCTCTGACCCCTCAGATGGTAGTGCACCACGAGGTGCTTTCTCCACACAGTGCCCAGTCTTCCTCCCAACAACCCCTCACACAAGTCATTCTGCAAAGAAAGATGCATTGCTAAATATAAACATAGGACATTGCCATGATCTTCCCTTTAACAAATTCATGATCCTCTGCTTTTGCCTCCTCATTCTTTGCACAGCTGTACAACTGAAGGTTTGTATTTTACAGATTCCATGTGATGGACTAGAATTTGTTTATCTGCAATCAAATACTATGCATTTAATTTCTTGGGGTTTTCCTCTACTTTAGCTAAGAACTAAAATAATATCTTGATGGTTGTTTCAGGTCTTGTTTGGGTTTGGGTTTGGGTTTTGGTTTAGCTTTTTCTTCATTTTGTCTTTCCTCTGAAATACATGAAAGAAAAGCTGTAGGAAATTCATGTTGTGAAATAAAAGAGCAAAGCACATTTCTTTCAAAGAATAGGCTAGAAAACTGTAGACAGTGAGGCAACTCAAAAAGTGATAAAATCAGGAAAAAAACAGACCAACTTTTTCCTCAGACATAGACGGGATGCTTTCAGTTTCCTGAGACTCCCTCAATGCTGCCAGTTCTACCTATTTCAGAGAAAGAGCAGGTGTTTTAGTGGTATTCCATCTTACTTTTTTGAGTGACAATCAACTGACTTGCTGACTTTATGGAATTCTTGGAGAAGAACCACTGTTCAAGCAAAATCCTCTTTGTGTGATATACTGGGCATGAAATGGGAAGATAATTTAAGCAAGCCAAATAAGTCAAGGCTCAGGATGTATAGTACCAATATATAATACTATTTCTGGTTGTGTCAATATTGACAATTCTGCTATTCTTCACCAGTGAGACCCAAAACCTTTGGACAGCTAAATCCAGTGTAAAAGGATTGTTTCTGCCATATGTCATTCTGGGTCTCAAATTTACATCCAAACTTGGTATCAATTGTAAATAACCATCTAGCATTGTAGGAGCTGTTGTAACAATTTCTGTAGATGGTGGCCATAGCTGTTAATCTCCATGACCAATGTAGAATCTAAAATAAGGACTGTACTATGTTTTAGCAAGCATTGTGAAACAGCATTTATTTGGAAGTGAAGTCAGTGATATGAATTAAGCCACAACATATGTCAAACTGCCTTTGACTTCTAAGTTTGGGTTGGTTGGGATTTCTTTTCTGTGTAGTGTTGGGAGGGGGAGGGAGGGTGTTCTTATATGATTAGTTTTAAAATTATATCAGGAACTATTGATCAAAGATTAGTTCTTCTGTGTATGAAGTACCTGCTTGGGTAGGAAGATCAGCTGTTTCTTAAGAATCTGATTCCTTCTAATATTTTGTTTATTGGCTTATAAGCCTTCACTACACTTGTTAAAGTATTGTTTAGACACAGGCATTTTTTTTTAATGCTGTGTTAAAAATCCTTCACTTTGGGTGAACCTTTCACATTCAGAGAGTGCTGATGTGCCTTGACTTCCAGACAGGCAAGGACACAGTGGAGTGCTGCCTTGCCAGACTGCACAGCTGCACTGGTAGCTATTGCCAGCTCCTCAGTAACTTCACTGTAAATAAAGCAGTCTCTGAGCAGTTTGAATTTGTTTCTCAATGTGACAGTAGCTCAGTACTGGAGAGGCATTTGAGCAGTTGTCAGCCCAGGAAGGCACACCTGTTTTTTCAATGTTTTAGACTTTTTCCGTTCTCTGTATTATTTTTAGAGTCATGAGGTTCACAGGTTCTTGGATTCACATTTCTCTCATCTATCATTTGTCATATGTGCTAGACTTTTGCTCTCTGTAAAACCTCCCCTTTCATATAAAGCACGATATACATGATTTTGAAACTTCAGTAACTCCTGTTTAGTTTTAGGTTCACATCAGGATTGGATTCTGAGTGGCAACTCTAAAACAAGATCTCTTCTTTCCATTTCTGTTGCTATTTATTGTGAATTCTCTAAATAAAATAAAAGTTTTATTACAGAATTCATGACATATTTCACTTAAACTAAGTCAAAAGAAAATATATTTTTCTTCTCTATTTGCAAATTTTTCATGTGATTGTAAAGAAATTAGTGCATCTCTGTTATCATTGCTACTATTTGTTATTTATTTCCAACACTGTCTTCTCAATGTAATGAAATTGTGACACGAGAACCATGTATACATGTACAACTCTTTATTTAAAGTAGAAATCTGTATACTATCCTAATATCTGCAAGGTGAAAAAAAACAGACACAAAAATGTGTGAATGTCTTGCTTTTGTGTTACGCCATTCAAATGGCAAAGGACAAATAACCAATTAATTTCATTTCTGATGGAAAAGATTAAAGAAAATGAATAACTCAATGAAGTTAAGACAAGGTAAGCTTGCTACTTGTCAAAATGTGGAAAATATAAAGTCACAGAAATGACAGCTTAATCTGCAATAGATACAAGAGGGAAAAAACAAGGTAATATATCAAGGAAGATAATCAATACTGTAGAAATCCATGACAGAGGTATGAGTTGGTACAGACAGAGCTGGAAATACAGAAGAGCTCTAAAGAATTGATAAAAGGATGCAGTGAGCAACGCTACGTGAAACCTAAGGAATATGAAAAATATACATGAGAAGGTATGTTACTGTAAATCTAGAAAAGTAAAGTAACAGCATAATATGTCAGACTGCTCTCTGGACAGGCTTGCTAGACTTCACTCAAACTGTACAAGTCTTATGTGATGACTGATGTATCAAAGGGGTCGCTTTGTATATTTAGCCTTTGGGGAGTCTCAGTAGAAAGGCTTCTCATAAACCTGTGTGTGAGAGTATCTGGTTTTGCACGGGTGTATGTGTGTGTACATGTAAGGCAGTGAAGATTTCAAAGACTACTACACAAAATAAAAGTAGTATACGTTATTCATTATCAAGATAATGAATGATTTGGGGATTTTGCTGATTATGTCTGAACTGATAGGGACTAACATATGACTACGTTGACTGAGATTGAAATGAGGTGTGTTGGAGAAAGTTCCTTTGCGAGATCTCCTCTCTCAACCCTATTTTCCAAGCCATATTTGCTAAATAGTCTTTCCTCCTTAATGGTCTATATAGTGAATAAGCCATACTGGTCTTTATTTGTATGATATTTTTCTCTTAAATGTCAGTGGTGTAAGGCTGCACTTATTAACAAAGCTATGTGTTGTTAATAAGACATAGACAAAAAAACCTGGACTTTATTGAGTTTTTTGAAGGTCTGGCAGGGATGGGCTCTGCTATCCTCCATATGTAATGTTATGAGGTATCACATACAAAGATGTCATAAAAAGAGCAAAAAAATGGGAGAGGGAAATGAAATTAGAAGAAAAAAAATTACAATAGTATAGTTACATTATCTACTTAATATTTTAGAACATGGATAAGTGTCCTGACTCTTTGGGAGCAAAGTAAACAACACAATATAAGTCATAGTCACTGAGCTGTTTAAAATTATATGTGGTTTTGCAGTTCCCCTTTGTAAAATTTGAAATTGAAGGAATTATTGAGTTGGTTGTTTGGGGGACTGGTGGTGGGGGGGTTGTGTGTGAGTGCAATGATATTTCAAGCTAGAAAAGGTCAATTTACTGCCTTACTTATTTTTTCTGTGTAAACTAAACTATTAATTGTAATAAAATGCACCCTATTTCTCTCTAACATCCTGATAACATTTTATTTTAATGCTATAATCCCATCTAAACCTTGGCTGGCTTTGGTATAAAATTTCCCTTTTCCCTCTCTTCACTAATGATAGAGTCAGAGAATAACTTTTGATAAGAAGAGTTTTCACTCATCATCTAATGTTGATGGAAGATCTATCTGGTGAAAAGGGTTCTTCGCAAAGTAGTTTCAATATTGAGTCTGACCGGATCTCTGGTTAACTGTTGTGGGTTTTGTTTTGTCGGGGTTTTTTGTTTGGCTTGGTTTGGAGTTTTCTGTTTTGTTTTGTTATTTCCCTTACAATCTCTTCATATATAAGTGTCTATGAGTAGCAACATCTTACTCTTGTACCAGAAAACAGAGGTACTCAGTTTTATTGGCTTATATTTCTCCTATCCACTCTTGGCATATAGATCAAATTCTCCAAAATAATTATATCTCAATGAGCAATATTCTTCTAAAGTTCTTTATTGATTTTAGCCATTGACATAATATAAACAAATTCCATAGAATATTTTAATGGTGTGTTACTATATAAATTGTACCAATTTGGGAGGCTGTAGCCATCTGTCTTCTATAAATCATCTTAAATATAGTATTTCAATTGTCTTCACTCTAGTATTGTCCGAACTGAAAAAAAGGATTTTCCAAATATCCCTGCTGCATCCTGTGAAGCCAATTTTTACCATACAGTTTCCATTTCTCGAAGGATACAAAGATTTAACAGGTAACTAGAAGCTCAATAAATAAATAAATCAGAAGAAATGCTAGCCACATCTAGATACATTGGCAAAATAAGCTGAGTAAATCAGTATTGGTTTTACCAACCTTGTCAGATAAATAATTTTATATATCTTGACTAGTTTAACATAGTAATAATTCCTAGAATAATGACCTTGCTCTTCCATAAAATTTTTCTTTATTCAGGATTTAAATATAGGGCCACATCAGTATTGGTTACTAATAACTGAATAATGTAATATCAAATGAATATTAAGGAATCTTTGTGTTGGAATTTAATGAGGGTGAGATGATAAATACCGAGTAAATTCTTTTCTGCTTCCTGAGAATTAAACAATAAGAAGGGAGAGAAATACTAACCTCTCAGCAATTTTAAACCTATCTCTAAATATTTGCAACCTTGAGACTTAAATTCATAGTTTGAACCTCAAATACATTAGTCTCAGTCTTCCCCTGGAGTTCAAACAATAGCCTGTTATTCTGAGAGGAGAGATTCTGCAGTTTACACTGTTCTTGTTAGAATATTAGTCCAAGAAATGAGAAACTTTGCAAAGCTACGTTTCTATAAGTACAAGACCATGAGATGGCTTCCCTTAAACTTATCTTTGCTTTGACACTCAGATCTTCCTTGGAGATGGAATATGTATCAGACTAAGAAAGGCACCAAGTGTGTCTCTTGAGTCTGACACAAGTACAGCAATCATGCAGATACACTTGTGTAGTTATCAACACCATTATGACAGGTTCTGTGTCCATGCTCAGTCCACCCTTGTAGTGTGTTACTGATTTAAATCAACACCCCACTGGGGATCATGGAGATGTTTCTGTTGTGCAGGTCTGAGTAACAACACAGGAAGAACTTAAGTTCCCAAAATAGCTAGTAGCATCCAATAAAATTAATTTTAGTTATAATATGAATATTTGTCTAATGCTTCAATATTTAAGGAAGAATGTGAAAATTTTTCCTTAGAAATCAGTAGCTAAATTCCAACACTAGATACAACAGTTTTCCTTAATATGTTTTATTTGCAGTCATATTTATGATGTCTGTGTATATCAATTAATACAGAAAAATCTGCAGTTGTTGAAGTAAAATATTGACATGAACCAGCGTTTCAGTTTCTGAGTGCTATTGATTATATTTGTTTCTATGTCAATCTCTCCTTAGTCTTTTGTTATCCCTCACCATGTAGTGTTTATTTCTTTTGTTATCACTCATCATGTAATATAAATGCAAATATATATAAATAATATAAATATAAATAAAATAAATAGAATTGAGTGACTAGTGCTTGCAATTGGTGAATGCACATACATATGTGACCATCTAATTCCTACTCATTTTTAACAGGGGTCAGAAATTTACCGGTTCAGGTCATTTTTGACCCTTGAAACCTCTTTTCCTTAGAAGTGCCGAGTTCCTGTTCATGACTGAAAGCATTAGATAGTAAATGCAAAAGAGAGAAGAGCAATACACTAACACTCATAATTTCATTTTTTTTTACACTATTCTACCACAGGAACATTAGCCCAGAAAATCAGCATTGCAAAGAGGAAAGTTCCCCTTTGACATACATTAAATTACTCTTTTTAAGGGAGTATAAGTCTCTGTGAGGAATTTGGGAATTCAATGTCTCTGCAGTATACCAGAGCCGAAATTTCTTTTTTCAGATTCTAATAGAAACTTTATTTTCCGTATGGAATATGAATTTGAAGTTCAGTTCTCTATCAGAAGACAAAAAATAATTCTAATTCAAAATATTCATGTATGTGTTATAATATGTCAATATATTCACAGAATCAGAAAATCAACTAGATTGGAAAAGACCTCCAAAATCATCAAATGCAACCCTCGACCAATCACCCTGTCAACTAAACCATAGCACTAAGTCCTACATCCAGTGACTTCTTGAACATCTCCAAGGATGGTGACTTCACCACTTCCCTGGGCAGTTCATTCCAAAGTTTAACAACTCTTTCCATGAAAAAATTTCTCCTCATGGCCAACCTGAACCTTCCCTGGCCAGTTTGAGGCCATTTCCTCTTGTCCTGTCACTTGTTGTCTGGGAGAAGAGGCTGACCCCCACCAGGCTACAACCTCCTTTCAGGCAGCTGTAGAGAGTGAAAAGGTCTTCTCTGAGTCTCCTTTCCTCCAGACTAAACACTCCCAGCTCCCTCAGATGCTCTTCATATGACTTGTGCTCCAGACCCTTCATCGGCCTTGCAACCCTTCTCTGGACACTCTCCAGCACCTCAATGTCCTTCTTGTAGTGAAGCGCCCAGAACTGGACACAGCACTGGAGGTGTGGCCTCACCAGTGCTGCGTACAGGGGAAGAATCACTGCCCTGGCCACACTATTTCTGATACAGGCCAGGATGCCATTGACCTTCTTGGCCACCTGGGCACACACTGGCCCATGTTCAGAGTTAGCTGCTGTGTTAGTGTGTGTATTAACAAGCTTCATGTTTCTTGTGCAATAGCTAATGACAAAGAAATACAGGCTAAACCTAATTTAAACAAAAAACAGAGAAACTAATTGTTGCTTAATGCCTTTCTTCAAAGCAGGAATGGTGTGAGGGGGACAAGGTCCAGGTGCAGTGACCTTCCAAGAAGCATCCCTTGTTGAGCCACTCTCGTGGGGTTCGCAAACCCCTGCGCACACCAGCGGTGTGAGGCGTATGCAGGCAGCCACACACGCACCCCAAGCTGTCGGCAGAGATAAAGAGGCGGGAGGGGTTCTTCGTTTGGAGTTCCGACGTTTAATGAGGGTCAACACACAAAGAAGTCCAGTGACGAAGAACAAGGGGAATATGGTTTACATGAAATTAAATACCAGGATAGCAAGGGGAGGAGAGAACATCAGGGTCCAATTGTCTGAGGGTTCAGGGGCGGAGAAAAGATGGGGTGACAGGGTAATAACCAATCGGGGAAGGAGAGGGGAGGAGAAAGGGAGCCAGAACCAATGGGGTATTGAACAGGGGAGAACTTTCCAGAGCAGGGGTATGGGGTAACNGTACAAGCTCAAGGGGGAGAACCTTAGACCTCAGCACTGTCCCACCAACGCACTCAGGTTCCCTTAGGGACAGGCTGCTCCACAGGGACTGTGGTGGTGGCATCCACCACCACCACAACTAATCTTTTGTTTTTGTGATTTGAAGGCAATTTTATAGCATTTGATACTAATGATACTGTTGTTTAGAAATTTTGAAATGGTCTAAATGCCATGAGGTTTGTTCTGTTATTTTCATTGTGTTTTTCATGTCTGATTATTTAAAACTGAACTTACCGGCAACCTAGACCTTGACAATGACAGTTATGTTACTTGATTTGTAAAATATAATTTCTTAATTTTTTTGGTGACTTTTTATTTCAATGAGATGCATTTATGATAATATAAAACATAGGTGTAGCTGATGTGACATGATGGTTTTATAATTTGGTATTTGTGATTGCTTCATTATATACCGTGAGCCATTCTTAAGTTAGATTTTGCTAAAAAAATACCTAATAAAATTTCTGCACCCTATCATCCTTCATCCTCAATATTCCACATTTTATAAAGGAAAAGAAGATGCAATTCATTAAGTTGTTTAACCTATGGAAAGTATGTGTGTAAGGGTCACTGGGAGAAAAATATGAAAAGTTATACAGGCCTTAACTTACGGCATAAGAATGTCTGGCTTGGTCTTGGAAATTACATTTTTTTTTCTGGAAGGCAGAATGGGTGGAAGACATCAGCTTTATGACACTCATATTCTAGTCTGAGACTAGAATAGCCTGCATACAATCACAGGTGAGGCCTTGCACCTTGCTTCAGAAGTTTTGCTGCAGTGGAATATAGAAGAAATGGTAATGTAAAGCATAAAAACAAGTATAGGTATGTTTGATAGACATTTCTGAGATGTATACTCAGAATGATCTGATAACTGGGATTCCTTGGATGATCTATTGGATAAAAAAAAAGGGGGTTTTTTTTCCCCCTGTAAAATCTTTACAACTGTCTTCTTCTTTTAGCGTGAATATCAATAAATGCTGAAATAGGGACAGGAAACCCAAACACTTGTTGAGAGACGAATGCTTCGTTTTCTCTTTGTCTAAATTTTAAAACTTTTCTTTGATCACAACAAAAGTTTTAGCATATAAAAAAATCAATTGCTAGCATTTGGTTTCTGAGTGTTTGGATTCAGATTCTCAGTTTAATTTCACAAATCCCAGAACTATAAAAAAACACTAATTAGAATCTAATCATGCTTTACTAAGAGAACAGGAAAATTAATCAGAAGCATATTTCCTCAAAAAAAAAAAGAATAAAAGACACATTTTTCTGTTCACAATGTTCTAAAATACTTTTTCTTAAATAGTGCTTCTTCTTACTTCACACCAAAAATCAAGTCAGAAGGAAAAAATGAAATATTAAGTTTGCTGGGGAGAAGTCCTTAGCAAAAATAGTCTTCAAAGTCCAGTTCCTCAAGATTTTACAGGGAATAACTATTTAGATAATTGTTTAAAACCAACCATTTCACAGGAGCTTTATCTCTAGAAGGCTAATTGTTTGCAGCAAAATTGTCTCAGTTCACTACTTCTTGTGGCTTTCCACTGCTAATTTAACGCTGTGATAAATTTAACAGAAACTGTGAATGCTATGAAACTGACAAAAAGAAACTGCTTAATAACTTTCTCTTAATATATTTTTAACTGAGATGTAGCTTCAGTGACTTAGAAACATTCTCATTAGGACAAAAAAATTCAACATGAATTTTCAGTCACTAAAAATTATGAGTTTTCTTCACAGTTCATAAAATACCTCCATCTAGTCTTTAGTACTAGTTATTTAATTTATTAATTATTCATCTTCTGTGTTTATCATCAGTTTTAATTCTTGCTATAAATAACAGTGACAGTACAGGAAATGATGGGCAAGTAGGTGAGTGTAAGAGAGCTTAACTGTGGTTCTTAGCACTATCATTTAAACACAGGATATGTAATATTTCAAGAAATAAAAGGAAATTATTCCCATTCATCTTTTCTTTATTCCAGAAATTCTCTCTTGTAAAGAAAATTACAGTCAAATATGAAGAAACACAACATAAACAAACCTACAAATAAACATAAAACCCAAATAAGTAAACAAACAAAAAACCCAAAACCAGAAGGAAATCAAAACATGTTATAACTCTGGTCTCCTTCCTTCCACCAATAGCAAAATGAAACACCTCAAAAACAACAAATCCACCAAAAAAATCTTTCAGTACCTCAAACAGTAAGTTGTTTCATCCTTTGCTATAGATTAGGAGGAACTGTGTGCCATGGGTGAGTTTGTAATATCTTTCTTGTGCTGCGACCTTTTATTCTGCCTCATAGACTTGCCACATTGTTGAATGTTTGTTTTCCTTGGTAAGAAGAGACAATGATATTACTGGAAAATATTACTCTCCAGTGCTGTCTCATTAGAGTTATCCAAGAAGATCACCAAACTAGACTAAGTCTGCCCTCCTAATCTTGTTTTTTTTCCTTTTTTTGCCTCCTCTCAGGATCCCAAACTCTATAATTTCATGGTCATCACAGCTGAAGCTACATCCAGTCTTCCCACCCCCACCCATGACATTCTGGTGTGTAACTATCAGGTATCAAGTTCAGCAGAACAATTCCCTCCTCAGGTCTACAGTCATTTGTGCCAGGAAGTTGACACCACTGAACTCCAGAAATTTTCTGGCTTGCTTGTGTCATGCTGTGCTGTTCTGCCAGCAGATACAGGACCAGGTCCTGAAGGCATGAGGCTTCTTCCAGTTATTGAAGAAGGCCTCACCAGTTCTTGCTCCTGATAGGTAGGTCTGTAGCAGGTACTCAACACAATGTTGCCCACACTGTTCTGCCCATTAATCCTGATCTACAAGCTCTTAACTTGCTCATCACCCGTCCCAAGGCAGAGCTCCAGACATTCTGACTGTTCTCTCATAAAAAGGGCAAAACCCTCCCCCTGCCTTCCCAGCCCACCCTTCCCAAAGAGACTTTATACAAGCCATGAATGTGAACTATGCCACCAGAGTCGCATGGTCTGCTTTCACACAGATGTCTAATTATTACTGTTTACAAAAATTTGAGAAGGAAACATTCTATTCCCAGATCAAATTTTTTTAAAAGCTCTTTCCTTCTCATTCTCTTCCTTATGAGTGTATAGAAAACATAGACTCAAGCTCTTGCTCTTTGTAATTTGGAACAAGCTAAGAAAATATATATTTTTTTCCAAACTATATTTTATAGACTATTTAGTAACCAACTTTTTTATAATACACATATTTTCAAGCAAGCTTTCCAGGCAGTACAGAATCTGTAAAAGACAATTCACATATCATTTTAAGATATTTAAAACTTTTTATCTTAGCTAATAAAGTCTGTCATCTGTCTGAACTGCTTGATATGTAACTCCAGTCCATAAGCCAGGTACTACATTTTAAATTTTTGGATCACCCAGCTCCTTACACAACAATAAAACTTTTACATTCAGAACACTTTTCCTTTTCACCATGCTGCTAGCTATAACCATGGAAGAAAAACCTCTTTGTGTCTTTATTAAAGAGTTCACAAGTTATCAAAAGAACGTAATTTGGATATATTGGGACATATGAAAATTCAAACCATCTAAGAATAGAGTCCTCAGAATCCACAAATGAAAGCTTGTTCATAGCGCTCCAGTCAGCTCTGGCAGGTCAGCCTCAATATTATGTTTTTTGGTAGCTTCTGTAATTGTCTGATTTCAAAACGTGTATCTAGATAATTCTCTTAACTTCTAGTTAAGGCAAAGCATCAAGTCCAAGTAGTTGATGTTTTTCCTGTATTTACCTTCAGAAAGATACAATCTTCTGAAATCAGCTGAAATGTAAAAGTATTTAATAAATTGTAATGTGTATTGGGAGTTACAAATATAAAAGTCAAAGCATGCATGTGTTTGTGACAAATACAGTCAAAGACACAGATATTAACATTATCCCTCTACTATTTATTATGCAGCAGATTAAAAAAATCCCAATCCTCTCTGAATATTGTCTTTTAGTGAGTTTTCCAGTATTCTATCTTCAGGGCACTAAGACAGATATCCAGGTGCAGGTGCAGCTGGTAGAACAGCTGAGCAGGCATGTAGTTATGACTGTTTTTCATAGGAATGTAAAGCTGATCACAGCTGTTAAATAGTTGAGAAAGAGGGTAAAGGTCTTGGTCAAACACACACACACACACACACACACACACGAAAGTCACAATAATTTCTGTTAAAGATTTATTGTTATTGTTCTTGTTCTTGTTGTTATTAGGGTTATTGTTATTATCATTATTATTGTTGTTTTTTTTATTGTTGTTCTTATTCTTGTAATTGTTATTGCTTGTGAGAGACTAGAATGCCAATGGCTCAAATAATCAGGGTGCAAGCTGATGGTGATGCGCAAAGCAACAGCTCAGGTGCAGAGGGTGAACACTCGGCACCTCAGGCTACAAGCTGGGTGTTGAACAAGATAAGCGCTAATAAGAGGCAGATTCTGCACGTGGAGTAATGTTCTTTATCATGCCAAAGTCCTTACCCAAATAGCTCAGCTGTGAAAACTCCCGGTGGAGAAGTACTGGTACATTCAGATGTAGCGTGAGGGCATTCATCCCCGCTGATGGGTCTTAATGGGCCGTAATTGATTCAACTGCTGGCGTTAAGAGGTAGTTGTAATGTCTTAGATCATCAAAGACTCCCGAAGTGTCCCGTGATCCTATGTATTACATCATCCAGGATAAACCTCACTGCCCCAGGGGAAGTACCTTAAACTAAGTATAGACCCAGTGGCTGGTGTGTTTTGGTGGTTTTCCCCACCAGACTGTGATCATCACTTTCACCAACAGACGTCAAAATTGCAACAACCAAGTCTGTTGCGCAGTCCACGGATGGTGAGAATTTACCACTCTTACCCTTTCATTCTCTTTCTTTTCCTTATATGTTTTAAGTGATATTTTTATGCTTTTATATTGCTATATTACTCTAAATAATAACCAAAATGGCTACTTAGCTGCTTTCCATTGCAGCCAAGTTGCTCTAAAATAAATCCTACATATATGTATTTACAAACATCAATGACTCAGTGCTCAGTTTCACTCTAATCCCCACTAAGAGATCTCTAAACAAGAACCTGGGTTACCCTTGCCTCCTGGGGCAGGTCATAACATTGTTATTATAGACTAATCACAATCTGATCTTGAATTTCTTTTTTTTTTTTTTTCCTACAAAGTAGACCACTTGTAAGCAGCTTATTTTCAGGCAGAAAAGCAGAGTGCTTTTTCTGTGCATCTGCCTATGTCTCCTTTCTGTTTCTTTGGAAGTGATAGAAACCCCTGTATCTGAAATAATTTCTATTGAAAAGGTCAGCAAAATCAGTATACCTTCGCAATGTTTCAGGCTTTTTTGAAATGTATATTTTGATGGAAACGTGTAATTCAATTCTAATATGAACATCTTTGTTTTACTGCTCATAGAATCTCAGAAAGCTTCCACTGCCACTGGATAGTTGCTACTGGTGCTCAAAGAGCCACTTGACTCCAAATCTAGGTTAGTACTTAGTTGTGTGACTCCTTTTGCATTGCTCTCTATGGTTTAAAGATGGATAGAACACTTTAAAAAAATTAATAAATATTTGCCACAAAAATCTTACAATAACCAAAATTTCTAAATAGACTAAATATTATTTTTCTCATAGTCTGTGTGGAATGGGCAATGTTAATTGTTATTAGACTAATGCTTAGTATACTAATAGAAATTTTGTTCCAACTGACAATGCAGAACTGTGCCTCATTCCAGTCGGAGATTCGGACACCTCTGATTTTACAGCCATTTTTTTGTTGTTTCTGGAGGAGTCAGAGCTTTTTCAGAACTAGTCGAAATTTGTAGCAGTCACTTCCAGTGAAAGTACCCAACATGAGTCTACCGTTTTCTTAGTTTTAGTGAAAATTTCTCTCTTGGGAGATGCTTAAAGAAGAAATATAAAATGACAGGTGCTAGTTGCATCACTTAGTGTGACATGCACAGATATGATGAGGACACAGGGCAAAGGATTCTGCCTAACTCAGATGCAGGTTCCTGAACACACCAAAATAAAAGTTTGACAATTGCTTTACACCAGCTCATGTTTCTAAGTATTACTTTTTTTCCTACTAAGAAAACAGCTAGAAGATATTTTTAGAATAAAACTTATTAACAGCCCTGACTCTTCTGGGTTTTCTGTATAGCATGTGCTTGAGGACAGTCTCTGGTGTGGCTAATTCACACAAACGGCTTTGTTCATTGCTATGGTGCCCTGATAGCATCTTTGATGAACTCTGACAACTTCCTACATCTCCTTTTGTCCTTCGCATAACATCCCCTGTATTTTCCACTATCTGAAATTTAAACCATACACATAAAAAAAAAAAAATTCATTCTTGTTTGCAAATGTAGATGTTAAAAATTGTATTAATACATTTCATATTGTTTTCAGCAGCCCTCTGAATGGAGAAACATGTATTTTCTTGACCCGCTTTTCTTTCTCCATCCCTCTTTCGCACCCTGATCACCACTGTTTTTTTAAAATGGATTTTAAGCTTGTGAAATTATTTCTACTTCATTTATAAAAGCTATGGAAGCTCCGTAGAGGTTAATGAAAGATTCTAAGTCACTTATCTGCTTATTATTGTCCATTTCTCTGTTGTTACCATAAAGTTTGCAAGCAGAGAGTAATACAGGGAAAAATTATTAAAAAGATTTATGGTTTTTATTTATGAACACCAAACTCCTTTTATTTTTTTCCTGATAAAGAGGTGATAATTTAAAAAATACTAGGAAGATGTTTTTGCTTTATTTTCCAGATTTCTCACTAGCTCTAATATAAATAGCTATAGCATAAAATCTAGAGGGTCTCTCCTGAAGGATAACGTGTATGTTGACAGCTAAGTACAAATGGGTTTGCATTTTAAAATATCAAGTACTGGATTATCAAAGCCTGCTTGAAGTCCATAGAACTTAAAATATTTACAAAAAAATCTTAAATTTCTTCCTTACACCAAACAAATCTTGCCGTTATCACTATTGCACGCTCAGAAAAAACACTTGAAATACACAATTACTGCTTCCCCACCCATAAACAGGGGTATTTCTAGGAAAATTATCAAAGCTGTATGGTCTGTTGGTCTCATAAGGGCTCTTGTGCATCTTGTGGAACCAGCTCCACTGAGGATACGGGGTTCTGCTTCTGGCATGACTAATGCAGTTGGGAAATATGCCAGGCATCAGGCTCTTGAGGGAGGAGGGGAAAAAGAAGAGAAAGCCAGAAAGAGCCAGGAGGGGGAAGATCCAAGCAAATGAGCCAGCAGGCTTCACTGGAACACCATTTGACATTTGCAGGGCTGTAATGTTAGGAGCCTGCAGCAATACTGAAGCCCTGCTGCTCTGAGGGGCAACCCTACTGCAAAGCAAGCAACAAACCCCGTGGGAACAAGGTTGAAACATGGACATGAAAATGAGCAAGCATAGCACATCAACCCTTGTGTTGCACAGGGATATAAAACAGCACAGGAATGGAAGTGATTGTGAGGGACATTTGTTTGTCTTGTAAAGAAAATGCAAGGGATTTTATCTTACAGAAAAAGCAAATAGCCTTTTGTCATGGAGGGGGGGGGGTGGAAATCTAAGCCAGACAATTTCCCTGTGAATTTCATTCTGAAGCATCAATTAATGCAGAGGAACAACTGCCAGCAGTTGTTGCTCTAAGTCTGGATCCTTTACTTTAAAATAACCAGGCAAAATAAGGTCACCAGTGTTGCTAGGAAAGATGCCATGCAATTTCTCTCTCTAAGCTACCTCAGTGCATATCAAATGTAATTCTCCTTTTCAATGAAATGATAATTTTATAGCTAGCTGCCGGCCTCAGTGTCAAAGGGGTTGTGTTGGGGATTGCCCAATTTGAACCATCACTGTTTGTTTTCTCTCTCTTTTTTCTTACCTCTTTTGTATCTGCTCCTGAAATGCCACCTACCTTGGGAAAACAGATCTTTATTTATAGTGCTGCAAAGATATTAAGGCTGCTAAACTGAGTGAGTTCTTTAAGGTTCATGGCTAAAAAGGCTGACAAAGTTCTGACTGTTTTCCTCCCCTAGAGGGAAGGAAAAAAAAGGGAAAACAAAAAAGGAAAAAACCCCACCACAAACCTGTATCTTTTGTTCTAGAAGGTGATAAAAACTGCAGTACTGAGCTCTGACAGTAATTTGTCTCCAGCGTACTGCATGAGAAATGAATTATGTGATCTTTTGACAACTGGCTTTCTCCGTGGCTGGGAGGTAGCATTAAAGACTGTAGGATTTCAGAGGAGTTTAACAGTTGCTCAGCTGCAATGCAGGTAATTTGAATGAATTATTCTGCTTTCAGCATTCAGTGTGTAGGCATGCTCCTTCCTCTGAACTGGTCAAGGTTACAGTGTCACGTGGTGTATCATTTCATAATCCAAATCTGTTACAGGGCACACTGGCTGAAAGTAATTTACATTTTACAGATTTTTTAGGAGCTGTACACAGATCGTGATCACTAGAATACTCTGTTCCTCTGCTAGTAAAGCATTTCCACATTCTATACAACAGGTACATCCCTCTGTTCAGCCAATTTATGCTGTCTCTTAGCCAGAGGTGTCTGGCTAGGATATGCATAGAAGTAAATGTGTTGAGTACACCTGAAGGGTTGTTTATGTCATGTGTGAAAGATGGTGTTTTTCCACATTTTATTATTGGATTTTCACATTATGGTACAGTAAGACCCAGGTAATATCACTTTCTACAAAGAAAGCTGTTAATAAAATGACTTCTGCCCTTCTCCACAGGATATCCTTAGCATTTTAGGTCATTGGATGTATTCCAATTTACAGGGATTAAGGACAATGACAATAAAATTAAATCACAAAATATAAACATCTGACTTATTATCCTATTTCTAGAAAACTGGAAAGAAAAAGTTGATGTGTTTAAAACTGTAGTTTTGCTACAGGGGAAAAAAAAATCTTCAATATCAGTTTTATCACATTTCTATTAAATAAGATAGTTTTGTGCAAGCAATATGATTATTACTCTCCTTGAAAAATATACATCTATTATTTGCTGTCTTAAGATAAGATTTTCATTATACTCGTAGTTATATCAATGCTGTGCAAGGAAATGAGCTAACAAAGAAAATTATTTGCAACATTTGGTTTTTTTTATTGCTAATATTTCAAAATCACACTGAGAACTGACCCTGAATTAAAGGAACTGTTCAGTATTAATTGATCTAATTTCTACAAAGAGTGGGGTGTTCCCTAGAACTTGTCTTTTGAATGTAACATTCATGCTAAGGCACCTTGCCTAACACTCTCCTTTGTTAGGTTATTCAATTAACTGAAATTACTATGAGAAATTTCCTACTTACTTCTGAATATTCTTGTTATTTAAAACACTGTTGCTAACAGACACTGAGTAGAAAGCATTTTACAAAGTTTGTAAATGGTGAAAACATGCTTTTCGTCTTAAATCTATGCCTGGAACCCTGAAATATTTTTTATAACAATGTAAACTATCTTTTGGTCAGGTATTATTATAGGTGATGTGAGATGTCACACACAGTTCCATCAGTAATGTCACATAACCGAATGAAACAGCAAGACAGAAAGAGCTGCAGAAAAGGAAATGATGAACGTTGATCTGCTGTGGAAGGGCACCTAAGGCTATAACAAAAATAGATTTTGTTTTGTGCCACTGGCAATGAATAGTGCAGTGTTCATTGTTTGTGGAAAGGATTTTGCTGATGATGAAACCAAACTGAACACTGAGATCTCTCTGCAGAACCTTGAAGGCACTTTAGGCAACTTTGCTGGAACAGGCCACAGTTCAAAAAAAGGAGAACAAAATGTATCTCTGAGAAGAATCCAGCAAAAAAGCAGTCTAAATCGCTGTGTTTTTCTCAGCATTGCCATCAATTAACCTTGACGAATTATAGCACAGATGAAAACACCAGAGAATATAGTTTTTAATATTATTACTACAACATCTTCTAGCTCAGAGTATATCTGCATAACATAGGGATGCACTTTGCCATTGAATCTTGTTCACAATAGTACACTATGTGCATAGCAGCGATGGCAATAGTGTAATGACATTTTTGTGTTGTGTATTTTCTTGTTTTTAATTACTCGGCAAGAGTTAGACTTGGAATTTACTCTTGGTCTTGTAACCCATCTCCAATGGTCATTAATATAACATGGTTGGAGAAAACAGTAACCTTTCCACAAATATCAATAAGCAGCATCTGATATGTGATTAGGTCTTGTCTAATGAATATGGATTGGTCAAACATGCACCTCCAAGTTTTTTTCAATTCTAACACCATAAATCTGGGCATTCTTATATCCATATAAACATTCAGTTCCTTTTAGAAACTCAGTATATTCTTGGCTTTCACAGATTCCTGAGTAGCATGTCACACTCTCTAATCCAGCATGTTTTTCTGCCAGTGTGTTTTATTTTAGTTTTTAATTGCTCACAGGTTTTCAGAACAAACAAATTCCAAACACACTCAAAGTGTCCACGAGGTTTATGATTCAAATGACTCAAGAGAGGCTTTATCTTAAGAGATATGAGTAAATTTATTATCCTAAAACTAACAGAAAATAGATAAGAAAAAAAAGAGAAGTAATAGAGTTTTTTGGAAAAACACCTTCTCCCCTCTCCCCCCTCCCTGATTTACCTCCTACCCAAATGGTGCAGGGAGACAGAGAATTAGGGCAGGGGAAGGCGTTTAGGTCAGGTCTTCATAATTCAAGGACTGGAGTCTTCCCCTGCTGGACGGTGGGTCCTCTCTGGTAGGCAGTGTTCTTCAGGAACCACTCCCTTTAGAAATGTCCATCTCACAAGCAGCCTTCTGCTAACTGCTGCAATATCAGTCCACCCCACGGGCAACAGCGGCCCTCACACTGCTGTGGCGTGGGAGCAAAATCCACAGGCTGCAGTCCTTTTCAAGCATCCCCCTGCTCCAGCATTTGCAAGAGGGTCTCTGCACACCTGTAATTCCACAGGCTGCAGTCCTTTTAAGCATCCCCCTGCTCCAGTGTTTGCTAGGGATTCTCTGCACTCCCGTGGTCCTCCATGGGCTACAAGGGGGGACATCCTGCTTCACCATGGTCTCACCACCAGCTGCAGCGGAATCTCGGCTCCATTTCCTGCAGTACCTCCCACTTACTTCTGAAGTGACCTTGGTGTCTTCTCCATGTTGTTTTTTTCAGCTCACATCTCCTTACTCACTCCCCATCTCCCTGCCTGGAATTAAAATTGTGCAACCAGGATTGTTTTGAATTCCTTCTTAAATCTGTTATCACAGAGGCATTACCACTTTTAGCTGGCTAAGTGGCATGTCCATCTTTGCAGCCAGCCTGACACTGGCCCTGCCGGACACGATGGTGGGGCTTCTAGCATCTTCTCACAGAAGCTGCCCCTGTAGCCCCCCCCCCACTACCAAAACCAGGTCTTGCAAAACCATGACACACATATAACCAAGTAGATAAATGTCATTGATCTGCATGAAAAATCTGCCTAATTTTTTGTCTTTTTTTGGTAAGTCTATATGATGTGATAGTTTACACTTGCTACTGTTGGTGTTAGAACATTAAATGTCACCAAACAGGGTTATCACAGATCTGATAGCTACTTGTCAGTTATGAGGGGAAGACAGAACAATTCAAAGAAGTGTGCATTTGTAGAATCAGATTCATACCTTTGACATTGCTGGAGCAGATAAATATCTCTCCCTTACTGCCCTTCAGTTAGAATGTAAGGGTTCCTAAACTCTCACACTACAGATAATTTGTAAAAATCCAATTTCCTTTCAAAGAAAGGGGTATTGGTGCTAAAATCCTGAAATACAGTTTTTATCATGTGTTACCTCATCAAATAAATTTTGGTTGTTGTTTTTTGGGTTTGTTTGGTTGGTTTTTTTGAGGTGGTTTGTTTGTTTTGTTTCATTTTTGCTTTTTCTTTTTTTTGCAGGTCATTAAAGATTATGCATTTCTTGCTCTGAGACTGCACAAGAAAATAAGAAAATGCTGAAGGTTGCTAGTCTTATAACATTCAAAGGGTTTGGTAGGACAGGCAAAAGCCAGGCTCTGTTGTGGTCTCATCCTTACTGCTGTTAGGAAATGACCATAGCAAGTTATCTTCAAACTTTCCTTGTAGTTGTCTCAAACACAGATGGTTGATTTACTTCAGAAGACCTATCAAAAGTAAATTAAATGTGTCTGTGCTACTGCTCCAGATCAGGAGGGCACTTTTGAAGCATATATTCCAATTATCCCATTGAATGTGCTGTATTTCCCATTGCAGAGTAGCTTTGAGTACAAGCATCATGATTATTGAGGAACTAGTAGCAAACCAGGAAACTAAATTGCTTGCTGCTGTGATTAACCAATACACATATTGAAAATTCACTGCAATAAAAATAATTTAATTTAATACAAAGAAATGGTGAAAAGAGTGCTAAAGTAGCTTTCATATAAATAAAAATTAAAATTTAAAATTAAAATCTCTTTCTTTCCCATAAGAGAAACAGCTGAGAGAGCAATATTTGTAAGAATCCAGATAGGGCACTTTTACACATTTCCTTGAGTAGGTGTCATCATTTGCTTTCTTTAAAGTATATTTACCTACCTTTACAACTCTAATATAAAAAGGAAAGAAAACAAAGCTGTCTGAAATGAT
The DNA here is from genome assembly GCA_013400975.1 of Atrichornis clamosus. Lineage (NCBI taxonomy): Eukaryota > Metazoa > Chordata > Aves > Passeriformes > Menuridae > Atrichornis > Atrichornis clamosus. Next base: position 32,712 of record WBMZ01011334.1, read on the forward strand.
TGTTCTTGTGAAGATTCCGGTGTTTACCTGAACATGCCCATGTAATTGGAGACACGAAAGAGCAATCAAATACAGAAATAAGCAGGACTTTTCTGTGGTGGTTAGTTGGTAAACACAGCTGAGCCCAGCTGCCCCCACCTAATTCCTTCACATTGCCTACACTGTCCAAGAGAAAACAGAACAAACTGCCCAGATATATAGGTTAAGTTTTAGTCTCTCCCTTGAATTTACTAAATAGAATGCATTTGTCAGGTAAAACCTTAGACTTTCTATTCATTATGAATACTTAATTGTGTTATAAACTTGACCTATTTTTAATTCAACTCTATGTCATTCAAAGTGATTGCTGTCAGGACACTGAGGGCACCTCCCCAGATCTCCCAAGTGCAGGGGTTTAGCTCTCTGAGTCTGAGGACAGCTCTGATGTTTGTAGCTGTATAGCCTTCGACCAGAAAGCTGTGGGGGGCGATAAAAATAACTCAACCGTGAGAGAGAGCTTTAAAAGGAGCCTTGCTGAGGGCCCCCAGGAGTTTGATTGGGAGATACCCTTAGGCTCAGACACCCACGTTGTGCCTTGCTGAGCCACAGGGATGCCGTCCTTGCAGGGATGCCCACTCTTGGCAGCATGTCTTGCTAGTATCGACCGACCCCTGGTACTGATCCCACAGAAGGGAGTTTCATCCACACCAGGCTTCATTGACATCCACAAAGCCTTTCTGAGTTCTCTCATGTGTTAGGCACAGCAACGTGTATGCCAGTATAAAGTGCAACAACACAACTCACGAAAACAAAAAGTACATAAAGAAAACAGAAAATGTTCTCTGACTTCCTATGAAGATTCCCACAAGCTGGAATGCACTACAGGTGTCATTGCACAAACTTTACAAGGAATGACATTCTAGAGGACATTATTTTAAAAGGCATATATAAACTGGGTATCTGCATAGCTCCTCTTTTCTCTGACCAATAAATGTTTTTATCTTCAATTTCAATCCATTGCATTTAAGTTTTGCTTCAATACTTTTTAATAATGAGAGCCAATAAGGATTATTTATTTACTTCACTCTCATTGTGATACCTAAGAAACTAAACTACATGATTTCTATTCTATTAGCAAATTACAATGGCAACTACAGTCTGTTGTGGTGGTAAGGATACTGTAAGAGAGACAATATTTTGATGAAACAAGTGTATGAAAGTTGCTATTGCTGACCTTTTAGTTATGATTCAGGATTATTGTTTCAGTCTTCCACAACACTTTTTCAATAATTAAAATGTATTCTATATTTCTATTTCACAAAAGTAAAAATGTGTGGATTTATATCTTTCATACATTCTCAATTTATATTTTGCATTTATATGAAGACAACAGCTCTGAACTGATTTTAATACTTATATTAAAATATTAATCGGAAGACAATACAGGATTGCTGAATGGAAGAACAGAATCCATTTTTATGGTGTCTCTTAATAATATTCATATTAACATCCTTAATATAGCGTGCATCAATTTCAGAAAAAATAATTGATCTATTAAAGATGCTAGGGCCACCATTATTACTTGGTAATTCTCCTATAATTCAAAACATGGCATATTATGCAGTGATCTCTAAGCAATAACTAAATAAATTGTTACATATGTCAAGCTCCTTAATATTTAGAATACTTTCAGTAGATCTGCATGTTGAACTAATCCCCTACCACATGACGTATCACCAATTCACTTTTGACATGGCAATCGTAATTTTTTTCTTATCTTCAGTGGTTCATAAGCACAGCCAAAACTGGAATGCTCGCTAGTTTTTTTCCTCACTTCTAAAGAGAGCTGAACACATACAATATTGGAAATATAAATTCATGTGCAGAAATACTGCATACTACCATTCATCTTCTTTGAGCTGTATTTCTTTCTTTGATGGTTTCATGTCAAGTTGATGTCTTTCATCCATATGAATAATTGCAAAGCAATTTTAAGAAAATGAAGGAAAATCAAGCACTGTCATATTTACTTATTGTGTGATCCATCATATGACCTGATCTATTATATTTTCTATTATATAAAATCATTTTTGTTTGCAATATATTTCTAAATGGTGAACTGAAGGGTTTCTCCCCCCTCCCTCTGACGTTCAGTAGAATTACTGCTGCTTTAGACAAGGATAGAAGCAAGGCCATGGAATGCTATGAAAGATCAGGCTAAATGTTCAAATAAATGTTGAAATCTACTTCTATCGTAACATGAGCATTGGGTGATTTAGGTAACATCTCCCCTGGGATAACAAAGGAGGTAAGGTTGGTCTAAAGGGGCATCAGTGAATATCCCAAAATGAATCTTGGTAAATTACACTAGTTAAATATTATGCGTGTACTTGGTTGCATGCTAAAGTTTCTGAAATAATGCAAAAAAAAGTTTTAACTACTTATTTGACTCCAATACTAATACTACTAAATGGAATGCATAACCCACTTAGAAAACAAGGTGGAATAAAAGGGTAAATTGTGAAGAACCTGTCACATGACAACAGTGTGAATTTGATCTACTATTTCACATCACTGAACACAAAACACAAAACATTTTCTTACGTATTTACAAAAGCCTTTGTATTTTTGTCTCATGTAGATACTGAAAAATAAAATGTAAAAATGTAAAGGTGTGCTCACTTGCTTCAGATTGGAAAATCTTGTAATAAGATGGCACTGTCTTTACTGGTTCATGAATTAGAAAATTGAGTTTACTTTTATGTTAAATGTATGCAAGAAACGTTTTTATTATTTTGAAACATACTTGATCCTTCAAAAAATATTTTACATTTTCCCGGTGAAGCATGGAATATGTCATTCATGAAAAATAGAGTTCATGTTAGCAATAATAGCATTATGTTAATTACACTACCTTGGAAAATCTGCTAATATGCTTGCTAATAACTTCTGATCTTCCTGAAACCAGACACTGCCATGAATGTTAAGGAATACTGATTTTGTCCTTATGTGTTGGGGTTTTTTTTAAATATCAGCAATATGAAGAAACATGAAGTTATCAGTTTGAAAATGTGGTAGTAATATTACTTATTATTTATACTATACAAATATGAAACCCCCAAGGTCTGAATTCATTATTTTATCATTTATGTAACATAATATATTACCTGCTATTACACAAGGAAGTCAATTAAGAACTTGCATTTTATGAATATTTTTGGGGGGCTTGAAAATACTGTATTCATTGTTTTATTGTCATTTGCAGCTTGAGATACAATACGCCCGTGGTTTATTAGATTATGCTACTTCTGCATCTCATCTGTTCCATCTGCATTGAAGGATTATAGTCAATTTTATCACAATCCTGAAAAATAATCATTTATGGAAAAAAAAAGTAGGAATTAAGTATTTAGAGGCAAGAGGGTTGTTGAACCAAACAGATAAAATAGGTAGAAAAATAAATTAATATTATAATTTGAATAAGAAATTAAAAAAAAAACCCAACAAAATTAGAATGAGAGCAGGACAAATCTTGACCATGTATTAACATTGATGTACAAATAGATCACACTTCTCTGGACTTTATAATCCATATGACCTTTTTCCTTATTCCTCTGTCTTTAACTTTGGTAAAGTAAGTGGAAAAAAAATTATCAGAGATGGAAACAGCTGATCAGCAGTTGTGCTGGTGTGGTCCTTCCGTTCAGAAATGTTCAGTGTGCTCCAACGTCTGGCTGTTATCTCACATGAATCACAGGTGCTCCAGCACCCTGCCAAAATCCTCCCTTCCTCCTGTCTTCATACCTTGCTCTGACTGGAATGTTTGACAGCATCGTTCCAGCCTGAAGGATAATTTGATTCAACCAAACACTACCCCAGACACCACCATGTATTCAGACAGTTATCAGAAAGATATTGCCATGCCTAGATTGGACATAGGAGTTTCTTTTCCAAGAGTCTGAGGGTGATACTGGCAGATGTCCTGGCATCTGGACAACTATTTAATTCAAGATATCTCTGTTGAAATTACTTTTATAACCAAATAGATATCAGAGAATTAGTATGAGTTTTATAACATTTTTTAACATAGTAGTATTTTTCCTCAGCCACTACTTGCATAACATTCTGAGGACACAGCCCCATTCTGACTGCATCCACATGTACTGAATACATGTAATAAATACATTTAAATAAATATAACCAAAAAATTTCAAAATGGATTTTAAGACCTGATATTTTTAAGAAGATACATCCATGGTTTTGAAAACAGATTTCTTTAAGATCTCTTTAATTAGTTTGACACCTGGAAGAGCCAAGCCTTTAATCTTAATTGCAACAGCCCAAAATGGTCAATTCTTGTACTTGACCTGTTTGTTTATTTATTAACAATTCTCCATAATCTGAGTTATTCTACTGTGTTCTGTCTTTGGCTGGGAAAGAGTTAATCTTATTCACAGTGACTAGTACGGGGTTATGATTATTTTTGTGCTGGAAACAATGTTGGTAACGCGGGAATTTTTTAGTTATTGCTGAGCAGAGTCAAGGCCTTACACAGAGTCAAGGTCTTTTCTGCCCTTCCCCTCAACCCACCAGCAAGGAGGTTGAGGATGCACAGGAAGATGGGAGAGGATAGAGCCACGACAGCTGATTCCAAGTGAACAGAGGGATATCCCACACCATAAAGCCTCATACTCAACATATAAAACTGGAGGAAGAAGGAAGAAGCGGGAGGGCATTGAAGTTACAACATTTGTCTTCCCAGGTCACTGTTATGTGTGATGGGGCCCTGCCCTCCTGGAGATGGCTGAACAAATACCTGCCTGCCCATGGGAAGCAGTGAATTAATTCCTTGTTTTGCTTTGCTTTTGTGCATGGCTTTTGCTTTACCTCTAAACTGTCTTTATCTCAACGCATGAGTTTTCTCATTTTTACTCTTCCAGTTCTTTCCCCCAGTCCCACAAGTTGGGGATGGTGGTGGTGGGGTGTGAGTGAGCAGCTGTGCGGGTCTTGGTTGCTGCTTGGTTTTAAACCATGATGCAACACAAGTAATTCTCAAAGTTAGCCTAGGACCTGTGGCACTAGCATGAAAATAAGTTCATACTTCTGAAAGGAAGACGAGATATAAGAACGTAAATCTTTGCTTATGGATTTAAGGGAAGGAGAACTAAGAAGAAAGCCCTATGGTTTGGTAGTCAACATGGACATCAGGCAGACTGTTCTAAATTTGGGGGAATATTTTTAGCAGTCCCAAACCTGATACATGTGACTTCTTTTGTCAGGCACTTATGGATATGGTTGCATTCAGACTTAGTCACACCAAATTTTCAAGTCAATTAAATAGGAAAAAAAAAGCCAAAAATGTATTTGGAAGGTATTAAAACACAATTTGCTTTAATAATGCTCAGTTTTCTGTAGTTAGTTCTTCAGGGAAGAAACATTTGCACAATTCAATGGAACTTGCTACTGTCTAAAAACACTAGATCTGGCTTCATCTATGTTGTTAGTTATAATCCGTCTTGATGATTCATCACATGGTTAAATTGTGTGATTCCCATACAAGATTAATTTGGCTTTCCACAGAAAGTTTATTTTCTCTTTAATTTGCTATTCATACTATTTTTAAATGTGAATGTTTCTAGAGAGTTTGCTTGTGTCTTGTGGAGAATACCTTTCCTTCGTTGTTCCAAGGTCATGTGTGTATCATGCATCAGGATATATTTTTCTACAGATGCAGATAACATCCTTTTAAAACATCATATTCTACAGGGTCTCTTCTAAATGTGATTAAAAATAGTTCGAATGTAAATTTGGCTATGCATATAATAAGCTTCCAGCATTTGTCAGTCTCTTGACAATCAATATATCTTGCAGTGTTACAAGAGTAGATAGATAGAAATATACATGTAGGCATAAACAGATAATAGTAACATGTTCAAGACATATATGTATATGCATATATGCACTATGTGAATATCTGTAATACCTTTCTAACTACTCATAAATACCATCTTCATATCTAAGTATGGTAGCATAAGTGGCAGCTACTAGGCTTTTGAACTTGAATTTATTTGAATCTCTTCAGCCTGCAATACAATGACGTGTGTGGTCAGGGTCATTAGATAAATCCTGAGTTGCAAGGGATATGCAGAATCAGGAATTGAAGAATAGAAGAAACAGCATAGCAGCATAGAAGAAACAGGCACGCTGTATTTACTGCAAATTAGATTTCTAAAGGCAGAGCAAACAAGGATAAACCAGTGAAGGAAAGTGAATCCAGAGCAGGAATCAGAATTAGGAATGAACAAGCACGTGTCAAGACTGGAATGAGATGAACAATTGCAACTGCACCCTAAACACAGGCTGAGCAATCAGGGATGGAATTGTCTCAAAAAGGCAACAGTAACACCACTGAACAGCCTCTGAAAGCAGTCTGTGTCTGCATGGGAGACTGACAACTTAGAGGTGTTGGGTGCAGACAGATCATCCAGCTGAGGATGCAGGAAGATCACAACTTTCATGTTCGCTGGTTTTTCAATCTGAACCTTCCCCATACATCACAAATGCTTCCCATAAAAGTCAAGGTTTATTTCCTTTTTTGGTGTGTTTAGAAAATATAAGCACTGTGAAAAGCTTTCTCACATCTGCAGCATTTATATAGATTTTCTCTTTTCTACTGAACAAAAATGGGGAGAATTTTATTTTTCTTTGTGTTCCTATCTCTCCATGAGATTGTTTGAAAGAAACCAACACAATTTTAAAAGAATATAAAATTAATTAAAACATGTAATGAAGACAAACAGAAAGACTAAGATTACAAATGTCTTTTTTTCATATATAATTGAAAGGCTGAAGAGCAAAGATAAGCATGAAGAAACTATCTTTTGTATCACAACTATATGAGTAGCTGTGTACAAAGGAACCAGACTGGTATACCTGCTTTAAGTGTTAAAATGCAGTGTGTCCCATTTAACCATGTGTTGTCCTCCACATTCTGAAAATAATTTTGATATTCATCCTGAACAGTAAGGAAACTTGTACAGCTCTGCAGTTTTACAGAATTTTTTTTACCCTTGTGAAAAAATAACCTAGTAGAAAATTATCCAGCATTTAAGCAACTAAGATTTGTGTTAATATTTGGTGGCAAACCCATAACTAGGAACTGAACAAATATATATAGCAAAGAACAACTCTGTGTGTGTGTTTGTATGTCTGTATAAAATTTGTACAGTAGTAAGACAATACCTTCAAACCAATGAAGCAGGGATTGTGACTGTGACTATTAATACTTGCAAAACCCTTTATGACATTCTGTATGTATACTTTAGAGTTTATTTGAGTTATTTTGATGCATTTGAAGCATTTTGTTTAAGATAATCTGAAAATACTTTCCAACATGGATTGATCAATTCATCAAGTAGATGCAAACTAAACAAAAAGAAGAAACATTTAAACAATTTCAAATTAATAAAAGTACCTTTGTAGGTTCAGAATTATTTATCTTTATCATTTTTCTTATAAAAATTGGGACAGGATATATGATCTCTATATTGTAGTGGTCCCAGCTAGAAGACTATTGCACACTGAGAAGTTAGTACTCCACATAGCAAGCTGATATGAGTGCCAGCATGCACTGTACTCTGCAACTTTCATTTGTTCTTCAGGACTGTGCCACACCCATCCCTTTATGCCAGATGAGTTTAGCCAGCTAATCACAACAAAAGATCTTGGAGGCATCACCCAGTTGGCATTAACAGTGATACCACCTTGTCCCTGGTTTTATTTTGAAGTAATATGAATTCCTTGTACGCAACAATATTTTTAAGAAAAAATCCTCCTTTAAAAGGTGGTTATAACATGGCACATTTGCGTGTAGAGCGTGCTGTGGCCTGATCAGAGGTATATCCAGTTTTGTACTATCTTGTCATTTCCATCCTCATAAAGGACTTAAGATTTCTAGAAAAAAAGAGCCAGTGCACCCCTTTGTGTGCAACACATATGAGCTAGATATCCATTATCTGAGAAGTTCTAGCAGCAAAAAATCTATCCAGAGTATCAGATATTTCCCAAAACACAGCTCTATTGGTCAACTGATTTTTGTTTCTCTTTTAAAAAAAACATTTGTCAAACACCTACATCTGTTCACTATTTTGTGGAGGTTCTGACTTATGATCCTCAAAAGAAAGGCATTGGGAGTCTATCTCAGTACGATATGTGGATCTCTTCAAGTGCATCCAGAGGAGGGACACTAAAATAATCGGAGGGGCGGAACACCTCTCCTGTGAGGACAGGCTGAGGCAGTTGGGGTTGTTTGGCCTGGAAATATGAATGCTCCGGGAAGACCTCATTATGGCCTTACAATACTTAACGGGGACAGACCGTAAGAAAGATGGGGACAGATTTTTCAGTAGGGCCTGTTGCAATTGGACAAGGGGAAATGGTTTTAAACTAAAGGAAGGTATTATTAAACTAGATATAAGGAAGAAAATTTTATTAATGAGGATGGAGGTACACTGGAACAGGTTACCCAGAGAGGTGGTATATGCCCATCCCTGGAAATATTAAAAGTCAGTTTAGATGGGGCAAATTGATCTGGTTGAAGATTTCCCTGTTCACAGAAAAAAGGTTGGACTGGATGACCTTTATTAAGTCCTTTCAACCCAAATAATTCTATGACTCTACAAAATGTCACTTATTGGAGATAACATTATAAGGAAAGAGGATAATATTGACAATAATACATCCCTTCAGATTCTGGGAAACCCAATTTCTGCAGTATTGAAGGGCTGTCAGTCAAGCTGCAGCACACTTGTGAAAAGGTTAGTTGACATTCTGGTATTTTGAGCTGTTACAAAATTTCTTAAAGTGGACAACTCTACTCATCCTTTTTACTGTCCAATAGAAAGGACATTCACCTGAGACCTTGTTGTTGCACTGTTAGATAAAGGCAAAGACACACAGGTGTCTTAATCTCCAATACCAAGAACGACCCGCCTGCAGGCTCCTCTATTACTAGAAGATAGTCAATTGCGTTCTGCAGTGGGAGCAGCACAGAACATTTCTGTCCCTGCTCAGGTTACCTGTTTTGTGGACCACTATCTCCTCCATGAACAGCTGGCATTTCATCAGTATCACTACATCCATGCATATTGCATGAAACTAAAAGAGCATCTCACCATTCCACTGTCTTTTTCCACCTCAATGCTCATGTAATGATCCATTCAAAATTGAAATGTCCCAAAGCAGAACACTGAAAAGCAGGAAGAGAGGGGGTGGCAAGGGAGGGGACAAGAGATGAGACATCATGACAGTCTTAATTTTGTGTATTTCATGTTTCCCACATCCTCATTTAGGTCAAATATTTTCATGTAAAATCTGAATTTTGGTGGAACCAAAATACTATTTTTGTATCAACTCTGCTGAGAATATAGTTTCTACTGTCTTCATATGAAGATGTTGTTCAGCAATCTTAATATTTTTTGTCTTAGAGTTAGAACATGAATTTAGAAAAATAATTATTAATATGCAAGCTTGAAAATTTCAACTACGGTTTTGAAGCATTGAATTTGCATAAAATGTTTTCTTTCAAGTGCTTAATTCTTAAAGCAATTTCAAATAACATGTAAACCATTACTGAAGTAAAATTATATTTCAAAGTGGTACACAGTTATCTAGCTGCTCAACTGTCACTGGCATTAATAAGAGTCACACAGCTCAAGTCTCTGTGCACCACTTGGAAAGTTTACTACCATGCGCCTCCATTAATCACATCACAGAGGGAACATACTATACCAGCTTTTTAAAATTAAAACTGCATTTTAATACTTCATTCAAATGCTCCATTTAAATATTTTATACTTATCTATCAATTACTGTACAGAGACCCTCCCTCAAGCAATTATTTTCTATGAAATTTCATATTTATTCATATTAGCTATGCCCTTACTCTTAGTGGAAAGCCCAAGGTAAAATTCTAAAGTCACTTGAGACAGAGGAGATAACTGTAGCTATTTTATGATTTACGGGTTTTGTAGTAACAGCCATCTGCAGTCGATTTAATTGCTTTTGCAATTCATTTATTCAAGCAAAGTTTTGGGTGTTTTTTTGTTTTTTATATGATTATGATGTTTAGAAGATAGATAATAAGCATCTTGGTTCTTTGATAGTCAGGAAACTTGAGGTAGAAGAGTGAGCTGATTACAAAGTGAAGAGGATTGTCTTTGGGTAGAGCTTTGGCACATGATTTTATCTGACACTTTTACCTAACTTATGAATACAGTAGGAAAACAGTGGATCTAAGCCTCTTAATGGAAATGTAGAAGCTAGTGAGATCCCATTATTACTTCAAGTGATTAAAGCCTCTTGAGATGAGCAGGCAATATTTGTCATTAAAAAAACATAAGCAAAATGTCACCAAAACTAATTTTCTCCACTTTTGTCTTGTACTTTCCTCACTATTTTTGATTAATAAAATCCATAAACAACAAAATCTACAGAAAATCAGTAGACAAAGAGAAGCATAACTTTTCTTAGCAAAAACCATGTTCTTCAGTTGAATATTTTTGTAACCATCTTCTAGTGTCTCACAATTAATGTATCTTCTTGGAAAGGTATTTTAAACTAGTTACTTCCTCAGTGTTGGCTAAGCACTGAGATTTTATTCTCAATTTCTAGAACAATAAACTGTGCCTTTGCCCTTAATCACTAGGTTAAAATTATGTCGTGATATACAGCAGTACAGATACATGTTTTATGTAACTCTCTAGATTTTGACAACTGCCCCCATATTTTCTTACTCCTATTTGACATCTGTAAACAATATTTTCAAAACGAGCTTTGACAAAACTAGCATTATGAATGATTGGCTGATAGAAACAGGGTTACTCCTTCAGAGACTTAAAATACATATATCCTTCTGCTAAGAACAGGCTTCAAAATGCTTTTGAGATGGACATGGCTGCTGAATGAAAATGGTTTCAACACCAGTTCAGATGCTACTTATTGAATAAAACATATTCCTGTAAAATAAATAAATATAGTGTTTACATCAATACAGAAATAGAAAGATTGAATATTGTAAATAGCTGTATTGATCTGGTTTGGTGTTAGCTCAGATACCAATGATAGTAAATCTAGGTGTATGCCCTTGTAGATTGGGTACTTCAGTCAATATTTTTCTTGGCTGTGAGCACTTTTTCAGCAAAAAAAAAAAAAAATTACTGTATCATATTGTATTAAATCATTTATCAGTGTCTCCTGTCATTGGTTGTCAAGACCTTGTCCAACCAGGCATTCAGTATATAACAGTCATATGCATACTTCAATGGATTTGAATATTTTTAGTCAATTTTAGTTCAGTTTCATCAAAATGTTTATATTCTGAGGGACTTTGAATCAATATTTCCCTGTAAGATCACTTGCACCTCCAGCTGACACCACCTAGACAATAATCTGATCATTTGTCAAAGAGGAGTTGGTTCCCAGAATAATACATAAATCCATTATTACCTGCATGAATATATACATGGCAAAAAATACAGAGTTGAGACTGTGGAATCAACCCCTGAACTTAATCACAGTAAGCTTTTCTTTTCTTATTTATTTTTTTAATTCATATAACCAAATGTCACATCAGTAAAAGTACTACTCTTTAAAATCAAATCCTTGGAAAATCTGTGTCAAAGGAGAGGACATAAGGAATAAAATTTAATATCTGAAGACAGGCCTCCATGCAAATGATAACATGTGCTTCTCATGTGTGTATACAGCACAGTCTTGTTAATTTTTTTACAAATAAGTGGAGTTTACACATATTAAAAGATCTTCCTTAAATTGTAAGATAAACAAAAAGTAATTAAGCTGTGACAGCATTTACTTTGTTATAGGTTTAAATGAGCACTACTGCTTCAATGGCAGCATTATTTATTTCTAAATATACAGAAGATTTCTCACTATGACATATGTCTCAAACATTTTCACATTCTGATTACTGTAATAGAGAAGATGCTGTAAAGACAAATCTAAAGAAAAATATTAAATATACAGTAGAAGCAGTGAAATAACGTAATTTCCATCTTCAGTCTTGAAAGTCCTAAAGAACTTAATGTTTGAAAAGTCAATTGTATTTTTTTTTGCCATCATTACCATTGAGTCTGGAAATGAAAATATTTGGAGCTGCACAGCATTCATTTGATTTCTGCCCAGAAAGATTTTACTTAATGCAGCAGTATATTTACAGAGAATTTCAGTAATATACACGCTCACAATGTGAGTCATTCTTATAATTTATAATACTTAGCAAAACCTGAAAGACATATGGTAAATCTATTGTGGGTTCAGGTTTAGAGCAAAGACTCCTGCCTCTCAGATCTGCATTACTTGTAGCTATTAGGCAACCAGATATGTTTGTAAAACATGTCAGCGATAACTCTAAAAATATTACTGGTCAGAAGGGATTATATAGCAAACAAGAGATTAATTTTCTTTAAACACTTTCTCAAAGGAAATACTAATCCTTTTTCATAGCTCTCTAGTCCCATTGTTTAAATATTCAGTAAGGAAACTACAAGTCAGGAACTTCAACCTGTAGAAAATAGAATCACATTATGCATTTATGATCTCATAAAAAGTAACCCACCAACTGCCAAGATTAATGAAAGTCAAAAGACAATTTTAAGAAATTGTGATCACTTTAAAATATGAAAGACATTGGCTGAGTGTCTAGATTTTGTTTCCTTACAGTAGGTGCTTATCTACTATCCAAACACACAGAGAATCCTAGGATAATACGTTGACCTGTCTGGTTCCTTGAAAATGTAGGTCAGGTGTTCACTGCCTGAAGAAATTACCTGCTAGGTGTCTCAGGCTGCACAGGGCATTAGCTCATCCACTGGCTGCTCATATATCACTGTCACATAGTGGAAAGAATGTGGCAAAACACAATAAAAGTGAGGAAAGTAATGACAAAGGAGGACAAAAGGAAGACATCTATTTTAATTAAGCTACAAAGAAGTGTACTGGTTGTATATGTGTTTTTCAGGGAACTGGATTTGATTAAAAAAAAATCTTTCAGTGCAAAATTCCTATCAGTGTCCACAGGATTATCATTTAAGCTAAACCATACTGCAAAAATAAGTGTGCCATAATGTGATACAAGAGCAGGTTCACTGGGCTAGTACTATAATAAGAAAGCAATAAAAATTATCCTATTTATACAAGAATTTTGTTCTTGTTTATTAATAAAACTATAAGAGATTATTAAGATCTATAGCTAAAAAAATCCTTCTGATATTAGATTAGAATGGACACTTCTACAAGTAATGATATTATTAATAACCTTTTTAGAAAATGTGCATCTATTTTTGTAGTTGTAGTCTGAGAATTATTTGTGTGCAAATGAATCATGTGTCTGACATCACACTCTACTCAAGTTATACTAAGATACAAAATCTGGAGTCCTGAACTGAGTGAATGAAGGTGTTGAACTATTATGGGCTCAAAGGATTTTGAGCTCTACTATATTGTTTTATAATTTTCTGAATTAAAGATTTTTCCTCTGCAAAGTAACATTTTAATTAAATAATTGCTGGACCTGAACAAATAATCTTTGATAAGTTACACTTAATTTCCTTACAACTGTCATTGAAAAGTTTTGTTTATGTCATTTTTTAGCTGAAAAGTGTTGCCTTAAATTTCAAGTAATTTGTTTGTTTTATAATAATTTGTAAAGCGCCAGAATGAAGACTACAAAAAAGAAATGCAAAGCCACATGGAAAAAAACCCAGAATATAAAAGAATAGAATGGTTGGGAAGAAACCTTTAAGGGTGTCATAGTTTATTTCCAGAGAGCCACCAGGTACCACATAGCTGCTCATTCACTCCCTCACCAGTGGGACTGAGGAGAAAATAGGAAGGATAACAGCAAACACCCTTGTGGTTTCCCAACAACAAACACAACGAGTGACTTTATATACCTCATTGCTTTGCAGTCAAACCTGAACTATTCAGTTTAATTCCAGTATGAGGAAACTGAAGATACTGATACTATATCATGTCCATCACAAGCACCTATTATTTTTCTAATCCTCCACGGCCTGAGAATGAATGCATTCATGGCACCTGTATCCCAAGCATAAGCACCATATGTTTGCAAATCTTATTGGCTGATCTACACCACGGACAACATTACATATATACATACAAGTAGCAGAGGTCTCTGCAGTGGGTCTTAGTCTCTTGCTCTGCCTGTTTCATAAAGATGTCAGTATAAAAGTACAGTCATTAATTTTACCCTTTTTTATAAAAAGCACCTGAAAAACAGGAAAATTAATGCTGTATTTTAGAACATATAGAAGTGGAACTTTGAGAATACCTGCATGACACCAATTTATCCTACTTTCATAGGGTTCTGTACACCTTTATAAGAAAAGGGAAATTGGTCAGGTAGGACTGAAAAGGTACCTCTCACTGTTAAGAGAAGAGAGAATTAAAGCACTACTTTAAACAGTGAAAACTATAAGACCAACTAAAATGAGTGGAAGTTTCCTACAGTAATTACACTCTATTTTTGTTTTCTTTAATTTCACAACAAATTGATCCTAATTAAACTATTTTGATTAAGGAATAATGTCACAGAAATCTAGTCTAAAAATTATTTAAAATTAGACTAACTGGGGATAAAACAAGACCAAAGTACATAACCTTCTCTTGAAGAAACTAAGAGAATAATTTCACCTGCTATTATCTTCATGTCATTATGTCAGGAATCACAAGCAAAGAATAAAAATATGATTTTTAGGAAGTTCTGGATTAAATTTATTCATCTCAGCCTCCACCTAAAAAATAGTCTATGATATATATAAAGTTCCAGGTTTCATTGCGAGTTCCTAATTGATTTTGGCTTATGACTTATGGAAGAAATATTAGCTAAGTACTTGCACAAACATCTGAGTATCTTTTATATTATATAATGTATCTGATTTATTACATCCAAAGCAAATATATTTATTTAGGCCACTTCCCTTCTTTGAAGCAAGAAACATTGCATGAAGTAAAGGGACTGGTTTTTATGTACATAAATCCTTCCCTGAAGTGAAAAAAGAAAGAAAAATATTTATTGTGTCTTGGGTTTTTTTCTCACAGATGACATGCTTTTTGCTTCAACAAGGAATTAATTTCATGGACAAAGCTACAGCACAATTACTTAGTGCTTTCAGAAGTTATTAATGGTATTGAACCAATTCCTTCTAATTAGAGGAAGGGTGTCCCCTACCATCTCTCTGGTTCATTACAGTGAGAGAACCATTTATGACTTTAATTAGAAGAGAGATATTAAGAGAAGTAATAGGATAAAATCCTGCTAAGTTTTCCAATCCCTGTTATTCTTTCTGTACTCTGGTTAAAATAGTTAGACCCTCTGTTTTTCATGGATTTTAGGTCAAGTGGAGGATGCTAAATTATTTATTAATATAAGATGTTCTAGCTAGTGATTTCAAACTGTCTTTAAAATACTAAGACACAATATTGCTTTGTAAGGCAGACACCACAATCCATAAATATAAAAACAGTGTTGCAAGAAAAGCAATTTGCACAAAAGACAATCTGAACCACTTTCAAGGTTAGGACAATGTAGCAATGCTAAACATGCTACTTATATCTGAATTGAACTTATTTACTGTGGTTCACACAGTAGAATTTTTAGTAAACAGAAAAGTAAAAAGAAAAAATTTGAATGCTAAACAGGTAGGAACAAATAACAAAAACAAATTTTGAAGAAGGCTGTTGTATTCAGTGCTTTCACAGCTATCCACAAGAAGGGGAGTTACAACCATGCATATTATAAGGTTCATTTCAAGAACAAAGTAGGATCTCGAAGCAAAGTTATGAAGAAAAGGTCATGGGATATAACTTGTCTTGTAGACCAGGCATAAGACTTGAAAACAATATTTGGAAATATTGTATGATCTGGCTACTGTTGTCTTTGATCATCAGTGATTATATTTTCCACAATTACAGGTGATACAGGAGACTTTGTATGATTGTAGGACGGGAAACAGCAATTTTTATTAAAAAGGAAGAAAGAAGAATGCAAATAATTATAAATGGGTCAGTGTAACTTTATTCTTTGCTTAGGTTCTGGGAAAGTATATTTAAAATATATTTCTAAATGTCTAGAAGAGATGTAATCAGATCCTAGTATGGAAATTTTTTTGTAAATATATCTCATCAAACAAAAGCTATTAATTCTTCTAAAAGAATAAAAAAATATATGCATAGCATGAGTATTAAATACAACTGGCTACTGTCCTCATGCTAGAGCTGCTTCAGCTCAAAATTTTTACTATAAACTTAGATAACATAGTGGTTAATAAATTTATAATGCTTGCAAAGAGAATATCTGTTCTTAGGTACAATCAAAATATAGAAATCAATATGTAGAAATATAGGCTGAAAGACAGCTATGTAAGTAGTAATAATCTCAGGATTGTGATCAGGCAGTCAAAAACCTGCAAAAGTTTATAATGATTTTACAAAAAAAAGGAAAAAAAACCCCTAATATAGAATCTCTGAAATGAAATCTTTTATTTGTACTCTTGTATCCCTGCACAGCTTTTGGTTTCCATAGAAAATTGAGCTGGGTGGTACTTAAGCCTAACTCAGTATGACATGCTTATATAAAAGAGGAAGTTATCTAGACATAATGATCAAATTGACCTCATTTTAAGGACCAGTTAAGTTCAAAACATTTATCAATAATCTGGATGCAGTGGTTGGATGCATTTAAGCCTGCTGATGATATCAAATTGGGATGTGCTGTTGACTCTGTTGAAGCTTTACAGAGGGATTGGGTAGTTTGGAGCACTGGGCAATCATCAATGGGCTGCAATTTAAGAAGTCAAAATGATGGATTCTGTAACTAGAACAGAGAAACATCAGGCACAAGTATTATTGGGGAGAGCAGTGGCTGGAGAGAAGCCCTGCAGAAAGGTCTCTGAGGTTGCTGGTCGACAACAAACTCGGCAGGAGTCAACAGGGTGCCCTGGCAGCCAAGGGGGAAGCCCAGTCCTGGGGTGCACCAAAGACGGCATTACCAGCTTCTCAAAAGAGGTGATTATGCTGCTGTACTCAGCAGAGGTGCAGACTCACCTTGGGTTCTATGTGCAGTTCTGCACACCACAATTTAACAAGGATGTGAAAGTCCTTGAAAGTGTCCAGAGAACTACAAAGCTGGCAGAAGGACTAGAAGGAATGTTCTATGAGGAGTGGATGAGAATTTTGCATTTGTTTAGTTTGGAGGAAAGGAATCTGAGAGGCAACTTCAGCTTCCTGCAGAGGGAAGGCGGGAGGAGCAAGAGGAAGGGGTGTGGAGGGGGAGAGAAAGACAAAGAGAGAGAGAGAGAGGGGGAGAGGGAGAGGTACTGATCTCTTCCCCTTGGAATCCCCTGAAAAGAATTGTTCAAAGCTGCACTAGAGGAGGTTTAAATTGGACTTTAGAAAGCATTTCTTTACCAAAACGGTGGTCAAACCCTGCACCAGGCTTCCTAGAGAGGTGGTAAATGCCTTGATCCTATCAGTGTTTAAGAGGCTTTTGGTCTTAAGAGCATAAGGCATGTCCTTAACAATATGCTTTAACTTGTGATAGACTTATGCCTTATGCTTTTGTATAGATCTTAGCAGTTTGACACAACACTAGTCATGCTGACTGTCATGCAAATTCGCTTATATAGCTCCTGCACCAAAAAATCAGATCAGATTTGTAGTAAATCAGCTTGATCCACAGGCAGAGATATACATGTACCACCAGTTCATGTGAACCTGTCTTTTGATGGGCTTGCACAGATCTTAGTGCAGCTTCTCCACATTCATTGCACTATGGCCTTGGTGATTTCATACAAACATAATATCAATATTGTTAATAACCATATATATATTACATGAAAATATATTTACATATCAAATGTAAATATGTTATCCACTTAGTATTAATAAAAATATACAGAGGAGAAAGGATAAAAGGAAGAATATTTGTGTTATCTAAAGCAACATCTTTGGCTATATCTCTCAAACAGACTGCACAAATAGAAATATCTCTATAGAGTAAAGCAGTTGACAGGGAAGACTTGATGTCAATATGCATTTAAGAATGTATCTTTTTTTTTGCTTTAGACAAAGTGCAATCAACTGCTGAACATGTATTTGTGGCTGAAGTGTTCCTGAATTGCACATTCCAGTGTACCTAAATGTTGACGGTGAATGCCATCTGGAACTACTGACCAAAGCACAGTAACTGAACAGAAGTGAAATATTTAAGTAAAAGACATAGCCTTGATGCCACTTAAAATTTTATTTAACAGTCATTTTTATCTTGATTCCATATCTTTGTAAAGAAATCCGGGCCAGTTTACACATCTCACCGTAAGTGTATAATGAACCAGGCTGATAGCCTTACTTTGCAGTGCTTCCAATGTAATCACTCTCTTTCCATCATTCCTTTCTAACAAGGTTTTAGATTTTGTAACTATTTTTTGCTGGCTGAGTTTTAGCTGGGTTTTTTTTCCCCCATTACTTGCATGACAGAAAGTTAACAAATCTAATATCTGTACGGCCATATTAGCTAAATGGTAAGATGAATCCTTCATTGATTTATGTAGAATTAGTTTTTATGAATTATTCCAGTAATCAGTTTATTAAAAAATGTCCATACCAGTTATAGATTGCATTTATATACATTGCTTTTTACCTAAATACATCAATATGGAGCTCTTTTTCACCTTGCCTTTAGTGTTTTCTAGATGAAGGCTCCGTATGCTATCAGCATCAGTAAGATCTGGGAAATTTAAAAGTTGTATAGATATGTTGTATTAAAAGTAGAAACCATTTTGCATATTTAGTCAAGCCTACAAGCTACTGATATTGCCCTTGAGAACTCAGAGATACAAACATAAATATCAAAAAAACCCTTTCCAAAACCTGCAAAAATAGCAAATATGAGGAGGAAGAAGAAATTTCAATTACTTGTTAAAAGTGTAAATAAGGTCCTAATTCAACACCTGGAGGTATGTGTGTATTGATTATCCAGGTATGATTATACCTGATGCACCAGAAAACAGTAGATGGTATCTGAAGAGCTATTCAAGATAACCTGAAGTACATATCTACATTTGGTGAGTTATATGGCTCTATTTGTAGGCACCTAAATTTAGACCAATTAAGTGGAAATATCACATTAATATAATTTTTGTTGATATAAAACTTTTGACTTTATAAGTTATGAATTAGATTTTGATTTTTCATACCATTTTCTACTTGGAGGGTGACTCTTGCACTGGTATACCAACTTTTACTTTGATCTCAATTAATTCAGTTGCAGTGGGTCATATCCCACTAGGTATGAACTATCTCTTAAGAATTCAAAGGGATTTTATCTGACTCCTGGAAATTAAAAAATGTTACCTTTTTTTCCTTTTTTTTTCTTTCTGCTTTATTCTCACATGATTTTAAGACAATAAAATATAGTATTAAGACAGCATCTAGGACTGGAGGAACTCAAGTTAAAGTCTAGAATTACATGTAAATAATGGTTGAATGGTTTCTGCTAAACTTATTTCCAAATATAATCTTCTTTGCAATCAGCTGATCACACTGGTGATGATGCAGTACTCCTGATTTAGTGATCTATAAATTAAATATTCAGCCCTAGTTTTTTCTCCTGGGATTGGTCATACACTCTTGATTTGCCGTATTCTAAGGAGAAAGAAAGTCTACTAATGCCGTAAATAATGACAGAATATGTTGCAAAAATAGCCAAAACATACATATGTCATACTTGAATAAGGAATGCTGCCAAACCATTCTATGATTCTATGACTACATGACTACCTTGGTCACAACTACATATTCTATAATGAAGTAAACCTGGAGGAACAATGTTATTTTCCTCTCTCAATTAGTTTGACTTTTTTCCTAAATTTTTTCTCACAATGAATTTTATGAGAACCCAATCTCTTCACCTCTTGGACTCTATTCCTCTATTTCTTCCAGACTTTCACCTTCCCTACAAACCTGTCATTTCATATTCTTTTATATATAAGCTCTTACATAATAGTCTAATTTTTTTTTCATATAGACATACACATACAGCAAAATACAACCCAGAACTCCCTCCATCATTTTCTTCTTCTTTCATGACTTGTAAGACCAAGGGTAAGAGGAGAGGAAACAGCTCTTCAGGGTTGTCCCTGTTCCATGGTACAGGAAAGTTCACAGAGTGAAGGTTATCCCAGGTCTGCCTTATTTCTGTTCTGCGATGAGTTCTGCCAGACCTGGGGAAAGTATGTAAAAACCAGGACATAACTAGATAATTCTTACGCTGGTAGGTTTGGTTTTTTCCCTGATTTATGTTTTCAGCAATTAAAGTTCAAGTGAAAAGTTTACTTCTGAAAATGCCTTTGACTGAATATTTCTGGAGCCAAGAAAAGATGGAAACATGATTATTTACCTTTTTTATATGAATACAGTCTGCACTCGTCAATGAGCAAGAAAGTCCTCTTCCTGAACATATTAAATGCTCTGGTTGCTTTATATCCTACATCAGAAAAAAGTCTCTACAAAGCTGTTGTACAGAAAAATGTCATCAAGTGACAATAAAGGCATCTTTTAAAGTATATTAGCATAAAAGACAGAATAATCTATTCATGTGTGAAGGGCCAATTAGAATGTGAGAACTACTACTATTTCTGAATCAAACTGGAAAACATTGATATTCAAGGAAAGAAAGATTCTGAGAAGAGGATAAAGGTTTCATGGGAAGCTAGAAATCACTTCATTACTAGTTACTTAATTTTTTTTTAAAATATGCTCTGGAACAGCAGGTAATATCAGGTATACGGATAAAATTTGCAGTTTTATTAGAATGACTGTTTTAAAATTAAATGTTGAACAACACAGCTGAGTAAACCTTCTGATTGTGTCCTTAATTTGTCTGCCTGCCTTTGCATTCATAGTACTGAATTTTTGTTGGTTTTTTTTAATTTACACTGATGTGAAACTCTATAAAATTAACCATGCCTGAAACCATTTCTAGGAGATAGTTTTGTATCTGAGAAGTGAATGGCAAATACTCCTGGATTCCTTTCTGCAGCTAAACAGCAGGTTCACAACAGACTTAGATCAGCCTTCGTTTGATAGCACCTACAGGAAAAGCAGACATAGGTGAATTTGCTTACACTTTGTATTAGACAGATATCTGGAATTCTTATAATAGAGACAGAAATTTTACAACTGCAATGGCCCATTTTTGACCCAGACCATCAAACCCTGCAGAGATACATGGGAATAGTATTTTATTTTAACATAACTGTGGTTTCAGCTGTAAAACAAGAAAAAAACCCCAAAACCAAAAACTAAAAACAAAACAAAACAAAAAACCCCACACAAACAAAATACCAGTTCTTATACTCCCAAATCTGGACATTTCATCCTACTCAAAGATCAAATTACCTTTAAAAGTAGCAAAAATAGTGCATAATTGACTATAGAAGTTTAACATCATATCTTTAAAAAATCCCTGTATTAGGAATTAATTTCTCTCATTCTAGCATAACGTAATACAAACCACCAGATAACATCTACCACTGTGACAAAAACTTTGCTATATACCTACACTTTTGTTTCTCCAGCACATAAGTATGAATTCAGATGAGGTCTGACTCTTAATTGATATAAACTAAGTGCTAACTTTCTAAGTACTAATAACTTGGAGAAATAGAAGAAAATTGATTAATTACCTATTAAAATTTCACCCTGATTAGCAATTTCTTAGATTTTATTCAGTTCAGTGCTTATCAATGACACTAACAAGGAATAGAGCCCAAATACCTTTATTTGAAATCATTTAAATGATCACCTAAGAGACACTCCATAAACCTTCTTCTGTTACTCGAGTGTTTCAAACAGCAATCTTCCTTCCTATCCTCCTTTTCTCCTCAATTTCTGGCTACCAAGTAATTAACAGGAGGAAAGGAACAGTATTAATTAATTACTCACTCATAGAATTTGCAAAATATTACTAGAACTTCCAGAAAAATATGGGTTTTTTTCAAGCAAGCCACAGCATCTTTAAAAATAGAGAATAGAGAAAGGACCAAAGTAATAGTCAAAGAGATTCTTGAAGGAGGTTTAAGACAGAGCTTCTCAAACATGAGTAATTAACTCCTTCAGTATATAAAAAGAGATTTCTACTAGTTTACTGTGTATTAAAAATAGAATAAATAGAAACTAGAAGGGTATTTCAGAATCCTGATGATGTCATAAACCCTTTTTGTGTTGTGTTTTCTGGTATTTCAAAACTAACAACTACTCAAAGGGAGCCATGCTAACTGAGAATACCTTCCTTCCTGATACGAATGCAAACTTCACTAGCTTGCATCTTTTATTTCTGATTGACCTACAATCCAATCAGATTTCAAATTTCTTTCTCTTCTGCCTCTAAGTTTTGTGTGTAGAGAAATTAAGATGTATTCTTCATTGAAAATGTATTTTATTTCTGAAAGATTGGAGCTCAAGTTACACATGATTTGGAGGTGTGTATAATTATTAGGGTACTTCAAAAAATTTTATAAGTACTTGAGTTTGAAAGTGGGCTCAGGCAATATGAAATGATTTTAAATTGCTAGAGCACTTTTTCTAATTTGGGAGATTTGTAGTTTCACAAATCAGAATGTAGTGGGATTTTTTTAATGCATAATGAACTATGAATGGAATTTTAAATGTTTGATCACCCAGGACTGGATGTAGTGAAGATCAAATGTCAGGAATCTAAAGAAACTACTGTATTAATGAGAGTATCTCAATGGACTCTTAACCTGTTTCCTCTGCTGATTCTTTCTACTGTGATATATATGACTAGATCTTTGATCTCACATTGATTTTTGCTCTTTTGAACCTTTAATGACACAGAAATTATATAAAAATTAACAATGAATAATGATTATTCTTTTTCTTTTTCCATATTACTTTACTTTTCTCACACTTATCAAACTCTTTTTGCTTGTTGTTTTGAAACTACCTGAAGGATGAGAAGTCAGTTTCATGATCTTCTAAAACTGCCAGTGGTCCTGGAAAAGGGCAGCAGAAATCTGTTTCTCTTTCAATTCACCTTTAAAATTCACCAATTAAAAGTTTTCTCTTTTAATCTCTACCAGAAGTCAAAACACAAAGTTGCTATTATGCAGATGGACACACACAATCTACTCGAAATGTTTCATAGATGACCTGAAGAAGGTGGGCAAAATATAGATTGTAGAATCTTTTTCCCCAGTTGTCTCTTGTTTGGGTTTTTTATTAATATTATTTTTCTGCTTCTGTTTTATTTTCATTTTGCCTATTTTTTCTTTAATCTGGATTCTATTTATAGATACTTCTGGATATCCCTAGGAACTTCTGCAGTCAGCAATTTCAGCTAGCTGTTTCCTTAAAAAATATCTTGATTTAAAAGGAAGAGCAATAGCCTAACAGACAGCTGAGAGAGTAACATCCAGTTGCTGTTCATCTGCTGTGAGTAGAAACTGTTTAGCTGATAGGCAGGAGTGCAGGTAACACAGACATCAGCTGCCACCAGGACAGAGGATTTGAAGAGGGCTTAGAAGTTCTGCTCCAGGCAGTTTGGTACTCTGTGACTGAAGTGGTGATGTGGCCATTTCTCCATCATTTGCCTGTTGGAGAAAGTACCATTGCAAACTGGAGTCCTTGACTCAGAAGCAGGGGGTGAATGCCCACCCCAGGCTTGGGGCTGCAGGACTGCCTGGTGCTGCAGGGATGACAGCAGGAGGTACAGGAGAAGGAGAGAGCAGATTACACAGCACCAGGATGCTGAACAGCAGACTGAGAGTTTCCACAGACACTTTGGAGAGGAGAAAACTGTCACGCAATGCAAGGAAGAAGGAGCAGCTAAAAGTTATGCTTAATGGCAGACCAAGACTCCGAGATGCGGGAAACTGGAAGCTTGTGGCAAGTTCACCACCCACAGCATCAGCACAGTGGCCTAGTTCCTAAGGAAGGGGAACAAGTCCAGTTGAGGGCAGGCCTCCAAAACAGCTTGACCTGGACTGACCATTAACACCGAAAGGAAGCAATGAGTGACAACAGTTGGAGATCTCCCTTCTGCAAGTGATGGAAGCACCAATGGTTTTTCTAGGGACACTGTCCTGGGAGATTTGTTTCTTGCAGAGGCAAATTCTGCTGCTGAAACCTACCTGGCCTTTAAAGGAAAATTTTGCTGTTCATCCACAGGTGAACAGGCAAAACTTGGTTATCAACTGGCTGTGTCTGGTATTTGTTGTCTAGAATGTATTTTAAAACTTAAAACGTCTTTAATGACATGCTTATTTTCATTTGTCCAGGTAAACAGCTATCCATTTCTACATCCAGTCATTTGGGAATAGAACAGATTTCAGCCATACTTGCATAAGATATCTTTTAACATCTTATCTGACCTTAATATTTGACCCAAGCAAGTTCTGTTTCATTTATATTACCTTAGTTATTTGGGATCTTTAATGTATAAATATTCCTCTTGTGTTTTAAAGCTCCCCTCTATGACACATCAACTTATGTTTCTACCATTTCCAAGCAGTACAACCATTTAAAGTTTGCATTCTGTCATTGATAGTCTGTTTTACTTCTGTTCTTTCTGTTCTTGTAATTATATCTCATTTGCCCTTCTTCACTAGTTGCTCTAGCTTCTTGATTCTGTATTTTAGGTTTGTGGCATCACAGTTGTTTCCCTCTGACTTAATTTAGTTTCTTGGGGCGTAATTCTTTCATTAACATTATCTTTTATACAGTGATGCAATTGTTATTAAAAGCTATTGAATTCAATTTGGCTGAACTAATTTGGCTCAACTGATCCAATTCAAAATGTGCCAGATCTCAGTTTAAATTACGTTGATTTTAAAAGGTTTTATAGGATTTAATTTCACAAAAATTGAATTTATTACTGTAAATAAAAGAAAATTAACAACCCATGCTAAATAGAAGCCTTATTTTTAATAATGAACATCATAGCTTCTCTGTGATCTCTAAGATTAGCTAGTAATTTATTTTTTTAACTCCCCAAATCACTAAAGCAATTTAA
This sequence comes from Atrichornis clamosus, assembly GCA_013400975.1. Lineage (NCBI taxonomy): Eukaryota > Metazoa > Chordata > Aves > Passeriformes > Menuridae > Atrichornis > Atrichornis clamosus. The sequence goes on from WBMZ01011334.1 coordinate 57,820, forward strand.
TAATAAATATCTGCTCTTATCACAAAAATGTACTTGAAATAAACAAATAAATAAATGAATAAACCTTATTAGAATATCAAGTGAAATGTCATAGAAATATAATTCTGTCTGCATTGATTTTTGTTACAATATACTGGTATTTGCTGGTAGAAACTTGCTATGGATGAGAAGTACTCTCTGGTTTGGAAAAGGAGCTGTTGTCTTTGCTCTTATAGTCTCAAAAATTCTGGGTAGCAGCAAAGTCCCAGTGATGAACTGAGCAGACAAGGAAGTTGAAGAGCTTTCCCAGCTTCCCCTCTTCCCTTCTCTACTACTAAATTAAAGATTTATGCCTCCCTTAAGAATTGCATCATTTTTCATAGAGGAAATAATAAACTCCAACCTAGACTAGGGAAAAAATGTTATCAGGAGCAGAAGTTATTCCTGAATTTAAAGGACTGCAGCACAAAATCCTAATTTGTGGCCTTTATTCAGAACTGTATACTGATTACTGCTAAATTGTCATCATGCAAAGATAATTTGTATTTAAACTCTTGCTTCAGAATTAATATCTTAGTATTTCCATGAAAGTATGCAACATGTAAGTAGAAAGTAAGAAATGTTAGTAGAAAGTAAGAAAATAAGAAAACAGACTGAGGTAAGAATGTAAGTAAGAAAACAGACAGAAAAAACAAAAAGGCTTTTTGAGGAAGGAAAGTGACTGATGACACAGTGACTAAAAATCTAGCTTGGTGTAATTTCATATAGAGGTTTAAAAAACACCTGGAATTCTGAAAACTAGCGAAATCCAGATAAAAGTGCATTAAAAGTTCTATGTTTCTTCTTAAGTATTCTTCTTAAAGTTTCTTCTTCAAGTTTTTTCTTTAAGTTTGTATATTAGAACAAAATGTCTCCATACAGCAAGTCTTTTGAGGAAAACATTGATAACCATTTTATGCTTTCTTATTTTCAATTAAAAAGGAGTTAGGAATATAAAACATTCATATATTGGTCACAATCTTAGGAAAAAAATGAATATTGTTTTGAATATAATTCAAATTTAGTGAACTTTTTATCCCCACATCAAAATTTCTATAGAGACTCAGGTAAATTATTTGACTATAGTCAATCACTGAACTTAACACCGAGCTAGTAAATTGTATTTGTTTTTCTTTTTAGTTATAATAAATTATTATTTTCAGAACACATTTAATAATAATGATAATTATGATGATGATGTGTAGATTTGTATGTATATATCTGTATGAGAAATATGAATTTAGAAAACTTCTTTTAAAAGTTGTTTTTCCAGTTTTTGCAGTGGCTAAGGCTCATAGTCTGCTTTATGGTTATTGACACACCATAATCATCTGATCTTTCAAACTGAAGTTTCATTTTTGCCACTGCTGTTTTCAAAAGTGTCATTTCTGTAATAAAAGTATTAGTGCATACCTACATACGATCAGGAAGTGCCTGGCACATGTCAGTTGGCAGTCCCCTTGGGAAAACATCCTTTCCCAACTTTCTAACCATATAACAGACCACAACCTTCTGTCTGCAATGGGCAGAGCAGCCTCTTGCCCTCCCTGCCCAGACATATCTCTGCCAGTGGCTACTACTCTGAGCTTCATTTCCACAAACTTGCAACTCCCCCGTAGTGGTGTTGGTCAAATTCATCTTCAGTTCATCTGCATGAAATTAAAGCAGCAAATAAATGGAAAAATCTAGACTTAGGGAAGAATGGGGTTATATATAAAATAATGTAATTGATTTAAGGATGTATGCATTTATTCAGTCTCATGAAAACAAAACTCTCCAACATGTGAGGAATCACTTTCTTTACTCTCAGGGCTTCAGATTTCTATGGTGATCAGGTCTTGACAAAGTCTTTTTTGAGTTTCTTTTTACACTCTAACAATGCAATTAGTTTAGTTAATTGTAAAATATCGAGGCCTTCTTTTTTAACTTTAATTCAGTTTCTCTATGACTTCCTCCGAACTAACAAATGCAATATATTCAATTGATTCATCATACAAAGTATCAGTAAAGACAGTTTTAAACGTGTGTAGTACTTCATAAACTATAGTAATATTCAGTTGTTCGTATTCAACAACATCAGGATAACATCTATTTATTCAGATTAAATAATTTAGCACTCAATCAATTAAATATTAATGAATAATGATTTCACTAAGTCAAAAGATTTTCTGCAAATGTCCTCATTTGTAATGGATGAATTTAGATTATTTCCTTTCTGCTTCATGAGCAATGACTGACTCTGACTTCATGTCTTATAATACATATGAAATCAGTTTATTCTTCTGGTGATCTGAGCAGCTTTTTACAATCCTTCTTCTATTCTTGCGTATCACCTTGTTGCTCAAAGACATGAAATGCTTGTTCCAGTTGAATGTCTAAAGTGTTTTACATGACATTTACATTTAATGAAATGTTGTATTATGTGAATTACAAGCAAAGAGCATTAGGAAACACAAACACAAATCTTAACTCCCAACAACAGACAACAATTATCTAAGCACTTAGTACAACATGCAAAATGGCACTTCTGCCCCAGGCATTCAGCAGAAGTAGAATTGAAGAGAAGTGCAAAAAAAACCCCATCTTGCTTCAATGATTTTTGTTTCTGAGAACCAAAAGAAAATGTGATGATTAAAGGTTTCAATCATATATATATATATTTATAGATATTTTTATACATATATTTATTTATACATATTATATATTATTTACATATCTATTTAAAATCCCTACCATCTTGCCTGAGCATTTAAGTCATACCTACACCCCTCTGTTTATTCTCTCTCTTCAGCTGCAAGACTCTTGCATACTTAGTTTTTTTCCCCCCCGTTAAAGCAGTTTTTCCAGAACATATTTTTGATGACTTTAAATTGAAATTTCCTATGTCTAGGCAAGTCCATTATAACAGCCCTTTTTTGGTTCCACATGGGTTATTGTGGAAAGAAAATTGAGATAATGCAAGTAATCAAACGACAACAATATCCATTATATTTTTTTACTTTTTTCAATTTTTCCAAATCCAGAATTGCCTTAATCCAAAATCTGTTGACTGTAGTAGCATATCATTCTTTCCAAATGAAAAGATTAAGAAGCTCAAATACGTTATAAACTAAGGCACAGCACGATTAATATGGATTTATGTCTTTTGAATGAGTAAATGGTTGACTTAGAGCCCAGCACAGGATTGCTTATAAAATGTTATGCAGATGTATCTTCAAATATAAAATACTGTGTCAGGGGATTTTGGGTACAGAGTGGGAGCTTCAGACAAAGTTTATTAGAGAAGTCCTCCTGTTGAGTCACGAGGTGCAGAATAGACCCCCATGCTTTCTAAACCCCTTCTAAAAAGGAGTCTGGGTGCAGCTGGATCCAATCTTAGCCCCAGTCTTTGTCAACACTTTATGTCTAAAGATTATAAAGGCGTAGTTGAACCTTTATACAACTT
>WBMZ01011335.1:0-98203 GCA_013400975.1 Atrichornis clamosus
TCAGCAAAACCTCTACCTTGGACATACTAAGGGCAGGCTTCAGCTTGTTCAGGACCCTGTTTCAAGGAGTCCCTTGGGAAACAGTCCTTAATAACAAAGGGGTCCAGGAAGGCTGGACATAATTAAGAAGGGTATCTAAAAAATGCAGGAGCAGGCTGTCCCTCTTTGCCAAAAGATGGCCCGGATGAACAGGGGGCTTTTGCTGGAACTCAGATAAAAAGGAGCGTTTATAACCTTTGGAAGAAGGGAGAGGCAACTCAAGAAGAGTGAAAGGATGTCATGAGGTCATATAGAGTGGAAATTTGCAAGGCAAAAGCTCAGCTAGAATTCCATCTGGCCACTGCCATGAAAGATGCTAAAAACTGCCTTTATAAATATATTAATAACAAAAGGAGGGCCAAAGAAAATCTCAACCATTTATTGGATGAAGAGAGGGGTAATTGTCACTAAGGATGAGGAAAAGTGTGGGGTACTTGATGCCATCTTTGCCTCAGTTATCAACAGAAAGCCCAGTTATCCTCCGGGCACCCAGCCTGCTGAGCTGGTAGACAGAGATAAGGAGCAGAATTGCCCCCCTGCAATCCAGGAGTAAGTAGTTAATGACCTGCTGTGCCACTTAGACAATCACAAATGTATGGGACTGGATGGGACTCATCCAAGAGTACTGAAGGTGCTGTCAGAAGAGCTCACCAATCCACTCTCCATCATTTGTCATCACTCCTGGCTAACCAGGGAGGTCCCAGATGTCTGGAGTTTGGACAATGTGGTGTCCATTTACAGGAAGGGTTGGAATGAGGATCCAGGGAATTGCAGGCCTGACAGTCTCACCTCAGTGCTGGAGAAGTTCTTGTAATAGACTGTGCAGGACATACAGGGGATTTGGCCCAACTTTAGGAAAGGAAGGTCCTGCTTGACCAACCTGATCTTCTTTTATTATCAGATGGCCTGCCCAGGGTATGAAGGAAACACTGTGGATGTTTTCTACGCAAATTTCAGCAAAACCTTTGACACTGTCTTCCAGAGTGTTCTCCTGGTGAAGCTGGCAGCCCACAGCTTGGGCAGGTGCTCTCTTTCCTGACAGATAAGAACTGTCTAGATGCCCAAGCCCAGAGGCTGGTGAATGGAGTTACATCCAGTTGTTGGACAATCTCTATGAGGTTTACTGAGGTTCAGTATTGGGGCCAGTCCTGTTCAATATCTTAATCAATGACCTGGATGAGGGGATCAAGTGCATCCTAGTCAGTTTGCAGATGAAGTTGGGCAGGAATGTTGTTTTTCTGGAGGGCATAAAGACTCTGCAGAGAAGCCTGGACAGGATCAATGAGTCGAGTCCAACTGTATGAGGGTCAATTACGCAAAGTACCGCGTCCTGCACTTAGCAGGGCTGCAGGCTTTGGGAAGAGTGGCTGGAAAGTGGAAAAGAACCCGGGGGTGCTGGTCAACAGCAGCTGAACATGAGCCAGTGTGTGCCCAGGTTGCCAAGAAGGCCCATGTCATCCTGGCCTGTACCTGCAATAGCGTGGCCAGAAGGATGAGAGAAGTGGTTGACCTCACTTACAGGTGAGGCCGCATCTCAAATCCTGTGTCCAGTTCTGGGCCCCTCATTACAAGAAGGACGTTTTAGTGCTGGAGCATGCTGCGGTGCTGGAGAAGGACAATGGAGCTGCTGAAGGGTCTGGAACAGAAGTCTTATGAGGAGCAACTGAGGGAGCTGGGGTTGTTTGGCCTGGAGGAGGCTCAGGGGTGACCTTATCACTCTCTACAGTTGCCTGAAAGGAGCACGTAGCCAGGTGAGGATCTTCTCCCAGGCAGGTTGCAACAGAACAAGAGGACACAGTCTTAAGCTGTGCCAGCGGAGGTTCAGGTTGGACATCAGGAAGAATTTCTTCACTGGAAGGGTGCTTAAGTATTGGAAGGGAGTGCCATCCATGAGTTACCATCCCTGGAAGTGTTCAAGAAATGACTGGACATGGCACTTAGTGCTGTGGTTTAGCTGACAAGGTGTTGTTTGGTCAAAGGTTGAACTCAAAGGATAGTCTTGGAGATCTTTTCCAGCCTTAATGAATCTATGATTCTATAATTAGGAGTTGTCAAGAAACTCTTCTTCTTTAAACTGATAAAAATGTAAGGACATTAAATGTCTTACAAAGTGAATAATTTGTGATACTGAAAGGTACCCTAATTCAATACATACATGTCAGTAATGTATTTTCATCAGAAAAGCCCCCAAACATGATTTGTCACACTGTAGTAAAGGCATGACCTGAAAAGAATAAAGTAACTGCTTGAATCAAACAGATATGAAGGCATACTCGTTTGCATCATCTGAATGAAAAAATATCAATTTCCACATAGCATTTAAAACCCAGAAGAAAATACATTTTATAAAATAAGCAGACCACTCATGTATTTGAACATCTATTTAGCATGTGTAAGACTTCAAAAGAGCATTTCAAATCTGAAATAAGAAAATAATAGCACCATGCAGGATCTTTTATTAATAATATAAGGTTCTAATTTTCTGACAAAATATATTAAGTTACGTGAAGGCCTGTCCTATATCTGTTTTTATAAGAAATTTATTAGTCAGAAGTGTGCCTTTTGTCTCCATAATTGAATTGGAAGAATCAATTATGGTACTATCATAATGAGTATTTCTTATTTGTATTGTGGGGAATCACCTAGGGTCTATTTTTTTTAAACGAGGACCACATTATGCTGGGTGGCACTCAAACACAGAACAAAAAGACAATGCCCTCAGTATTGCAGTCTATAACATGGCAGGTTCACTAGCTCCACTCTCTCAAATGTGTGCATTCAGCTCTCGTGCGTGCCTGGTCACCATTCAGCAGCAGCAGTCCTGGAAAAGCTCTGGTGCACATTCACCAGGACTTTCAGAGTAAGGTGCTGTTCATTGCCATCTGCTTAGCTCTGTTCTTCAAAGCCTATTTAATCAAGGCGAGAGGGTTTAAATCTACATACATGTGGTTTATTTGTAGTGAATAATATTTAATAATGGAAATATAAATCTTGAGCCAAGTCTAGAATCCATTCTGTAGGACAACCCATTCTTTGTGTACCTCTTTCATAACCCAGACCTTGTGATTTTTGCTGAAAAGCTTTTTATGGTAAAGGTAGAGCCATGAGAAATATTTTTCCATTACAATTGTAGCTCTGATAAACTGCAGCAGGATAACTAATTAGTGTTTTGATTAGACAGCTGGAATCATAGCCATGACAACTCTAGACACAATGTTCTTAAGTTCTGCATTCTGTAGGAATACAAATTACTTCAGTAACACAAGTGCAAAGTACTGAAAATCTATCCTGGTGTAAGTGGAGTGTTGCAAGAACTGTTCTGTTCCTGACAGAGGTTACCATGACCTAAAGCTGTTTTCTGCCATTTATAAATAAAGTGCAATTATTCCTGTTTTTAACAATCATGTTTGCTTCTTCTATTGACTGTGATAGTATAAGCATATTCATGCCTGTTTATTAGACACTGAATCAAACTGAAATGTAAAAGGGAGATGGGTAAGAAAAATCTTTGTATACTACTAACACTGCTGCATCATTCTAAAATTTGTTGTACCTATGATTCTGTCAGCTGTTGAAAGCACATTTAACTTAAAACAGAAACAACAAAGACACAGGACGACAGATGGTTACGAAAATAATTTAATGAATAAACTCCCTTGAATCTGCATCTCAAAATGCAAAGAAAAAGAGGCATCCACTCTTCAAATCCTGTTTGTGCACATTACATAATTTGATTTTACTCATACAAGAAAACACTTCATTTAAAAATATCCTCAACCAGGAGGTTTTTTCAGAGCACCAAAGCAGTTAGTTTTTCCAATCAAGAGAGTTTCAGTGAACTTTATTGTTCAAGGACTCGAGTTCCCATTAAGCAGTAAAGAACTTTTAATTTCATATTTTTTAATATGAGTACTTCTTGAGTACAATTCTTGTAATAGATTTTTGCATGGGACAAAGAAAGGGACTTTTGCTTACCTGCACACTCATTTGCTTATTTTATGGATAGGATGGCCTGCATAATAAATTAAACTTTCAAATGCCAGGAATCATGTATGTTTAGTAAAAAATATTCCACTGGTAGGTATTTGTAGTATTTTCCAAAACTGGCTAACCATTTAGAAAACTTGCCTAAACTTGCCTATTATCCTCAGAAGGAATTTTCGTTTGATCACAAATTTTAGGATTTTTAGTGATAAATAAAGGCAGACTATTTATTAATAACATTTCAAGTTGTTCCTATTTTTTGTTTCTGATAAGAAATAGGAATTTGTGATCTACTATGAGTTTGCAGATTTTAGCCATCATGATATAAGCAGCGTCCTACTGAGTCAGTTTTTTGTGAAGACACATTTTAAGATGCTGCTTTTTGTGAAACACTTTAGTCCTATAAGATCTTTAAACAACTGCCTTTCCTTGTTGGATGCTATGCAGGAACAAATTTGGACTTCAGGGCATAATCTATTACAAAGACACTGGTGAAGCCTCAACTGAGTACTGATGTTTTAAACAAAGACGAGATTCAATTTCTGAAATTAAATATATGAATTTAATCATATCTTCCCTAAATGTTTAGCAATTATTAATTAAATTCTGAATGAATGTTCTCAGAATTTATGTATAAAGTAATAAACTAAATAATGGATCGTAAGGAACTAAAAATGAGTCAGAATGTTATCATCTGCGTAAACAAGTCCTTTACCCAGAATAATCCGGACAATGGAACAAAAGAGCCTATTAAGGGTTATTATGAAAACTAATTGAGATTTTGTATGCCAGCTGTATTTGAACACACTGTTATGGCTGCTATACCTTTTTAATTGGAAAGAGTGGAAGAGGTCATCAACTCAGTCGACATTTAAAAGGAATTGCGGGACTGGGTTAAATAATGACCATTCATCCTGTAGAGTTAAGTGAGTGAGAAAGTCCTGTTGGTTTTTGTGATATGGAGATAAGAAAGAAGACAGATGGTCAAGTCATCTCCGTACGTGTTCCATCCCTGCCTGTTAAAGATCCTGTGGTTGCAGCCCAGCTCAAGCGCCCGATGGACACTGGGGGGCAGCAGCACCTTGGTTGGAAACTAAATGTTTTTCTTCAGGTTACCCCTAAATGCGTTTCTTCTCTTAAGCACGATGTTGGCATTTATTAAAAACGGGGAATTGTTCAGAATTGTTCAGTTTGAAAACTAGAGTCTCATAAACTCAATCAATCCCCACCCCTGACAGCTTTGTTACATCTACACACATGGCTATATCACACATTATTACACCAAAAAGACTTAACAGAATATTTGGCATATATTTACATGTAGAGAATATCTGTCACATAGTATTTACACACAATTCTTGGCTTCTGCAACACAACTGTTAAGAAAGGTGTTTTTTTGTCTGCTGTGAAAAGAATGCAAACCATGAAATATGTTCCCCATAATTGTATAATAGAACACAGCGTGGTCATTTCTAACATGAGACAGGAAAGCAGAAGTGGAAGTCTGATATTCTATTTCAACTCATGTGACCTTGCTAGTTTTCTGCAAGCTAACATATTGTAAAAAAAAGGAAAAGCAATATAAATGTTTATTTGGGGTGCAAGCAGCTCTTAGATTGTTCACGTGTTTGATTTTGGCTTTGAATTTTTGTAGAAACTATATAAAGGGAAAATATTCTAAGAAAATTGTTAACATCCCCAACCCCAGGCCCTCAAACTTTCATAAATCTGCCTATTACTGCCTTCAGAAACTGAGGTGAAGTTAAATCTCTTTCCAACCCAACCTAGTTGCAAAGTCAGAAAATAAATGGGATTAATTTATCACTCTTGAGTGCATACTTTGATGTAGTCTCTAACTTCATGTTTGCCTATTTTTTTCTTCTAAAGGTCTTTGCTTCTTACAGTGTACAGTATAAATGTTACACACCTCATGGTGAAGAAAAATAAAGGAAAACCAGAATTACCATTGCACAAACCCATAATGCAATCTATTGAGGTAATAAGAAAATTCTCTGCATAGACCTTCATGCTTGAGCTAATGATGCTGTGACATTTTGCCAGCCTGTTTGGACAAGCCCTAAAGGAAGCCCCTCCGGTGGTTTTTAGCATCAAGTAAATACTGAACTTTCAGGAACTGAGTCACCTTGAGGTGCCTTTCTCCTTCACAACTCAAAATGTTGTGAAAGGGGAGATTAAGAACACAGATCCATTAGACAAGCCCTAAATCACAGAATCATTTATGTTGGAAAAGACCCTTAAGATGATTGGGTCCAATTGAAAACCTAACACTGCCAAGTCCACCCCTAAACCATGTGCCTAAGTGCCACGTCTACACATCATTTAAACACCTCCAGGGATGGTGACTCAACTACTTTTCTGGGCAGTCTGTTCCAATGTTTTACAACTCTTTTGGTGAAGAAATTTTTCCTATTATACAATCAAAGCCTCCCCTGGCATGACTTGAGGCCATTTCCCCTTGTCCTATTTCTTGTCACCTGGGAGAAGAGGCCGACCCCACTTGACAGCACCCTCTTTTCAGGCAGTTGTAGAGGCTGATCAGGTCACCCCTGTGCCTCCTTTTCTCCAGGTTAAACAAACCCAGCTTCCTCAGCTGCTCCTCACAGGACTTGTGCTCCAGACCCTTCAGCAGCTCCCATTGCCCTTCTCCAGACATGCTCCAGCACCACGTTCTTTTTCACCAGGCACCTTTCCAGGCACTCTGCCCCAAGCCTGTACTGTTGCATGGGGTTCTTGTTACTCCAGGGCAGGACTCTTCACAAAATTTCCAGTTATATTCCAAACTTAAGCTTTCTTAAAAGAATTTTTGCCAGAATTTTGCAGAATTTTGAATCCTGGAAAAAACAAAATAGCCTGCATCATTGGAGAGACATAAGGCTTGTAAAACTAAAGCTATAATATTTTTGCTTGTCAGAGTTATAAGATATGTTGTAGTGAGAAGTGATAATTGATTTAATACTACTAGGTCCACCTGAAGTATTTATGCATGTGTGTAGAAATGTTTTAAAATTTGTATAGATCACCGAAAGAAGCAAACATTTCAGATATTGTGGTTTTAATCACCACAATGATGCTTAAGTTGTTTCTGTAGAGCTACAAGCCTCAAATGACAGGTCAAGACCTTCAAGCAAGTCATGAGGATTAATGGGGTACAAGAGGGAAAGCAGCAGAAGGAGCAGCTTAAGTGCTTCTGAGGTGTCCAGAAGCTCAGCTTCTTTGAGATGAGAAAGTGAGAAAAGACTATTGTGAATGACAGTAAGCATTTGTTATCCATGGATGTTGCTAGCGAGCAGATAACCAGCAACACGGACGATTTTATGTAGATGATAAAACCGACACTTTATTAATTTACAAAGGTGCTGATATACCTTAGTACACTGGACTGACATAAGGTCATTGGTTCACTGACCAGCCACCCCCCAGAGGGATTGGCTGGACCCAGTAACTCTTACCTCATGTGTTTTCTTCTTTGGTCTCATAACAAGACCATAGTTTACAGTATTTCTAAATTGCTTTCCTGCAGCGTCCTTGAGAAAGCCTTGCTTTCACACAGACACTTGTCAGGAAACTGAAATCTCTCTGCACCCAGGCCTGTAACATCCACACATGGATCTGCCTTTCACGGCAATCTTCACTGGCAATCACTCAGTTATTCCCGTTATTCATTACTGGCAATCACCTCCGGAGAGTTGTGCCCATTTTCCAACACCCTGTTCTGGAGAAGCCGAGTTCCTAGCATGGGTGCATCGACTGCGCTGAAGACAGAGCTTGCAGTGAGTTTAACTACTAATGGAATACATACACATTTACTTATACCAATATTCAAATACTGCCCACATACCAGGCAAATCAGAAAATCACATTGCTTTCAAATTCCCAAATTCTATTAAACAAAACTTAAAAGACTTACGTCACATGAAGCTTAAACAATTGTTGTCATATATGTTCCTACACCAAGAGAATTAAACCAAAACTCAAAAGATATTGATGTGGCTTTGGAAAGATGCTAACAAAGACTGCAAATTCCATCTTAATTTCAAATTGACTTTAGAGCCAGAAGAATCTTGCTCAGCTCTTCAGGCATTTTCCCATGGTAGTAGGTGATAAAAGATAGTTTTTCCAGCATTTCTCCAAATGAATTGTAGGCTTAGTAGCATTAAATTTTATATATTTTTGACATGCTTAATGGCATTTAGTCTTTAATTTCTTTAATTTTAAATTGTATGAAAGCCTCACTCTAAAAGTAAACTAGCAATGATGCTGTTTGAGGAATGAATGAAGATTTTTACCCTTTGGAACACCACACACAATAACCTTTAATTTGTCATTTTGTGTTTTGTTGTACTGTCTCTTTTAATGGTTTCTACACTGGCTGCACATTTAACACTTACATATTTCTTATGCTAAGACGTGAATTGCAGAATGTTAATATAAAAAATGTTATTTCTTATTCCATGAGAATAAAAAATTTTGCAGCATTCCAAAATAATATAATGTATTAACAGATTTGCAGAGGCAACACAGATTTACATTTAAAGTAGCACTGAATATTTCTTTCACTTTTCTGACTTCAGCATGCTCTTTTTTTGCAGGACAATTAAATATTTCCTGTTACTTGAATAAATATGTGGAGAAGAATATTATTCTTATGTTAGGTCTTATGCACCAATATAACAGTTCTCACAAACTAATTGCTGTCTTGACTTCAGTTTGTTTCATCTTATTGTCTGGAATATAAAATCTTCAGGCCAGTTAACTGACTTTTCAAAGAAAGATCATTTTGATAGCACAGACGTATCCTATTTATTTCCAAAGAAATGAATCTTAATTGTGCAATTTGCAGTATCATGTTTAATCTAAAAATAAGAATGCAATGTTTCTGAGTGTTTAAATATTAAAATAGTGACATTTTCCCAGGGACAATTTTGGAAAAATACAGAATTGTACCATGTATATGGTGCTCAATGTTTGAATTTGAACTTGAAGGTGAAATTAGTTGATAAATCCTTCATCATTCATGAGCTCAATTTACTTCAAATCTTTGAATCAAATATTTCTTCATTCTCAACTACAGTAGTCTTAAAAAAAGATCATCATTAACCTGCTATCATGTGCTGAACTCATGGTTTTAGCAAGGGGTCTAATTCAAAGATTGGAAATACAATATGGAACTTTAAACTCGAAGTCATAGAATTTCAAGGTAATTGATTGTAACTTGTACCCTCTGCAGGAGTTATAAATTCTACTAAAGAATGAGAACCCTATATGACAGTACAGAAAGGATCTTAAAGATCAGAAAGGTATTGTCAGTAATTAATGTAGCAGCCTTAAGAAAGCAGTATGCAACATAATCCCATATTTTGCCAAAATCAAAATATATGCCTAAAGTTATCCAGCTGTGTAACTGGTCTTTTCATACTTCATGAAAACAAAAATATTTCCATCCAACTAAATGTAACCTGTAAGTGTCAACTACATTTAGAGTTAGGTTATTTTCTTAGGGGCATATATACATGTTTTGGTAAAAAATATGAACAGAAAGATGGTGACTTAGATGTATGACCTCAAGTCTTGTGTTGTACCGATCTCAGAGGAAACAATAAGAAACCCATTAAGTAATTTGTGTTTATATGGTATATGTATAAGGGTTTGTAAACCCAATCTTTAATGGCCTTTGTCAAATGCAATGCTGCATGTGCAAATAGAAATTTCCACTCTCCAATCACAATTTCCCCTGAAACTGCACAGGCTTGGAGACTCAAATATTATCTTTCGGATTGTGAGACATGGACCTAAACACAGAGACAGGATGGTTTTTTTCCTTGACTGAAATTGAACATATCAGCAATCAGTTTCATCATAGCAGAATATCATTGTGGATGTTATGATATAGACAGATACTTTCTGTTATTACAGCTGAGCTGTGTCTTGAGTGTCTGAGGTGTGTTGTTAATAGCATTTTTATCTTCTGGCATGTTGGGAAAAAAAAAAGAAAATAAGGAAGTAGATGGGAATCTCATGTGGTCAACACAGGCTGGGGATGCACAGATCAGAGCAGCCCTGCCCAGAAGGACTTGGGGGGTGCTGGTGGGTGAGAGGCTGGACATGACCCAGCCATGTGCACTCACAGCCCAGAGAGCCAAACGTGTCCTGGGCTGCATCCAGAGCAGCGTGGCCAGCAGGGAGAGGGAGGGGATTCTGCCCCTCTGCTCTGCTCTGTGAGACCCCACCTGGAACACTGCATCCAGCTCTGGGGTCCCTGCACAGGGGGACATGGACCTGTTGGAGCAGGTTGAGAGGGGGGAAAGAGGGCCACCAAGATGATTGATTAGAGACATAGAGCACCTTTCCTGTGAGGAAAGCTGAGAGAATTGGGATTGTTCAGCCTAGAGAAGAGAAAGCTTCAGGGTGACCTAATTTCAGCCTTTCAGTACATGAAGGGAGCCTACAAGAAAGATGGGGAGAGACTTTACAAGAGCATCTAGTGCTCTGAAACAGTGTAGTCAGCAAGCCTGCATCAAGCAAAGTCAGTGCCTTCCCATATGCCTACCACTAATTTTTAAATCCCACAGTTTATTTTTAAGAAATTCACAATTCATTTTTATTTCATCAGACACAAACATCAGACAGAAACATTTCATCAGACATAAACAAAAAATAAAAACATGAGTCTATATTCCATCTGGTCAGGCAGATGTGCATGGCATTTACACAAGAATGGTATTTTTGGGATCCCAGCAAATGACTGCAGAGTACTGACCTCTCTATCTTTCCTTCCCCATAAATGAAGATTTTTGCCCATATGTCTAATGAGACTGACACATGAATTTAATCCCATATTTCATCTTCATAAACAACTGTAGTAACATATCACACATCAAGTTTATTGAACCTCATAATATTAGCTCTTTGGAAATGATAGATTTGATACACGGTGATTGTTCATAGTAATAATTAATTTAAAAAATCAAGGAAAGTATAACAAGGGATATAAACAAAAATGTGCAAAGCATCACCTTGCACGAACAATGCTAATTAAATTCTTATTCTCAAAGACTGATTTAAAAACCTGAAAGCAGTTATATCTTAAGAAGTAACGAGAAAATGCAAGCCCCCAAACTTACACTCATGTTCTGTGTCCCCATTTTCCCAAAAGCAAAGTGAGCCAATACATTCTCTCTCATCAATCTGATGCACCAATTCTAATCTGGCTCATCATTAGAGAAAACAAAATTTGGAACGAGTTCCAATGGATCCAATTAAGTTTGGCTGAATGCTCTGTGGGTTGTGCACTCCACTAGAAATCACACACATTGTCAACCAAAAAATTTTCACAGCTCTTTCTGCTTTATCAGAAGCTTGTAAGTTGCATTCACAGTATCATAAAATGTATGAGAGGTTTTCTTTCAGCCTGAGCATCCATGCTGCTCTATTGCTGAAAAATGCATTCCCACATTTCTTGTGTAATATAAAATGAACCCCATAAGAAGATGGAAAATTTTAATGTTGCTCAGGGTCAGGGGAATAAATACAACCAACATTTGAAATAGCCATGGCAACAGGAAGCAACCTAGACTTAGTAGGTCTTATCCCGATATATGTAATAATAAGTCATTCATCTCTTAAGAAGACAGGAAGTTGAGAAGAAGGGTTCTCTTAGGGGTTAGCCTTAGATTTGTTCCAAAGTTCCCATGCTTTGCCCTGTTCATTTACAAAAGCAATCAGATAGCAGGCCTGATTTTGTCCTCTGGCCCTTTTCTTGCCATTTCTTCTTCACAGCTGTTTCAGTGATGACTATCCCACTGCCTGTCTTGTGACTGCCCACTCAGAAACACCCATCTGCAGTGACCTTTCTCTTCCTGTCTCAAGGCAGATCCATGGGTGCCATGGAAGCATCGGTTGGATGTTACCCATAACCGCTCCATGGGTGAAGCAGTCTGTAATGTGTGCACATCTTTTCAGATAAGGAGTTATCTGATTCAGTGTCACTCTACTGGCTGGAGTTGTTTTACTTTTCTGTTTCCTATTGTATCAGGAACTACAAAAGTGTCAGCTTTTTGTATTTGTATGTGCCTTTCTCATACAGAAAGATAGATCTTTAGGCTAGATCTAGGCTAAATGTCTTAAACTTTCCTACCAGAGTTGTTCCAGTTACATTAATTGACCTAAACTTAAACACAGAAAATTAGAGAGAGAAAGGGTGAGTTAATAGTCTAGTGGGTGGATGGGTACCTCAGCTAGGATCACTTAGATTCACATGCTTGTTCTCCCACAGTATCCCATGGAAATAAATATCCTGTCCTTGGATCACATATTCTTAGTTTCTCAGGTTTTTTTTTTTTCAGGGAATCCGATGAGGGTAAGGGAAACTCCAAAATATATTGTTTCTCCTGATGTTGTTGGCAATACTTTGAAAATTATTATCATATTTCTTCTACCAATATCTACATGCAATGTCTGGGGACAGTTTTCAAGGTGTATTTATTAAAGTTCCTGTTTTTCTATGAACACTGAGAATGATATTGCTAAAGGATGTGTGTAGAGCCTGCATTCTGCTCACTGTTTCAAGCTATGGTCCTCTGTGAAGCTAAGAAGTCTGAAGCGGGACCTGAAATGCTGTACACATAATTAAGTTTGAGACAGAATTAGTTGTTTATTCATAAAGATTACAACAAGGAACCTCAACCACTGAGCCAAGCTCTCTTTGGATAATGAAGTAAGGAGATATAGGTAAAAGAGGCATTCCTAAGTAAGATGCATTCTAGCTAGGTCTCTATGCTTCTTGGGAAACAAACTCTAGAATATAGCAGCAGCTACAGTAGTAAAGTCAACCTGTTAAGGTATCCATCTACACTCAGTTAAAACACCAAGAAACACATTATCTCTGTAGACCTGTCTAAAATCTAATAGCTAACTTGCCTGAAAGCATTGTCTTTATGGAAAAAAATGGTGCAATTGCTATGCTTTCAGAAACCAAAATAAATTTTGTTAAGTTTTCATATTTGTAAATGTGGTGGCGCACCACCCCCTCTTCTAGGCCACACTGAAATGAGATAAGTGCTTGTTAGGCCTCGGCCTTGACAAGCAGCGCCTGGACTCAGCTCTCCCTGAGCTTATCAGAGACACTGTCTGCTCCCACAAGCAGCTGTTTGTAACGAGCCCTTGTTTTCTCTAACATCTTCGTTCTCACATCTGCAAAGAAAGCACCAATCTAAAGTGTGGCCAGGATGAAATATTGTTATGACTAAAGCGACTCTCTTGTGACCCTATAAATCATGGTTCAGGGTGAGACCCTGTTCCCGATACTCTTCATGGCCTCTGTGTGTAGGAGTAAAGGAGTCAGGAATGAAGGAAAGATGAGCCCCCAGAGAAGAGGGAGGTGGGGAGAAGGTGGTTTTAGTTTTATTTTAATTTCTTGTTACCCTTCCCTTAATTGGCAACAAATTAAATTTTCCCCAGACTGAGTCAGTTTTGGCTGTGACAGTAACTGGGGACCTATCTCCCTGGCCTTATCTCAACCCAGGAGCTTTTTCATGGTATTTTGTTCTCCTGTGCTGTTGAGTAGGGGAAGTGAGAGTGGGGTGGGAGACTGGAATCACTGGTTAATGGTGCAGTTCCTGAGTTAATAAGTAGAATATCTACAAAATCCAGCATGTATATTTGTTCTTTATAGTAAGTCAAATACTTAGAACATATATTGAATTCAGACATTATAATCTGATGAAAATGTGCACCCTAATGTTGCTTGCATCTAAAGATTCAGTTTTACTCTTCATTGTATAAAAAGGACTTCAAATAATTTTACAAACTTCAGAAGTATTACAGAAAAACTTTGTGTTTGATTTTTTAGAATTAAAATGCATTTCAACTCATTGCTGAGTAACTAAAAAGAAAATGTTTTGATATACCTTCAAGCAGCATGCAGCCCAAGTGCTGCTTATTCATGACAGTGTCTGTAAGGAAACATATGAAGTGCATTTTCTTGTCAAGTTTTCAAAAAAGTACTACAAAAATGAAAAGTATTTGTAAATCAAGAAAAGGACAAACAGTGCCTCAACTCAAAAACTATAAATCTGTCATTGTATTTAAATCAAATTAGCACGGATTAGAAATCTGGAAAGCAAAAATACATCAATGCAACCTTCTTTACTTGTAATCTATCAATGCTGTTGAAGTGCAACCATGTTATTTTTCCTTCAATTTAACAAATATGGAGATTTCAATTCTAGCTGTATTTCCCCAGAAGTTCTTCTAGTTTAATTTTTATGTTGATTTCAACTTTTTCCATTTTTTGATGGATAACATTCTGAATGTTTTTGACCATCTTCCTGGTACCAAAATTTTATATTTGGTGCTTTGGAGCATTTAAGTACATTTATGAAGGCTTTTGGTAAGCTTTTCTTACTTCAGAAATTTGTGCTGCTCTTAGGTATCTTTATGTTACATGAATCTAAGTATTGGATACTTTTTCCTGATTAAACATTGTGGATTTTCATATAGGTATATAGTTCAAAAGATGCATATGCCATTTTAATACACTGATCCTTTACATTGTTTTTGAAAATGCTAGATATAATATTTGTTGCAGTTTTCTGACTAAACCACCTATCTCTAAAATAATGATGCTTTTGAGAGAGAAAAAAATCCAGATAGTTACTTGATTTGACAATAAAAAGTTTAATCTATGAGAGTCATCTCATGTGTCTTTTCTACATCCGATAGAAATCTGAAGCCTTTGCAAGAAATGGAATTCTTAAAAAGAAAGACTGCTGCTACAGGCCAAGTGGGTCTCTGGTATAGTGATTACATGGATTATAAATATGTGCTTCAGAAACAGATTTCAGAATACAGTGATGTCAGCTGTCTACCTGACACTTCTTCTGTGTGTCCCTCATGGTTAAGGATTCCTGCCATGAAACTGTTTGGCTCTCATGTTTTTAATTTGTTTTTGTGGTTGCACAATATGAAATCAATTCTTAGCAACAAAATAAAATATTTTTGAAAGCAGAAAACAGTCATGAGTTTTATGTACTTACTACAATTCTGCTGTTTACAAGAAGACATATTACAATGACAAATAAATGCGGAGTCTGGCGGGGAGTTCTGAGAATGAAAGGTCAAAGCTTGTGGGCCTTATATAAACAAAAACTTGCAAAAACACTAAGTTAGTTCTGTTTCTCACTCTCCTCATCTTTTAAAGGCAAGTAATACCAAACAACTTCATGGGAATGCTGCAAGTTTTGGCTACCTGATACCCTAAAGAGCTTTAGTATTCTCAGAAGTGACAAAATGTTATCATTTGTTTTAAGATTAGGAATTCAATTTTTTAATTTAAGAATGTGTGTCTCTGCAGCAGGCTAATTGGTTCCATATGGGAAAAGCCTGTGCAAGAGGCACTGAAGACAATGGCATAAATCAAGGGTAATGTTAAGGACCCTTACAAATTATTCTGGAATTGTTAACAAATGTGATCTTTTGCTGTGGGATATTTTCTGTTGTGTATTTCCACTTAGCACCCAGATTGTGTACTACACAAAGACATATCCAGCCCTGTTGATGTGTATTTCCTAAGACACCTGATGATGAGAGCAAAGCTTTGTTTAGCTTAGAGAGAATTGCACCAGCAAATGCTCTGCTTCACCTCATGCAGTACATTGCACTAGAAAATTGCTCGGGAATGCATCAAGATAATTGTACAAGGACTGTCTCTAACTTCCTCACAGCTGAAACCTCACGTCACATCATCTAAATTTTATTTCCTTACACCATTGTTCTTCAATATTTTTAATTAAGAGGTCACCCAACCTTTCTGAAATACACACACAAAACTACATGCCTCTACTGTTAAGCAGCAGGCAAGAGACCTGAGCGTGTTTTGTATCATGCAAGTAAACAAAATGTTATTACTGTATTAGATTGTGGTTTATCTCAAAATTAGAAAAAACTAAGTGTAGAATACAACGACAAAAAACCAACAAACCAAACAAAATAACATGACAGTTGGTCTGGGATGCCACAGGATATCCACAGAAAACTCCCAACTTTCCTTCAGGGCTCTTGCTGTTTCTCTGATTGCAAGATTTTTTATGAATTATCTTCTCCTGCCTTACTATTAACCTGTGATTTAGGAAACAGGATAAATTACACTGCAGATGTACTAATGAGCTTCCAATTAGAGAAAGAAATTCCAGTTAGCATCTGGAATTAGGTGGGAGTGGGAAGAGGGATTTAAGCCAATCGGAGGATGGGGATGGGGCAAGGAAGACAATGATAAACAATATGCATTTGCTTAAGGGAGGTCCATACCGGCATGTATACTCTTCATGCAGTCATTGAGATGTTCAGGTGACAGCACTACGCCTTCATAGATTTCAGGACATGTTGGCTTGTGCTTCCACCAAGAGGAACAATTAGTGTCCTGAGGGGAATTTCTGAGGCTGCAGCCTATAAATCATATAGGTTTATATAAAATGCCAGGTTCAGTTCTTTGGATCCTTGGGCACCTTGGAGGCAAGTCAGGTCTACTGTGACAAAAAGTGTACATTGTGACATACGTCTGTCATGATAGCAGAGAGAGCACATGTTTGAAATCTCTGTGGAAAAGGGGAATCCTTTGCAATTTGATGTGCCAAATGGGCACCAGACTCCCTGCTTCTGTTTATAAAAGCAGCTACTCTAATTTTGTTCCCTTTTTTCTCAAGAAGGAAAGAAGTCATAAGTGTTGTCACTTTGGGTACAGAGTACTCCTTCATTTGTTTGAAAAGGGTTATAATGGCCTGGCTTTTTGTCCCCCTGCATTTCTTTCTATGGGGGCTGTGAAGAAGAATACTTTGAACTGAACCCTTGAAACAGCAGTTTTATTCCTGAAAAAAAGCATTGTCATTATTCATTTGTTATTTGAAAAGGAAGAAGCATGGAGAAGAGCTGCTGTAGCACTTATTACATGTCTAAATGTGAACTGCAAGTAGGAAAGGGGAACATGTGCAAAATGTCTGCTTTTCCTTTCTCTTCCATTATGCCTGTGCAAAATTGTAGAGGACTCAATTTCTGTGTAGAAGTGAAAATGCTACCAAACTGACTCTAAAATATACACATACTTTAGCAGTTCTAGGACAGCTTTGGTTTTTTTAATCATTTCTGAATTTCAGAAGGCAAATTCCAAGGCAGCATATTCAAAATAAATGTAAAAATGCATAAGAACATGAAAGAGAAACAAATATACATCCAAGGCAGAATTCTGAAATCTGATGCAGGTGTAAATACAGCTGCAAGGGAAATAACTGACTCCACTAAAGCTTAATATTCTGTGTACAGGAGGCACATATTCTTAACTTCTAAGTTAAGAATTCTAAAATTCTATAATAGGCTATATCACTAGAAATCACAATTTCCCTGTACCTGGAACTTATATGGATATACTTAATAAGTATGCTGTGAGTTTACCCATTAATTTTCATTAATTATATTAGTTCTTTAAAATGCTACTTTGTTAATCACTAACTTCTAGTCATAGATTTTGTCTGGTATTTTGAGAGCCCTTTTCTTAGAAGTGGAACAGAGTGTTCAAAATAATCAGTAATTTAAAGAATGGTATTAAAATTCCAGTTAAAAAAAAGCTGAAGATATACTGTTGCAAAGTGTTTACGTGATCATGCACGAGAAACTAAAAACCAAAGCCAGTTATTTTCTGAATGGGACACTCCCAGGGAAATTGAGTCAAGGGGTGAGCAGCAGTAGCTGCTGTGACAGTTCCTGTTGTGGGAAGCTACCAAACACTGCTCTACAGTGCCTATGAATCTGTCATCCAAAGTGAAGTGCTGTAAATGCTTCAACCTCTAGGCCTTTTCAAAGAATTTAAATCTCTGTCATAATTAATATTCTGTTATTTTAGTAAAAGTATAAAAAGTAAGAACTAATTTTTCTTATTAATTGGTGACATATGTGATATGTAAGGTCAGGAATAGAGATAAGTCAAAACATCAAGCATGGCTTTTCTACTACTTAGCAGCAAACCCGAGGCCAAGCTGTGGCTCAATAAACCTTTGCTTCATACCACAAAAGCAGAGGAACAGTAGCATCATCAACAGATCTATTTACCTGTCTAAGGGCAATGCCAGCTGAAATATCAATAGAGAAAGTATCTGGTATGCAGCTGTATACATTGGAATTTTTTATATTCACTTTTTATGTTTCTTTAGCAAATTAGTGTTTAAGTATGTATGTTCTGCCAACTTGGAATTTTTTATTTACTTCAAATTGACTCCTATATTTTTTATTTTATGTTCTAAATTGTACAAGCTGCTGCAAACTGTTAAGCTGCAGTTATTTATGTTTGTATGGTTGTTACAATACAAAGTGAATAAAGAACACCCTCTACAGTTATGGCTGAGGTTTGATTTCCAACCCTTACATGTAGCCAGTAAATTAATCTTAAATGATTGAACTCAGCCTAAATGAAGTAGCAGCTATGTTGATAAAGGTTAAACACCATTTAGCAGAGACATTTTTAAAATAGAGAACAATGAAAATCAAAAACAGTTGCAACCTGGATCTCACTGGATGAAGCCATATTTTAATAATGTGGTAATTTTCACAACATTTTTCTTCCTTTGACTACCAACTGATCCCAAGATCTAAACACACACAAAGGCCTAGAACACTGATATACATGTGAGTGTCTTCAAAACAAGACATCAATGTCAACCTCGCTGCATGCCTGAAGCACTGTTGAATGTGTTATTCCCTTACACAGGAAGCAAAGAAACAAGGATCTTGAGAAACTTTCTTCTAACCCATTTCCCACCAGAAATCAGTTAAATGACCTTCTGAACCTCTAAATAGTGGCTCAATTTTCTTTTAAGTACTGCTGTGAGCCAGCAAGATTTCCCATGTGGCCCATGTATGCATTCTCTGTGATGCTAACATCCCTCTTCAGACTTAAAGCATATACCATTTTGACATAGAAATAGGTTTCCTGGTTCCCTTAATCCTCCTAATGGATCACTCCAAAATTATTGTAATGGGCTAATTTTCAATATTGTCCCACAGACTGAGCAGACTGTATATTATGATCCGAATCAATCTGATTCATTATCTGATCTGTTCATTAATAACAGGAATATTTACCAATCCTTGTATTTTATGATAAAGTAAATTATTTGTGACTGTACAGAAAGTAACTACCCTTTTAAATAAATAAAAAAAGGACTATTAGAATTATTCATATTTTAGTAGAAAAATGTCTTCATCAGTGACATAGACAGGAGGATCAAGTGCACCCTCAGCAAATTTGCAGATGACACCAAGCTGTGTGGTGCAGTTCACATATCTGAAGAACAGGATGCTGTCCAAAGGGACCTGGACAACCTGGAGAAGTAGGCACATGGGAATCTCATGAGGTTCAACAAGACCAAGTGCAAAGTGCTACTCCTGGGTCAGGGCAACCCCCGGTACCAGCACAGGCTGGGGATGAACAGATGGAGAGCAGCCCTGCCCAGAAGGACTTGGGGGTGCTGGGGGATGAGAGGCCGGACATAACCCAGCCATGTGCACTCACAGCCCAGAAAGCCAAACGTGTCCTGGGCTGCATCCAGAGCAGCGTGGCCAGCAGGGAGAGGGAGAGGGAGGGGGTTCTGCTCCTCTGCTCCTCCAGGTGCTGGTACCACACCTGGAACACTGCATCCAGCTCTGGGGTCCCCAGCATGGGAAGGACATGGACCTGTTGCAGCAGGTCCAAAGGAGGGCCACGATGGTGATGAGAGGGCTGGTGCTCCTTTCCTATGAAGACTGTCTGAGAGAGGTGGGGCTATTTAGCATGGAAAAAAGAAGGCACTGGGGAGAACATATCGTGGCCTTTCAGTACTTGAAAGGGTCTTATTAGAAAGGGGGGACAAATTTTTTAGCATAGTCTGTTGCAATTAGACAAGGAGTCATGGTTTTAAAGTAAAAGAGTGTAAATTCAGGTGAGATAGAAGGAAGATATTTTTTACAGTGAGGGTGGTGAGACACTGGGACAGATTGCTCAGAGCCCTGTTGTTGCGGTGGTGGTCACCCCAGAGCAGGCTGGTGAGGGGCCCCAGGCAGCTGACACCATGAAACAGACTGTTGAGGAGCCACAGGCCATGGAGCAGAAGCTGGATGCATGGTGGGAGAAAGACACTGAATAACCCATCCCTCAAACTTAGGGCAAGCTCCCACAAGCCCCTTCACCCTATGTTGATTAGTTGTTTGTGGTTGGCCCGTTGGCCCTCCACCCCTTTTTATGTTAAGTGTGTTGAATGTGTATTTCCCCTATTGAATATGTATCCCTTCTAGAAGGTTCTGTTAGATTCGGTTACCCATTGTTTCCCTTCCCCTCAGTTCCTCCCTCC
Source organism: Atrichornis clamosus (assembly GCA_013400975.1). NCBI lineage: Eukaryota > Metazoa > Chordata > Aves > Passeriformes > Menuridae > Atrichornis > Atrichornis clamosus. The sequence continues at coordinate 20,412 of WBMZ01011335.1, forward strand.
TCCTTCCCTATTTGTCATCCCGTCCCTCAGGTTGTCTCTGCCCCTGGACCCTCACCTGATTGGTTCTAGATGTTTCCCCGCCCCTTTTTTGCCCCGATAAAAAAACCCTGTGCGGGGGTTGTTCAGTGTCTTCTCTCACTGGTCTCTTGGAGTGTTGTTTGTTCCTGTTTGTCTACCCTCTGCATTAAATCCTCGAAATCTACACAGAAGGTCCCTTCGTGCTTCTTTGCCTTGAGTTGACGTCTGTGAGTTGTGCCTGTGTGAGTGTTTGTGCCTGCTACCGCACCCCTGATCTTGAGAGCGTGTGCCGGTGTGGGAAGCCTCCCCTCCCGTGTTCCTGACACGCCGACAGCGGCACCGAGTGCGGCGACCGCGGCGAGGGTGCTCGGGGAAGGAGCAGCTCTGTTACCGGTCAGAGGACACCACCGAGACAGGCTGCGTCACCCTGTCCAACCTGATTTTGAATGTTTAGAGGGATGAAACATCTACCACCTCTGATGTAGTTGAAGATGTCCCTGCTCATTGCAGAGAGGTTGGACTAAAAGTCTTTTTAAAAGTCCCTAGCTACCCAAACTATTCTATGATTCTTGCATTTTGAATTAATTACAGAGACAACTTCAGTAGCACTGACAAGCTGATGACTAGTCATGTGTCTCCAATCAACATTAATTGAAGCCACAGTGCATCTTACATTCTGCAATACAGAGTTGCTATATTGCACAACTGGTTTAAAACTGGTGTAGAAGTTGAAAGAGGCAATACCACAGGGGAGAATGCTAATGCTCAGCTGACTTTTTGCTAGTCTTTTCCCACACTGTGAGGTAATTTCACATGAAGCAGCACAAAAACACATTCAAGCCACCTTGTTAACACAATTCATCAGAAATAGGATTTTGGAAAACATCTGCCTGGTAATCTTCTAGGTCTTCACTGACTACACTAGCAACTGAAATAAAAACTCAGTGCTACTCATTAGCACTTACACCTAACAGTTTTTAAAAGGATATTTACCTAAATTTGATTAAATTAGCTCAAATATTTTCATGTACTTAACAATAAAGCACCTTGTAAAGAAGCACCCCAAGACTGCTTTGAGCAGAAAACCCAGATTGATGTCTACTCCTTGACGTACTGCTATAAAAACTGGGAGAAAATCACCTTCTTCTATCCACAAAGAATAAAACCTTTATCTTGAATGACAACTGACTATCATATTTTCATATAGCGTAGTTGACAAATACTAATAGAAATTATCTATATTATCTAAAATATCTTTATCATTGCACTGATAAATCTGAAGCAAACCCATTACAAACTTTTTGAATGAATAATACTCATGTGTATAATTCTTATGGCTGTACACAAATTAAACACAAATGAAATTGAAATTTGTTTTCAAAACTGCTGGAAAAACAAAGAAATGACCAATATTCTGCAGCTCTGGATCACAAAATTACACGAAATTGACTTTAAGCCTGCTAGCCTGAACAGCAGCAGTTTACCATTCATAGATGTTTACAAAGCGAAGGCATCCTCAGGTGATCCCATGTACTAATATTTCAATTTTTGTCACTAATTTTTGCTGCATGTTTTATATGTTACACATCTTATCCTTAACAGTAGTCTGGACTTGATGTAATAATTTTGACATTTTGTCTATATAATTAAGGAGATGGTCTAAGCAATGTATATGTCCTTTTCTGACACAAGCAACATGCCCTTCTTCCCTGAAGTCATTGATGGATGGGGATAGGGAATTCAGCGTGAGGGACTGTTGACAAATAAGAATGTTAAATAAGTAATTTGCATGATATGCTTCCATTATTCATCCAAAATAATTTCACATAATAATTTATTTTTTATTTTGAAAGCAACACTTTACATCTTATGACATAGATGTTACTAGTGAGGTATTGTGCTGGTTTGAGACAAACTCAGGAGGAAATAGCCCCTCCCCCATCAGTTTCAGAGAGCAATCTCTCAGAGGAAAGTGAAAAAAACCCCGTTTTATTTACAAACAATCCAAGTGATTGCAGGCACAGGAAGATGAATAATATATGACTATAAACCTCTCAAGATGGAAAGCAAAACCTGGGTAAGCTCAGCAGTCCTTTCTGTGCCCTCTTCTGCTGGCCCGCAGTGCGGGGGACCCCCCGGGGGTCTGAGGCTGTGATCTGGTGTTGTGAATCAGAGTTCAGTTGAAACAGTTCCAGGAAAAGGAAAAAAAATCCCAAGGAAAACCTCCTTGTCTCCGCTAGCTAAAAAAAACCAAAAAAACCCCCCCAAAAAACAAAACAAGAAGAATTTGCCCTCTGTCTCTCTACCTTGAGAAACAGAGCTGAAAAAACAGGCCAAAAATAAAAAAAAAGGAAGGAAAAAATTAGCTCTCTCTCTCTCTGCTGCTTCTAAAGCTGAAACAAGAAAGAGAAAAAAACCCTATCCAAATCCTGGGAAATGCATTGTTGTTTACATTCTTCAGCTGGCAACATTCTTGGATCTTAAAGGTACAAGATTCATTTTAGCATAAAGCAGATGATGGGGATAGCTGGTATCATATAGCCAATACCAGGACAGGTACGAATTACCTATAATACAAAAAGAAAATGTTCTTGAGCTCCCAGCTCACCATCTTTCCTCCCCATCCTTGCTGAAACATTGTCAAGTTTCTCTGTAACATCATTACAGAAAAATCCAAAACTCAATTATATATTTTAAAAGGGATCATGAAGAAGAAACTCAATGTGATCTATACCTGGCAGAAACAGCAAGCTGTTCTAACTACATAGAATATTTCTACGAGCAGATTTGAATACAGCAGATTAGCAAAGAACAACTGTTATATACGTCTAATAAACTCAGAATAACTAAATGGTTGAGGCTGGGATCTATGGAGGTTGTCTTGTCCAAAATCTGTAATCAAGGGCTGGGACCATGTCTAGATGGCTTTTGAATATCTTCAAGGAAGGACGCTGCACAATTTCTCTGGGCAACCTTTTCCTGCACTCAGTCACCTTCAAAATTTCCTGATGTTCAGGAGTAACCTTTTGGATTTCAGCCCACTGTGTCTTGCCCTGTCCACTAAAGGGGATGTAATAGTCTGCAGAGAACTAAATAGATGGAAACCAGTATATTTACTTCATTGTAGTGTCCAACTGAAATATGTGGCTCAGGAGAATCCCTGGAAAAAACCTTTAGTTCTTTTAAGAAAAAGAAAGACACAAATCTTGCAATTCATGCTGAAAAATTATCAGTAGTGTCAACCAGTCTTGCTGAAGAGGTTGTCATTTTACATACCTTGAATTCAAAGGTATTAAATATTCCCTTCAGTCAAATAAAAAGCACTTTTTTTCCAAAATGTAGCCTTCAAACACAAAAGCCTCAGTATCAGGTAACACAAATATTTAACATTTTGCAGTGAGTAAGACCTGATGCTTTTAATTCTCTTTCAAATTTCATTGAGATGCTGCTCTTCAAATTTGCACTACAGATAATTATTTTCCATCTCCAGCATTACCATTTCTTAAAATACGAATTAATTTATTGTTCCTTCTATCTTGACAGGTGGAAGGTAATAGCCGTGTCATAGTGTTGCAGAATTAAGTCAGTGTGCCAGCCCTGGTGTTGTCCTAAAAGGCAGCCTCCACCTGCTGGCATCAGCCTTGCAGAGGCTGTGGTCGTGCCAGTATGTAGAACGCTGGTGGTAGCATTTGGTGACAATGACAATGCAGAATGGGTATGAAAAGGGCTGTGTCAGCCCGGTCTGGCAGGGGAGCTGCCAGGTGAAATGGGGAAGGGAAGCATAAAGGGGCAAGGGCTGCCCATGGCAATGGAGGGTGGCTGATTTGGACTGCAGTTAGGGGAGCCACCAGACCACAGCACACTCCTGTCTTCTCATTCCTCTGCCACTGAGCTCTACAGTTGCCAATAATCTACAGGACAGATAAGAAGGCACCAACCTCTACCTTTGTAGTGATCTTACAGGGAGATGAAGCTCCCAAAATCCTTGGGAAAAGAACTCTGTGCCTTTATTTCAGTGGGTGCCCTGGGGCTGAGCTGATGGCACAACCCTTAGTGAGGTAGTGGCCATGTCAGACGGGGTGGACGCCTGGTGGTGGCTCAAGAGTGGTCTCTCCTGGCCATCACAGAGGCATGCAACAAACAGCTTTGGTGTGAGGCTGGGAGAGCCATGGGCACAGTGACAGGGGCTGCTGGCAGCTTTAGAGAGGTGTTGCATCACTTGGTGGCTCTCCTGTCTGTGACAGCGGCAGCCCTGGATAGGGACATGAGCAGGTCTTCTGTTCTCTTCTTCCTCCGCCACCAGCCAAGGAGCAGTGCAACTTTCTGCATTGATATTTACCTAACCATAAAGAAACAGCTTATCCTGTGCCTCTACATGTTATCTAGTATACTGGGATAGCACTGTGATCCTACAGGCTGCTGGAAGGTCCCCGGAGCTGTGAACAGAAGAAACTCTGCAGCATCCACATTCTTTTTTCTTTCACAGAGTAAAAAAAGTTTTGAAACATAAATTTTCTGACTCAGTAAGGTATTTTTCCTGAACCTAATTTCCCTGAAGGCTAGTAAATCTATTCTGCTGCATCCAATAAAGCAAAATAATATGTGGTGATGAGATTCTTCATTCAAAAAAGACTGAAATGACTGTGCAAACAATTTTTGCATTTATTCCAGATGTGTGCATATACATTCCTTCACCGTGCAAGAGAAATTGATTAATGGTAAAAGAAGGTAAATTTTTGGAAACAAAACTAGATTTTGATCAAACAATAAATAATGCTAAACTCCTTAATTGTGCAATAACTGTACTAAATGCATGATCTAAAAAATAACTGCAAAAGTGACTTTTAGTTAATTCTAAGATTCAAGCACAGAGAAAAAATAAAAATGGTAAGTATAAGGAAAAGCTGAATTACTTATTCAGGAGTCAAATAAATTAGCAACATAAATGTTTCATCAGAGCTCAATTATAATACAATGCATACATGAAATTGGAAGACATCTGGGAAGCACCATATATATTAACATAATGTATCTCAGTATTTGGGGATCTCCACCAGCTGTAATCCAGTTTCCACTTACTAATGCCATCTTTGAACAATGGAGGCAAAAAAGACTTTTTAAGTTCAGCAAGAATGTTCAGAATTATATTAATGAAGTCAATCATTTGCCTAAAAGAATTTGGAAGAAAATAAATTGCCATTGCATATTCATTATACTTTTTTTGTTGTTTCATACAGCAGATGACAATACTCCTGACAGCTCCCATGCTAAAAATCTCTCTTGCTGGAAAAGGAAAAAGTTCAAATGTTGAGAACCAGTGAGCCAAAACTGAAGTAAAAACCCCCTCCTTTTTAATTTTTCTTTTCCTTCATCCTATAGTCTTCTCATTTGTCACACCTGTTGTTTATGCTCATAGTGTAAACTCTGACTATCTGTAGGTTGAATATAAAGTCAGAAATTCCATTCTCAGAATTTGAACTAAATTAAAACTCCTACTGTGGCTTGGGAAGGGAGAAATTAAATCACTTCCAAAACCAGAATTTTGATAAATTTTAGATAATTTTAAAAGATTCTTGGTTTTCCGATCCCTCTTTCTGGAATTCACAACATTTAATATTAACACCAGGTCACTTTTAATTCCCCTGCATTCCTGTCCTTGCCCAGTTCCCCCGGTTTTTTTCCCTTTCCAGTGATTTTAGAAGCTAAGTTTCATTTGCCTTTTGTACCAGAAATTCTAGATAGAAATGATTTCGTACTAATCTAATTAAATTAACTTCATTAGAACAAAGATGACCCATGAGATTCCTATCATCATTCTTAAAGTGTAAAATGCAAGGCATTCCTATAAATATTAATTAAACTGATATAGGAATTAAAGTGTTCTAAGTATAACAACAATAACAACAAATATGGTACAAGAATATTAATATAAGTTTTCAAATAATCACAAACCAGACAATGTAATAAAATAATTTTGTCTTTTGATCTCAATTTGTTTTCACTGGATTTTTGTGTGTGCATTTTTGCTTTTGAATGTTACTTTATTTGAATAATTCTCATTTGAGAAACTTTTAAAAATACTGAACAGTAACAAAGATCTAAGAACATAATTATTACTTATATTCAATGTAACTATTTAGTATTACCTTCAGGAGAATTAAAACCCAGTTATACCCAACACCACTGTGCTAACCAGTTTTCTTTCACAAAAATAAATAAACAAAATCTCTTTTTCAAACAGTTAATTGATTATGGCACCAACGATGTTACTAATGCCAAACTAAGATGATTTGTGCCAGTCTTTTTTTTCTGTAACTGCTCTATGGAAGAATATAAAATGGTAATGAAACAGTGCTATGGACAGCAAAGGAATAAAACAAATTTCAGCCACTGAAGCCTCTGAACAGTGGCGACACTGCCCCAAACACATCAATAATTTATTCAGATAAAGCTACAATAGCTTGTGTTGGATGCAGAAATGGTCAAGAAATCTACTGGTGAACTGAAGACACAAAGAAAATATATTCTAATTTAATAGAATTAAGTTGCCAATTTGAAAAAAAAAAGCAAAAAAAAAAGCTCCTCCTCAAACCAGATGAGAAAATATTCTTCCTTTGAAACTATAACCCCATCTAGTGGGACTTCTCTTTAATAGCTGATAGGATGTGATCTTTTCATTACTCTGAGTATTTTGTGTTAGTAAAGACCATCATATTAAAGTGGGAAATTCCCAGGTTTTGCCTACACCAGATCTCTCCTTAAAGGATTCTATATTTCCTCCTGTTATGATTACATCAGTTACAAAGGGTTGACACATGTAGGGAACAAGCTACAGTATTACCTGGAAGAGCTCTAAAAATACTTAGTGCAACACTGTGGAATAAAGTTTGTTTTATCAGATGTGCTTGATTATAAGTAGAAAATTACAGTGTAGAAGTAGTGTTGGTCCATGGTCCCTAGATTACTTGGCCAGCATGAATTTCCTTCAAAGTTTTCTGCCCTCATAGGAATTAATAAATTACAAGGGTGCCCAAGAGCATGAAAGAACGTGATTGTACTGTAGTGAATGTTGGGGACTAGGCTATAATGAATTTGAGCAAAACAGTAATGAATTCTTGCAGTGTACACAGCTAAATTGCAGTATGAACACATTCCACAGGTTTTGTTCTTTGTCTTTAATAGCACATAGAAACTGAAGAGGAAAGATGGCTCATTGGTTTTCAACTCTTCTCACTGGAAACTATAATGTATGAAGAAAGGAGAATGGAGGGTCTTCCTGGTCTTTATTACCTATACATTATTGTAACATATAGCTCACACTGAATGCAGAAATCATGGCAAGTGTCTTCCCTGCAGAATAAGCTGGCCCACCTCTTGCACGCAATATTGTTTCACTGATAGAAGCCTTCAAGTGGTTGCATTGACAGCTCACAGACTAAGGCTATCTTCATCAGCACCCTGCCAAGACAGAGCTCTCTCACAAGTTGCAGGGATCGCTTTCATAAACTCCGTTGACCCAGCCAACAACATAATGTTCTGCGTTCAAGTGATTCTGTAATCTTTGATATTTCTTTGATCAATAATAATGGCTGTCAGCACTGACATATAAATGATCACCAGTTTTTGAGAGAGTACATCCAGTGAAACAAACGGGGCAGTTATACTTCTATCAGAACAGTCACTGCATGCTTGTAAAGTTGGTCAGACTGTGGAATTGTGGCTTCTGTTTCAAAGGCTCTGAGCCTGTTAGACCGACAAGACTTGAGCCTTAGAATTGAAGAGCAGATTTGTTGAGCTACACCAAACTTTCACCTGATTCATGGTGCTGAGACCTTAGTAAATACTTATGCAAATAGCAGAAAATATAAGTGACAACAGAGGGACTCCCAACAAACTCTCCTGCTTTTTGCAGCCAACAGCTTGGGAGATTTTGTACTGTTTAATAGCTCTTAATAGGTTTTATTCCACAAATTTGTGTAATTGTCTTTTAATCAAAATATCATGTAGAAATGAGTTTCATGATTTAATGACAGTTTGACAGAAAAACCACTTGTTTCTCTTGGTTTTGAACTTGTTACTTAGTAATCCCGTTTAATGCTTCCTTTTCCTGTCTAAGAGAATATCAAGCAATGACAGCAGACACTTTCTCCATACCAGTCAGGATTTTATAACTGCTGTTGTATCGTTCCCTTCCCTCTGTTACCTCTCATATACAAAAGCCATTCCCCAACTCTGCTTGTCGTGATGGCTGTACTTTTTACTTCTTCAGTTTTGTGGGTTTGTTTTGTTTTGTGTTGGTTTTTTTTTTGTTAATTACTTCCTTTTTGAGATGGGGATGGCAACAGCATAGAGACTTCACGGATTCATCACACATTGTCAGTGTTTTGAACTTCTTCCTCATCTAACCAATTCCTATTTTTTTCAAAATATCTGTTTTCATTTTCAAACACTTTTGAGCATTCAGAAACACAGAATCAAAGAACTGTTAGGGTTGGAAGGGACCTCTGGAGGTTATCTAGTCCAACCCCTCTACAAAGGCAAGGTCACCTAGAGAAAGTTACAGAGGAATGCATCTGGAAGCTCTCTGGAGAGTAAGACTATGATGTCTTTGGGCCGCTTGTTCCAAGTGCTCTGCCAGACTCAATGTAAAGAATTTCTTCCTCATGTTGAGATAAAACTTCTTGTGTTAATTTATGGCCATTGCTCCTCATTCTGTCACTGGGCACCACTGAAAAGTCTGGCACCATGCTCTCGACACTGGCTTTTGAGATATTTACATGCATTACTGAGAACCCCTCTCAGTCTTCTATAGACTAAACCAGTTCAGCTCCTGCAGTCTCTCCTCATAAGAGAGATGCTCCACACCCCAAATCATCATTGTGGTCTCCACTAGAGCCTCTCCAGGAGCTCCATGAGTATCATGTACTAAGGAGCCCTGAACTGGACACAGCACTCCAGATGTGCCTCACCAGGTCCAAGCAGAGGGGCAGGACCACCTCTCTCGACCTGCACTAAGGAAAGAGTTAATGACATTTGTAGTATATGCCTTAAACAAACTCTTGCCGGTAAAACTTGTTACAGAAAACATGGGTGCCTACGCACAAACTGCGAAAGAAATGCAGTTTCAGTTCTGGCTTTGCCCAGGTAGGACAGAAACAGATACTTTTAACTGCAGCATTCTCCTGCTGTATGTTATGCAGCCACTAGAGTAGACCCTCAATGACCATCAAATTAAGACTTGAGCAAGTGTGATGGCTAAAACCACGCCCACTCTCTCTCTCATTCTAATGAGGAACTGAGAACTGCTCCTACTAATGAGAAACTGAAAGGCACTCCTACCTTCTCTTTGTCTTGCAAAATTGTTTGTATAGGGAAAAGAGAGAGAGGGAGGGAGAAGAGGAGAGATAGTGCAAGCAGAAGTTGGTTACCACCATGGATCCAGAAGCATCCCATTGATCATTCAGTGCCCTGGGCTTCTTGTTGCTGGGTATTCACCCCCTGGTTCACTCCCTGAGTAAGTACCTTCTTTGCACAGGAAGATGGAATGAAGATGGAGATTTCTGGCTCTTTTTTGCATTACAATAAGAGGAGAAGATATGTGATAACAAGCACATGTTCAAATACATCTATAGAACCTCTGTAAACTCTTTCATGAATATTATGCATGATATTAGACCAACAAAATTTTTAAAATATGTCACTGAAGAAATAAAAAGTCATATTTCTGTTTACATATAATGCATTGTGCTCTACATGACAGTTACCAATCTCCACCTCCTACAAATATGGCTTTCAAGTTGAGAATATTTGGGCCAATTCTCCTCTTAATCTCACTACAACAATTGCAGGAAATCCAATCACAGTGCAACTTTTATGTGTGCCTACCCAGGTATATAGCTCCTACTGAATGCCATAGGGATTGGATGTGTTCAGAGACAGGCCATACTCAGCTTCTTCAACTTGACTTTGACCATAATTGCACTACATGTCTGAAACAAGCATGAAAATCTTTGAGAGACCAAAGCTTCTTTTGTATGGACTCTAGTTTCCGTTAATCATCATCAAAGCATCTTCCCTGTCTTTCTTCAAAAAGTGCAAGCTCTGTAGCTTTGTATTTCTTGTCTGCTTATTTGTGTTGCTACACATCTGTCAAATTGTTGCTGAAACCAAAGCCATTAGATGCCTAAAACTAATGTTCTTAGTGATTAATAAATGTAAGAATGCAGGTTTTCACTACCAAAAACTCTAAACTTTTTCTAAAGTGGTCCAAATAAGGTTACTATAACTCCTCCACAAAGTAAGTTAGCAGCAGTCAAATTTCCTGCCAGTCAAGTCACACAACTGCTGTACTCCACTGCAAAAGCTTATCTTGCTCATCTTCATCTTTTGCCCTTCTAAAAGTAGTTGGCAGCATGATTCCTATTCAAGAGGGCATTATCTCCCATACGGTGGAAATGACAAATATGGAACTTTGGTGGTTTTGCTATATTGGGTGCCATGGCATGTGTCATCAGACCTGGTGGCCTAGTACCATAGAACACCTGCTCTGGGAGTGGCTGCTTGGGGTTAGCTGCCAGGGCTTTGTAGTGCCCAGAGACCACTGTGACACTGTGGGGCTTTGTCCTGGCTGTGGGGGCATTGAAGGAACACAGAGCCCTGGGATGCCCACTCTCAGGAGAGCAGTTCCCTCAGGAGGCAGCATCTTCCTAGGGTGCCTCTCCAAGACTGGAAAAGATTGATGTCTTGAGTTGTTTTGGGATGTTTGGAAGCCTGTGTGTGTGGTAGAGGGTGGGTCAGGCCTTGCCAGGGCGAGACAATGAAAAGCCCCTGCCCCCAGCCCAGAGTCTGTATCCCAACTGGGCAGCACTGTCCATCAATCACATAGCGGAGGTAGGGCTAACCAAGCTCCTGAGTGGCCCACCTGATGGGGAGTGTTCATGGAGGCACAAGGGTTTAAACGGGAGACCATGAGGGAAGAACATCATCTAGACCCTATCAGCTGCCTAGAGTTTCTGCCTCATCCACCCTGGAACCCAGGAGTTGGTAGATGTATGTGTGCTTTTCTATGTCTTTTCTGTCTCTCTCTCTCTTCTCATTCTGAATCTCTTTTCATGGAACATTTTGGATAACGTAACATTGACCAGGTTTAAAGGTTTCTAAGTTAAATGGGCTAAGTTAATGCTATGGTAAGTGTTTCATGCTAAATTGGATGCTGTATTAAATCTTTTGCCAAAGTTCCTCGATTTTCTTTGTTTTGCCAATAAACTTTTGTGTCATTTTGACCACTTAAGAATATTTGGCTGGTATTTCTCCCATGTGTTGACCCAGAGTAAAGGAACCTCCATAAACCCCTAGCATTTAAATGTTTTGGTGTGTTACAGAGGGTGTGGCAGAGTGTGGAGGCCGTAAGGCCAATCACCTCCACTGTACTCACCCCTTGGAGGGGAGTTCCCTAAGTTCATCTCCCCACTTAGGGTGAGAAAAGTGTACCTCTCCCAGGATCCTCTGCCTTACCATTCAAATGTTCGGTTTTTTGATTGGTCTGCTGGGCCCCTCTTCTCCCTTTTAAGTACCCATTGCCAGAACCTTCTCCTCTCCCTGTCCCTCCATTGGACCTAACTCTGTAGTCCCTCCTGTGGTGTCCCTTCATTGGTTTCCTGGCCCTCCCATCACTCTTGTACCACCCCTGTGCCCTGACCCTATTGGCCCTGATGCTCTCTCTGCCCCCGTATTTAATCCGGGGCGCAGCTCTCCCCCTCTGTCTTATCCTCTGGACCGTTCGTGCGGCTGTTGGCAATAAACCCTCCCTGCAGGACCCAAGATAAGACCTCTCCCTCATCCTTCGCCACTGACGACATTCTAAAGATCCCGTGTGTGTGAGTGCATGCGAGCATGTGCCTGGGAAGTGGCCTCCGAAGTTGTACCCGACGCAGCCGGGGACGCTTTCGGAAGGTTGCGGCTCTGACCACCTTGCCGCCGCCGCGACAGCGGAGGATGCCAAAGACAGCAATGGAGATCCTCTTGGAGAATTTTCAGCCTTCCAGAGAACTGCCACACCCGCCTGCAGGTGAAGGCTCTGCAGAGGCTGGAGAGGAGCAGCTGGGCCTGGCCCAGGCACAGGGCTCCTTGGAGCAAAGCAACCCTGCAGTGACAGCAGGACAGCCTGGAGAAGGAGCTCCTGCAGCAGGAGAGTGAGGAGCAGCTTGCCTCCCTGACATGGTCTTGGCAGATTGATGACAGACTCAGGCAAGTGAGTGCCAAGGGGAGGATGGCATATCATGGGACAGGAGAATGAGCCTGCCTGAAGCCCTGTCCCAGTAGCCACTTTTGCCACATCCCCAGCAGACCTTTGCTGGTGGGAGCTAGAAAGCCGTTACAAATTACAGGATAGCTGGAAGTGACCTCTGGAGGTCATCTAGTCCAACTCCCCTGTGAAGGCAGGGTCACCTAGAGAAGGTTACATAGGAATGCGTCCACATGGATTTGTAATGTCTCCAGAGAGGGAGACTGTGACCTCTCTGGGCAACCTGTTTAAGTGCTCTGCCAGCCTAAATGTAAAGAACATGAGGAAGAACTCTTCAAAAATTCCTCCCTCTCTCCTTTCTCATCTTCCCAGTGAACACTTTTCTGAAGCTTAGGCAGCCAGAGCTGACAGGTCTGGAGGGGATAGAGGCCATCCCAAGCATGCAGAAGGAGCTCGAGCATCTTGAAGCCCATGTCCCTCAGTGAGCCAGGGACCTTGGCCAAGGATGAGGACTGGGCATGCAATATTGACAAAGAGCTGTCCCATGAGATGTGGGAAGAGGAACAAAAATGTGTCCTTGGAGAGGTGGGCAGACTACAGCAAATGCCAGATGCGCTAAGATGTGTAGGAAGACCACAGTGGCCAAGAGCTGTTGAAACACAAAGATGATGAGGGCACAGCAGTAGCAGGAGAGCATTATGACATGCTGCAGAAAGCTGAGGGCAACCCAGTTTCTTGTTAACAGACCCCTTTGGGCAGATTAGAGTAAAACAGCACTGAATGATCAGTGTTTGTAAACATACACATACAGGGTTCATTATAGAACAATCTGGTTTCAAAGGAAAACAGGTATGTAGCCGTTTCTGCTATTGTCTAAAGTAATATAACAATATGAAAGCTCAACATCACCCATGGACATGCACAAAGGAAAAGAAAGAGAGAGAAAGAGCAAGAGTGTGAAATATGAAAAAAAAGAGAGAAAGGACAAGAGAGGACAAGAGCGTGAAGATCTCACTTGTAGACCCCACGACGAGACTTGGTTGCTGCGCAATCTTGGTTGAAGTGGTGGTTGCAGAACTGGTGTGTAGAATGGTGGGGGAAGTCCCGAAGAAGTCATGGGGAGAAATCCCTGGGAGAATCTATGGAACACAAAATTTATTGGGTTTATAGTCACTCAGGTTCAGGTGGGAATGCCCAGGTACCTCCGCTGGTGCAGGGAGCTTCTCATTGGATGATGTAATTTTGTGGATCATTGGACACTTCGTGAGCCCTTGACATCTTCTGAGACAACACAGGTGCCCATCACACCAGGACATTTGAGTCACCTATGGCCCATTATGGCCCATCAGCCATATCACCCTCAGGCCACACATGAATGTCTTGGTACTTCCACGGGGTGCAGGGAAAGATGGGGAGCCCCACATCCCAGTGGTTTGTGAAAGGGAAGACAACTTAGTATGACAAGAGGCACCACTCTGCCTCCACAGGATTCTCTCCTATCTCACTCATAGCCTATCTTCACCCTCTGTCTTATCAGATCAGACGTTAACAATTACACACACAAAAGCTCACCTCCTTCATCTCCAAACCAGGCTTCAACAAAGCACCCTGAGTCTCTACAAATGGGGAATGTTTTGAGTTATTATCTCCTAACAGTTCAATCTACCACAGAGTGGCAACCAGCAACCCTCAGAGCACATCTCCTGCCCCAGTTGGTCACACAGACACCCAGGATGACCCAGCCACATTCAAGAGATGAGCATTGCGCCAGCAAGGGCAGGCTGGAGGGCAGCACCCAGGCCAGGCCAGCAGCACCACACACTCTAAGACTGGCCATGCACCATCTTCCACTCCTGGGGAGAGCCCTCAGTGCCATCCAGGCCCTTGACATTAACACCCTGGCATGAGCAACGCTCCCGGCTCAGGAGGGCGCTGGGGGCTGTGAGCAGGGCATCTGTTGGCACTTGTGGTCCGTGAAAGCAGTGGTGGCTGGCTGCCAGTGCCGTGGTGGAGCCTGAAGATGACTGCTCTGAGCCCCAGCAGTGTCTGTCTGAGAAAGCAGCACAGGGAGGTATGGGCGGGATGGATGCAGGGACAGCACCTCAGGCATCCAGCTATACCAGGGCATCCCTCTTCCAGACTACTCTTGGCCTTTGCTTGTTGAGACCAGTGTATGATTCACCTTCAGAAAATTTTGTTAATCCTGGACTTTGTTCTGCTGCTTAGAAATATTTTATTCAAACAGTGTTGCAGGTGGTTCACACTTAACCTCCCAAAGCTATGCAAAAAAAAAAAAAAAATTAGATCTAGTTTGTATTTTTACCATGAATATTTTGTCAATATTTTATCTTCCACAAAACAGGCAAGTTAAGTCAGTCATAAAGTATGGATTAAAATACAAAAAACTTGCAGGTACCTAAGCTGAGATAAAGTACAGTTTTAAATTTCAGAGGATAGTTTTATTGTTTCTAGGAGGTGACTGGCTACTGCCAGGTATAAGAACTATCCCAGAAAATTATCTATACAGTTTCTTGTATGTTTTCTAAGTAGAAATAGCTAGCTTAGAGATCTACACACCCAATGACTAATTAGAATTCTTTGCCCCAAGATGACCTATGTTCATTTACCAACATTTTCAGATGACATTTTAGCAGTCACTCAGGTTCATTGTATTTTTACAACTCTATAGTTTTAATCAAGCTGAATAGCATTCAGTAAAAAACTTTATATCATCATTATTAATGACCCCTCCAGATAGCTTAAAAATATTGCTTAGGAATACTCTAAAAAGCGTAGAGCACAAAAGTGAGAGGAACTGTATTAGTAACATCTCTTCATAAACTTAGTATTTATTCCTTCTCTTTGTTTCCACTTATTTGGATAAACAGTTCCTAATAAAGATTATATATGTAGCTCAGCATGTGAACAAAACCTTTCTAACTTTGAATTCTGTATGCAAGAAGAACATAATGACATAAAGTTACTAGTAGCAGTCTATTGAGCCCCAATCAATTGTCATAATTGCTGATCATTTGATATTGATTTGTATATGAAATGGATTAAATACTTCATTGATATATGTAAATATTTTCATGGTGAAGTTTTCAAAATGCAATGATGATTTAAAGCAACACATTTTACATGAACCTAATATGAGGCTCATTTTACATGAGCCAGAAACCTGTCCACCAACAAAAGCTGATACATTAAACTTATAAATTCATACTGTTCTGACTGAGGAATCTGTTTGAATTTTTTAAAATCTCATTATTTTGAAAGCTGTTAATTAGAAAAACCCAACAACACTACACTGAAAACTGTACAGGATGAAGTCCCTTGGCTTTCCAGTCAGTAGAAAAATGTTGAAGTCTTGAAAGGAGCAAAAATATTACTATATTTCATAGTGATGATAATTGAAGAAATTAATGTTTTGTAAGAGCTTCTAGGCTACCAGAACAAAAAAAAACAAAAGTGGAAAGCAAGCATGAAATTCTACATACAATTGCCTTGGGCTGGCCATGAAACGTGAAGAATATGTATTGGTTTACTAATCCCTATGTAGTAAGAAAGATAATTTGGCATATCTCTTTAGTTCAAAGTAACCAGTGTTCCTTCTAAAATAGTGATGTGTTTAAATGAAGCAGAGCTTTAAAAGAAGGTCTTATAAAGAAATGCTTTTAAGTCAAAGCACACTACTTCGATACAAGAAATGCTTGTTAAATTACTGCATAATGAACCATAGAAGATACATTTCACAATGCACTATATTTAGGAAATATATAGCTTGTTATACACTGACAAAACAGACACACAGCAAACAGAATTTTAAATTAACCTTTACTGTTCTTGCTAACTGAAAAGTTCTGATCCTGTAAACAGCCGGGTACTTAGTAGAGAACACCCAAGGAACCAGGCAAAGCAGCAGCTTGACTCCAGTAGCATATCCAGATGGAAGGCTGTGTTACTGCATATCCTTCTGCAGCATATGAAAACCTCTTGGGCCTGACCATGCGCGAATGTTTTGAGCTCTCTGGGGAACAGCTTATTCCTAATGGGCCACTGGTCAGCTGTGTGGATTTTCCAGGATATGTCAGTAGTTACAATCTCTAGTGTCAGCACCATTTTGCCTCAAAGCACCCTGTTTGTGCACACCTGTGCACTGGGAGGTAACCAGTGCTGCTTCTACTGATGAACCTGGGGCACTGCTTACACCAACCACCTGGCTTTGCGGTACCAGGGAGAGAAAATCGAGCTTGCCATTACGCCTGTCCAGTGACAAAGGACCAAAGGGTCCAGAAAGGCTTAACTGAGTCACACAGAATGCTAGTTTGGAAAAGATTCAGCTATATCAGCAATGGCGTGGCCAGCAGGACTAGGGAAGTGACTGTCCCCCTGTACTGGGCGCTGGTGAGGCCACACGTCAAACGTGTGTCCAGTGCTGGGCCCGTCACTACAAGAAGGACATTTTGGTGCTGGAGCGTGTCCAGAGAGGGGCAATGGAACTGGTGAAGGGTCTGGAGTGCATGTCCTGTAAGTAGTGACTGAGGGAGCTGGGGGTATTTAGCCTGGAGAAATGCAGGCTCAGGGGAGACCATTTTGCTCTCTACGACTGCTTGAAAGGAGGGTGCAGCCAAGTGGGAGTCGGCATCTTCTCCCAGGCAACCAGTGGCCAGATAAGAGGACACAGTCTTAAGCTGTGCTGGGAGAGGCTTAGGTTGAACATTAGGAAGAATTTATTCATAGAAAGGATGATTAAACATTGGAATGGACTGCTCAGGGAGGTGGTGAAGTCACCGCCCCTGAAGGTGTTTCAGGACAGATTGTACGTGGCGTGTAGTGCCATGGTCTAGTTGGTGTTCGGTCATAGGCTGAGCACGATGATGTCGGCGGTCTGTTCCAGCCTCAAAGATCCTGTAATTCCCGCAGGGAAGCTTGCAGCCGCGCGCGCCTCCGTTCGAACCCATCTCAGGGGCGGAGCGCTTCGGCGCGAGGAGGGCGGGGCCGCGCGGTCACGTGAGCGCGGCGGAGGCGGCTGCTGCAGCCGCCCCCGGCCCGGCCCGGCCGCTCCGGGAGGGGCCATGGTGGGAGCGACATGAGCCCCGAGCCGGAGCCGCCGCCAGCCCGGGCCTGGGAGGCAAAGGAGGAAGAAGAGGAGGAGGAGGAGGAGCCGCCGCCGCTGCCGCCGCCGCCGTCGTCGTCGTCGTGGGAGGGCGGCGGCGGCGCCAGGTGGGGCGGCTGCATCATGCTGGTGAAGAGGGTCTGCTTGACGGCGGGCGGCGGTGGCGCGGTGAGTGCTGGGTGGGGCCGAGGGGCTCCGCTGGGCTCCGCGGAGCGGCGGCGGCCGCTTCGTGCGGACCCTGCCGGCCCTGGGGGTGGCCGTGCGTTGCGGGCCGGACCGGGCGGCCCGTGGTGATCAGCGCCCGCTCCGCCCGTGAGGGGCCGGCCGCCCCCCAGCTGCCCCTGAGCCGCCTCCCGGAGCGTCCTGCCCCTGGATGCTTTGTGGAAGTTGGGGTGCGGCGATGTCTCGGGCCGGGCCGGCCCTGCCCTGCCCTGCCCGTCCCTGACAGCCTCGGTACATTCGTTACGAGTTTATCCAGGGCGCAGTAACCTGAGTAACCGCACCTCTGAGCAGGTGCTTGTAAATAAGTTTTCTTTTAAAATATATGAATCCGAGGTGCCAGGAAGGTAAAACTTAAGTTTTTCTTAGGAGCTCTTGAACGAACCGCTTGGTGGACAGAACACACGGAGTTACCATATGCAGTTTTCATAACTAACTGTGCTTTCTGTTTCGTCTCTTCACACTAAGCACCAAGATCTCATTGTGCAAAAGAAAGGGGCTGGAAACGGGTGGTCCGTCGCTGGAAAGTTGCAGTTGTAAATGTGGCAGCGGTGCATAATTACTTCTCCACAGGAAGGTCTTTCGAGTGGCTTAAGCCTGTTCGTCAGTATGTCAGTATGCTCACAAGGTGCCTTGAAGCCAGATCAGAGATCACACCCCCTGAGCTTTCTGCAGTAGGTGGAGACAGGTGACTTGTTTCAGGCAGGATGGTACTGGCTGAGGCCATATAACACATCCTGTTTTCTTGGCAATGAGCCCAGAGGTTAAGATGGAGTAGAAGAACCCAGGGGAAGACGCAAGGAAATAAAACAGATGATCCTGTCACTGACAGCTTTTGAAGGGGTACAGGCAATGCCTTACCATGCTGAATCTCTTTAGGCAAGTTGAAATCACGTTAGGTTTTTTTGTGGCCTAACTTACTAGCTATTAATAACTTTTTTTAGGGCATATTTATCTTCATGTGTACCTGATTAATTTAATATCGGTTTACTCACAAAGTTGGGTGCGCTGAAAGCATGGCATATGCCAAAAGTTAAGTTTTGGTGATGTCAGGGAGCCAGCATCTCCTACGTGTATTACTTCCCTCCCACAGATAAGCATCTCTATGGAAGAGGGCATAGTGTGCTATTTTATGTAAATGTGAAGAAGTATTTTTAGCTGAGCATTAATAGTGTAGCATTAATGTGATCGATATCATGGCTAGAGTTGGAGAATATAAGAAAAAGAATGTTGAAACTATCTGTTTGACACACGTATGTTCTTTGTACCTTAGTTATATTTGATGAAGATTTTAAATTTTTTATACTTGATTAACTCAGAGAAAATGTAAAAAAATGTTATGCTATGGAATTCATTGGTCAAGTAATTTATTTTATGTGAGTTAATTCCAAAATGACTGCTTCACGCTTCTTGTTACACATCTCTTCTGTATTTGAGTCTTTCAGTGGTCTTTTAGAAATAGTTATGTCTTTCAAAAAGCAGGTTGTACTCTGGAAGAAGTGCAACTGATGTCTTCTGTGTGGTATATTTGCTGTTCCAGGCTTGTGTACAGCAACTCCCATTAGAGACTAGTATATATAAAATGGAGTAACCCAATCTGAAGGCAGACTACAAAAATGGCTCTAGAAGAGTCTAGAAGAGTTAATGTTTTAGTTAAGAAACAGAAGCTATCAGTTTTATCAGCTCAGATGATGTGATTAAAGAAACAGCGGATTGATATTGCTATATAGGAGAGAACCAGTTGAATTTTTTAAAGTATGAACAGAGGGTAGGAAATGGAGGCTACAGCTAGAGAAATTTGAAAAAAAAAAGTCCAAGGACTTTGATTTCTTTCTCTAACTTTGAAGAGTAAAGCTCAAATGGAAATTAAATCCATAACTGACAAAGGCACTAATCTCTTTTCTTGTTAATGGATGATGTGATTGTTAAAGTTGGATTAAGTGTTAAAATAATGCTTTTCTTAAAATATGCTCTTCTATTAGTTTTCAAATCTAGCTCTGAAATGACATAAATTCTTAATTTTATAAAATGATTTCAAGTTTGTTTTCTAAGTGTATTTTTTGTCCCCTCCCTCCTAGTTGTGCCCTTAGAGGAATTTGTGTTCCTCTAAAGCATCTCCTACCAGACAGAAAGTCATGGGGCTCTAGTACATTGGTGTGGCAGTAGTTCAGTTATATCATGTTGGAGTCTGCGTCTCAGTTCCTGATTGAACAGTCTGTTTCCTATTTTGTTATTGCAGTTCCTGCACTTCCATGTGATTCTCATGTGATTGTAATATTGCTAGAACTGTCTCTGCCTAGACTTTATTGAAAGAGCTTATTCACACTAAAATATGCGGGGCCAGATCATGGCATTAGATGTAGCTGCAGAGATTTGTTTGAGATCAGTAGGAATGCGTCCCTGGCATTTGGAAGGAGAAACTTGCTGCTTGGACTGCTGCTGAAGAAATATATGCAGAAGTGAAATTTTGTGAGCTGCTTCTCTGATCTTGAAGAATGTCTTAATTTTTCATTTTTATTTTTACTTTTTTTGCCACATCAAATGGGTACGACAAAGTGGAAGGGTATGAGCAAGTCTTTCAGGTTGTGCAAGGCTTTCTCCTTTTACCCCTCCAGCCTGGGCATAAGAAGCTTCTGGTTTTTGATTTATCTGTAACTTACATCACCCTGTTGAATGCTTTCGATTCACTGAAGAGCTAAAATACAAATGCTGAACAAATGACTTATGATTTGAGTTACTGGCTCAAAACTAATAGGAATAATAGTATGCTTAAGTGGATTCCAGTGGAATTAAGTAATTTTTCGTTGGCTGTATTACCATGACTTCAGTGAGCCTCAGAAATTGAAGTAAATTGTGCCGTGGGACATTTTGTTACCAGTTGTGCAATCTTGTTACATCTGAATTAGGAATGCTAGTAGTATAAAACTTAACATGGCGTTCAGAATATTCACACCAAGTACTTAATTTCTGTACAACCTATTTTCAGTGAAATAATGCCACACAAAGGAATCTTCTCAGCAAAATACAGTGCCATGCTGCCTAAACGAAGTACTTTTATGGGAGAAGTCCTCAAATGGGGTGTTAAAGGAAGAATCACACCTGTGTACCTATTTGAGAACTTACCACGTTAGTTTCTTGTTCTTGGACACTATAAAATGCCTCAGCTATTGTGAAGCCTGAGACCTTTATGTATTTTAGAAACATAATGTAAGCATTCTGAACCTTACACCTCAGAAGTTTGCCAGCCTTTTTTTAAACTATTTTACACAATGAAGCACAACTGTATATACAGAGAGAATTACAGGTTCTTGCCTGTAGTGCTAGCATTTTTCTTTTTTATACTATATAAAAAATACAGCACAGTGAAACTAAGGCAGCATGATTTAATGTTATGAGACTTTACTGAAACAGCTCTGACTTCAGTAAGCTCTTTCCTTATATTTCTTGCTTGTGGAATTTAAATCGTATTGCTAGTAGTAAGCACATTGTTCAGTTGTCAGTTTGGGTATTTAGTCTTTTATGGAGCACTATTTTCTCCCACACAAGTTATGTTTCTGTTAAATCTAAATAATTAGAGATGAATGACATTGCCTTCTCAAGATTGCCAATGTCATTCTGAATCTTCCTATCATGTTAAATTGACACTAAGTCTGAATTGTTACCAGGAGTGTTTAGCTGCTTTGTATAAAAACAAATCACTTTGGTTTATATTTATGCCGACAGGGCACTTCTGCTGTTACAAGTCTACTGTAACTGATGCTCCAGGTTCAATCAATGTGGAAGGTTTTGCATTGGGAGAGAAGTACTCTAGGCTAGAGCAATAAAAACTTAATTATGTAAGTATGGCTTGACACTTTAGTAATGAAGAACTAAACGTAGCTACTGGACAATGATTTTGAGTAATTATCTTCCCCATGGAGAAGCATTAACTAAGTAGCCAGTGCTTTTAGAGGAATTTCTCAGTGTCATACATCTTTCTATTTTATGAAGAAAACTTAATCAATAGATAAACCAGCTTCCAATTTGCTGTAGTGTAATATGCTGCTTATATGTTATTTGTGTAAGAAATAGTTTAATTACACAATGCAGTACTGTCTAAAGCTGAGTTTGTAGAACGTGGCAGGGCATATGGTGATTGTTTGTTGGTCTATCTTGGTAGCCTCAGCCATGAAGACTAAACAAGAATAATGTCTTAATGTTTTACGTGCCTTAGATTCCTGCTTCTTAAACTTGTCTGGTCTAAACTTAAACAGGAATGTGTTCCCAGCAGGAAATATAATATGGCAAGACGTTTTAGACCTCAAGAATAAATTGTGTGAAGTCCCACTATTTTCTTGTATTTTAGTTTAAAGAGGCAGTGGCAATTGTTTCTTAACACCCTTCATGCCATTCCCAGTTCAATGAATCACATTTGTATCTTTCTGCAGGTACTTTGACTGCAGTTTGAACGAAACTGCTTCAGCATTCCTCCATAACTTTGATAGTGGTTTTTTTCATTCTGTGAGCCTCTTGTGCTTCTGTAAAATCTAAGTCTAAAAAGAGTATTCAACAATGCATATTGCCTAAAGCTTCTGAACAAAACAGTCATGGGATAAGAGGAGGATTTTTATGTAGATCTAATAAAAATGGTTAGAATGCCAGAAGCAGAGGTTTCTCAAGGCAGGCACATCACATGTTAATGCAGTAATATAGTGATAATCTTTTTCCTAACAGGATGTGTCTTTGAACACACTTTAGTAAACCTCTGCTGAATGCTAAACTCATTTATTTCATTGAACTGTTTTTTCCAGAATCACATTCCTATCATGTAGTCATCCTATATATGGAACTAAAATTGTATCTTCTTGTTTGTGTTGGTTAAATTAATCTCAGTTATTTTTACTCTGCCATTTAATTTGTTCTACTGATTCCATGAACTTTTGATGTTCTTTACCATTGCCCTGTAATTTTTCCAATGTGAATTACGTTTTGCCATCAGTGAACTTTGTCACTTGGCTCGCATGCTTTTTTTACAGCTCACTTATGAATGTGTTGAACAACATAGGTACTAGGACAGAGCACTGGGACTCGTGGTAACTTTGCTGTGTTGTATTAACAGATTGCAGTGGGTTTATTTAAAAAAAAAAGTCCTGGTGGGGTTTTTTTGTTTTGTTTTTGTTTACTTTTGTTTCCTTTTAAATTCGTGTGAAGAGTTTACATGCTTTAAGAGGCTTTGGTGATCATCTTTGAATGCTTACTGAATTTTCAGAAGACTTATTAATGTGATCTCCCTTGAGAACTCCAAGAACTTTTCAAGGCACAATTTCTCTTTGCAAAATCTTCATAAGCTTTTCAATTTTGAATGAATTGCGGTTCTGGTACTCTAGACCTGTGCAATATGATTTAGCCTAGCTTTCTGTTGAGAAAGTGCATCAAAGTCTTCCAGTCCAGATACAGATCTAATTAACGTGTTTGTTTTGCAACCGAAATGCAAGTTTGGACAATGTATAATCTGAGTTAGTTATGATTTATATTGCAGCTCACAAGGCATATCTAAAATGCTGTACTAGATTGGAAAGTACTGTCACTTGTGTTCTATGTGTTTTTGCACTGAATTCTTGTCAGTTCCAACAAATACGGCATTTGTGGTGAACAGTTGGAATTAAGGTGGATCTGAAATACTCTGAAAATTAAAGAGAATAGTCACTAGAAAGAGGTAAGCATGAAGTATGTCTTAGAGAGCTACCTCTGTAGTATGTGTAGAAGAAGGAGAATCCATAATGTAGTGAGATGGATTGGTGGCATAATACTTGTGCAAGAATAAGCTTAAATGATTAAATAGTCTTGTAGTGAGGCATACCAGGAGACGTTAGCATTTGAAATAGTTGAATTTTGGGGGGAAACTAATGAAATAATAGTGAAGATAAATGTGGAAAGGGAATTAATTTTAAAATTTGTCATGAACTTCAAAATCTGAATGATTCATACATGAAAGCATGTTTCTTGAAGTGTTTTACTGATTCTGTTAGCTCAGTTCTTTGTTTTCTTGAAAACATGAGGCTTGACGTAGTGGACTTCATTGCAGATGGTAGTGTAAAAAATGTGTATTTGAACCAGTTACTTTTTGTAAGGGAAAACGTTTCTGTAGGCACTTTAAAAAAAAAAAAGAAAACTCATACTAATGCATTTGTATGTTGGTTTACATATTGTAGGACAGTGAGTGTTCTTTGCAAAGGTATGTCTGTACTGGAAGTAGAACGAGCGACTAGCAGGCTCTCCTGAGAGACCTCCTGCCTGATGGGAAGGAATTTCCCAGAGGATAATATAGTGGGACATAGGCAAGTTCCTGTAGTTTGTCAATTTAGAAGTCCAGCTTGAGTTTGGTTGTCTCTCTCTGCCTGAGAAATAATAGGATTATGCGACTGCAAAGGTACCTTAGGGAGATTCCCTCCTCTTCAGGACAGGATCAACTGTGAGGCCTGAGCAGGTTGCCTGAGGCTTTTCCAGTTGAATATTGAAATAAACCCTTTAGAGATGGAAAACTCATGTTCCACCTCTGCTGCTTCACCCTTATGGGAGTAAAAAAGCCTGCTATATTTATCCAATTGAATCTTTTGCTTAATTTGCCTAGCAGGACTATTTGGTCCTCATCAAAATATGAAAAATTTGAAAAGGTGCACTGAAGGACTTCAGAATTTGAACAGTGAGAAGTAATTTTGTTCTCAAATAAGCACATTTCTTCAGAGAAACACATACTCTTTTTTCATATACTTGAAATTGATGTTAAGATGCTTTTGCAGCCATTTGGACAATTTTAATTATTACATTATAGATTTGAATTAACTGATAAATAGTTACCTAAAAACTGTATGAATAATAAATAAATACTGTCAATTCTAACTTTGCTCTGCAGATCTGGGACTGGCTGTTAGATTGTGTCTTGCTGTGGAGTATTTTAGGGTAATTGCACTAGCTGTTCTTCAGAATGTCTTACCAATACTATTGCGTTTTCCCTCTCATTTTTTCTGAGCAATTATTACCAGCTGGATTTATGATTTTGACATTCTTTCATGGATTTAGTAATGTTCAACAGCTGTTTCAGTTTGAAAAAAAAGTTTGTACTGCCTCCCAGTAGTTTTCCCTATTACCTTCAGATTAACTTTTGGGTTTATTCTGACTCCAGAAAAGGCAGAAGAAAATAATGGTTTTTTTAGAATTGGATAGTGAAAAGAGGCGTAGAAGGAGCAAAAGTGTAAAACTGGAGAAATAGCAGATGTTTTGTTAGAACTTCTAGGACTTCAGAATTTTCAAAGATGGCCTTAAACTTGTGTTGTTAAACATCTGAGATTAAGTAATGTTTTGCTCAGTATTGATTGTGCAAGTATAAAATCCTGAACAACAGCTGCATTTGAAGGCAATTGTAATGTTCGTACATAGTTTCTCAGCCCGCACATTGGTCTGTCACATGAAGATGATCCATGTGAATAGCAAATAAACCTGTGACAATTTTAAGTCTTTCCTGAGGGCACTTAATTTTGAACATAGCACTTTCAATTTCGAGGGTGGTGAACGAGGCAAGCTACTTGTATGTGTACCATATCTGTGCTATTTCTGAAATCCTTTAAAAATCTTCTTAATCAGAAGGAATTCTATACTGTTTAGTTCAAGAAGCTTAAAGGTTTTTGTGTTTCAAGTTTATAACCATTTCTTGCATGCTCAAAGTTCTTTGTGTAAATTGCATGGAGTTCTGTTTCTCAATGCGGAAGTGAGCCACACCTATCACTTCTGAGACAGCTTCGTGCTGAAAGCAAGTGTGAAGTGTTTTGAGAAAGCTCTTTGATTTTGAAACGAGTAAAGATTTTTTTGTTGCTTTTTCTAATCTGTGAACCAGGCTGTGTCCGTGATCAATCATAAACTATTTTCTTTCCTTAAAAATAAGTTGATGTTTGATTAAAAATTGAAAACTTACGCGATGAAGAGTTTTTGGGAACTACAGAAGAGATAAGCATTCAGAAGTAACTGTCTGCATCAGTCAATTTGACAATGACAGTGAATTTTCCTGGTTTCATGATCTTAGTTTCCCAGTGCAGCCTTCTACATAAGTGTTTTTTTAATTAATATAGGCATTTGGGACACCGTAAAGAAAACTGAAAATCATCAGCTGCAGTCTATGTGGGTCATAGATTGGTAGCTGTTAGTCTACTTGACACAGAATGCTTGTCTTAGTTTTGACAGGTACATGTTCCTTTCAAGATCTAAATTTTAGTTTTCCAGGCCATGTCTTGAATCCAAAAGGCTATGGTATTTTCTGATTTTTTAGAAATAAGTCAGTGTAACTAACTGTAAGTTTCATGATACTGCTAGAAATGATTTGCAGACTATTTTAATCTCCATACATGTCTTTCTGAGTATATATGTACATCACCTTTCTGCTAAACCTTGTAAATTTCAGATCAAAGTTGCATGCAATAAAAATATTATTAATAAAACCCCAAACACTCCAAAACTTGATTTTTAGTGGTGTTAGAAATGTTTGGTAAATGCAGATGTTTATGGTCCAGCAATATGCTTTGTAATAAAAAGGTGTGAGGGACGTAAAGTTGAGGCACGAAAAGGTCTGGGGAGTCCCTTACTCTCTGCTATAAAATTTGCTTTTTCCAGAGGAAACTGCTGTGGAAGGGGTCTTCAGACTTTGGTGTAGTTAGTGTTAAGGTCTAGTCTGACTTACATATATATCTTGGCAAAAAAACTCTGATAAAATTGTTATCTATTCCCTTATATAGAAGTACTTATAGACTTATATGAGGAGGATTTTCTACCCCTAGAGCCTTTGGAATCTTTGCTATATAGAGATTAAAAATTGCATAGTAACCTGTGAAGAAATGTTAATAATGCTTGAAGGTTGCCAGCCTTCCAGAGATGATATTCAATCTATGATATTTTATTGTTTCCCAGGAGAAAGAAAACTGTTTTCTTCAAATCATCATGCTTTGAAGCAAGCTGCAATGTAGTAGATGAATTGAATCTTATTAGCTAGAATACACTGCTGCTGCTGCAGGTTCTGATAAATGTAAAAATTCTTAGAGATCTATGCATTTAAATTGTTTAGACAATAGGGATTTCTTCCTACTATAGACAGTTAGCTTAAATGAATCTTGTAATGCAAGCATTTTCTAAACCTGTAGTTTCTACCAATTTGGATGAAAGTTACTGAGCATGGGAGAAATACCAAAAGTGTCTCTGCTCTGCCTTCACCATAGACTGTCTTGACTTTTTTGGGTTCAGTGAGAGATCCTGAGTTACATGCTTGCCCTGCTTTCCACTTGCTGAAATGAGTCGGGTGATATTGGATATTTGTCAGTGGACAATGTCTCTTCATTTGAATCTTGCATTATTACATTGCACACTCCTGTTGGAGTGTAATGACTTCAGATTGGCTGGAAACAGTTAAAAACAATCTTTTGCAGGACAGTTGTTAGATGAAAGGCAAAGATTAAAACACAAAAACTATGTAAAACAGTCACTATGCCAAGGGGCAGCTAGAAAGAAAAGAATCATAGAATGCTTCTGTTTGGAAGGGACGTCAAAGATCATCTAGCTCCAACCCTTCCACCAGTGGAGGAGATTCCACCCACTAGATAAGTTGGTCAGTGCCCCATCCATCTGGCCTTGAACACTTTCAAGTATGAGACATCCACAGCTTCTATGGGCAACCTGTTCCACTGCTTCACTACTCATTGAGTAAAGAATTTCTTCCTAATATCTAATCTAATCTCTCCTCTTTTACTTTAAAACTGTTCCCCCTTCTCCTATTACTTTCTGACCGTGTAAAAAGTTACTCTCCTTTTTTAAAAGGCCCCTTCAAGCAATGAAAGGCCACAATGAGATCTCCCTAGAACCTTCTCTTCTGTTTTTGGAGGCTGAAAACCCCAGCTCTCCCAACCTGTCTTCATAGGAGAGGTGCTCCAGCCCTCTGATATCTTTGTGGCCTCCCCTGGACCCACTGTAACAGATCTGTGTCCTTCCTGTGCTGATGGCTCCAGAGCAGGACACAGTACTTCAGGTGGGGTCTCACAAGGGCAGAGTAGAGGGTCAGAAATCCTCTCCCTTGACATGTTGACCACTTCTCTTTTAATCCAGTCCAGGATGTGGTTGGCTTTCTAGGCTGTGAGTGCACATTGCTGCCCCATGTCCAAGTTTTTGTCCACGAGAAGCCCCAAGTCCTTCTCGGGGCTGCTGCCTGACTTCTTCCAGTCTGTGCTCATCTCTGGCATTGCCCTGAACCAGGTGCAGCACCTTGTGCCTGGACTTTTTAAACTTCCTGAGGTATTTTTGGGTCTACTTCTTGAGTTTGTCCAGCTCTCTCTGGATGGCATCCCATCCTTCATTGTGTCAGCTGTACTACTCAGTTTTGTGTCACCTGCAGGCTTGCTGAGAGTGCACTCAATTCCCCTGTCTGTGTCATTGATGAAGATACTGAAGAGCACTGGTCCCTAAACAGAGCCCTGAGGGACACCACTTGTCACTGGTCTTCACCTGGACACAGAGCCGTTGACCACAACTCTCTGGGTGCATCCATCCAGCCAGTCAATTCGTTATCCACTGAATAGTCCACACTTCAAATCCATGTGTCTCTAGTCTCAAGATAAGGATGTCAGACTGTGTTGAAGGCTTTACAGAAGTCTAGGTAAATGATATCTGTTAGTCTTCCCTTGTCAACTGTTGCTGTCACTGCTCTGAAGGTCACTAGATTGTTCAGCAGCTCTGCTTAAATCTCTTTTGGAAGGAAAGAAAGCACGCAGCAGTTCTGGTTAAATATGCTTTACCCAAGGATTCTGCCCATTTCATCTAAAAAAGATTTCATTAATCTCATCGAGTCCTTTGATCTTGAATGGCAGTAGTTTCACAGAATCATGAGCACTTTGATAGTTGGCTAATTATTTCTGGAATTACTTGTTGATCAGTAGAATAGTTCCTCGGTCTCTAGTCTGTGTTTGCAGACACAAGCATAGAACCAACTGGTCAGCAGTCAACAGAAAACCTTGTACAGGTGTCACAAGCAGCCCTTTCTTTTTTCATACTTCAGCATTTTCAAATACAGAAATTTTTGCTCTTCTGATTATGTACATTGTCATAATTTCGTTGAAACAGTGCTGTGATCTTCTTAAAGTGGATCTGTTTTGTTGTCACTTGTGCAGGTAGCAGGGAGAGGTAGACCATTTATCACACTGTTGTGAAAGGGCTGTGAATAATGCTCATAGGGGAGAAAGCCTAAGTGCATGTTGGAGGTGAGAGCAGTACCGACCAATGTCATGAACAGGGCAAATAATTCTCTTCAGTCAGCCAGAGTTCAAGGGAACAAACTTTTTCAAGTTCCCTAGAGATCTTTAATTGTTTTATAATACCTTTTCTCCTACCCTGTTTGACTTACTGTTTTTCCGAAGGGATAGGTTAGTAGGTTGTGCTGAAAACTGGTTATGCTCAAAACATGCTTGCAAGAGATCTTTGCACATATAATGAACTGGATGGGTACAACCACTGCATATGTTTTTCTTTCTTAGCAACAAGGTATTGGTCGACCAAGCGTATACCATGCGGTGGTGGTCATATTTCTAGAATTCTTTGCCTGGGGGCTCTTGACAACTCCAATGCTAACGGTAAGTATCATTCATCAGCTGTTATCGTGGTGGTAGTGACAAGTGTTAATTTGCTAATTCCTAGAGATCTGGGGTTTAATTTGTTTCACATTTACTGTTTATTCATTATCTGAATTCAAGAAATGCTAACAGCTGAGATCTGGACTGCTGAAAGACTAGAAGATAAGGAAAAATAAGTTAGCAATCTGCTGTACTACTCTTTAACTCTTATTTGCCTTTTAGAGTAATATCAGTTCAGTCTATTGATGAAAGTATTTCTGGAAATTCTGGGCCTTTTAAGACTTCATAGTTCAATTCATCTTCCAGTTGTAACAACTGAACAAACTATGCAACGTGCAGTTAACTATGTGTGCTCCTATGGGCTGACTGTTCTGTCAGCATGTAACTTAAAGTAAAATGTAAAAGGTGTTAATGTAAAAAATGGATTTCATAAATATTTAATCTGTTCTGGAATGAGGTTATTTTCCAGATGAACATAAAATTTAAGTGTTTGGTAATAGGATGTGAAATATTTCATTTGAAGACATGGATCTCATTCGCTATAATGGGACCTGTCTGTGAGCAGTCACAAGGGATCTGTTAGTCCAGGTTTTCATCAGATCATATTTGGGAGCACTTTGAATACATGACAAGCAAAGTTTTGTGGGATTGAAAGAAGTTTTTTCTGCTCCAATCTCAAAATAAAATAATCTACATAACTCTTGAAATACGTTTTTCTAGCCTTCCTAAAGACAATCACTGAACTTTTTAACATATCTTGGTAATAAAAAAGTTCACATAAACAGTTAACACATTTCCATAAAGCAGGTGTCTCACAAAATACCCATCCTGTCATGCAGTCTTCCTGGTTTCGAAATATGGTGGTCTTTCATACCTCTTTTTTTCCTCTGCTTTTTTTCCTAACCGAAGTGCTCAATTTCAACTTGCCCAAGCTTGGCACTTCTCATTTAAAGGGATAAATGTGCAAATCGTAGTTCTTACACAGTCTGCAAAACTCCACCCATTTTAATAAAACTATGTTATATGCCTTCGATAGTTCCCCAGTAGTGTACTACAATTGGAATAGTTCCATAGTTGAGAGTCATCATCTTTATTTGTAATCAGCTTTGCATGCACTGAAAGGCTGCTGTTGGGTTTATATAATTTCAAGTCTGGTTTGATACTTTGCACCCTTCTGTCTTGTGACATACTTGTGGGAGCTTACCTTGGCCTGCTTATCAGGCAGCAGTACGAGAAGTCATGTCGGCGTTTCTTATGAGCTAAGTTCAGCCTTTGAGCTGCCAGCTGCCCACTTCTGCTCAAGCAGGTTTGTCTGGTAGGAAGGGCAGAAATGGAAATGTCTGACCGTTGATCAAAGATGCTTATGATCACTCAACTTTTTTGTGATATTTTTATGATTCTCCAGGTCATTACAATGTTGTGTACAGTAAAAATAAATCATGTGTATTCTCTGATAGCTGAGATTATTTAAAGTTCACTTTTTAAATTGCTTTTTCACTTTTCTTGACATCTGTCAGCAAAGCTGTATTATTTGTTACATGGCGCTATACTTGGAGAAGAAAAGATTTAGAGTGTTTATAAAGCATACAAAGCCTGTTCTGGTCAAAGACTGCCCAAAGCTTATGAACATTATTTATTGACTTGTAAGCCCATGTTAGTAAATTACCATAAGCAATATCAATTAGTTAATGACATATCCTATCTTCAGGTTGGTTTTTTTTTTGCCTGTGTATCTATT
Source organism: Atrichornis clamosus (assembly GCA_013400975.1). Taxonomy (NCBI): domain Eukaryota; kingdom Metazoa; phylum Chordata; class Aves; order Passeriformes; family Menuridae; genus Atrichornis; species Atrichornis clamosus. Next base: position 51,386 of record WBMZ01011335.1, read on the forward strand.
GGTGGAACTTGAGTAAAGCAGTTCCCTCTACCTGATTCTCTACTTGCATTTCTCCTGTCTGTAAAGTAATTTCAAAAAGTTAATCTCAAAAACTTGAAGCAATATCAGAAGTGATTGCCTTTCAGGAAAAAATATTAGAAAACAGTTCACAGAGAATTAGATTTGACTCTTTGAATTTCCCAGTTTTGTTTGTTTGTTTTGTTTTTATCTCCAACTTAGAAGACATCTGCTTTTAGACTCTTAATTTGAATGCTGACTTTTTTCTCCTCAGTTCATATCATAAGATCAGTGTTCTAACTGGTGAAAAATTGTTTTAAATATCTAAAAAAAAGATGATACCAGAGGGGGAAAAGGGGTGTAAATAAGAGGAAGTATCTGACTAATAGTTAATACGAGAACCACCACTTTTAGTAAAACTATGATTTGAGAATTTCAGTCTTCCTTGAAAAATGGTGCTGATACTTTTCAGTGACACTAAAGTATTCTGAAGGCTAATGGCTTTCTCAGTATACATATAAGTAATTTTTGTAAATTGTGGTACATATGTATAAATAACAAGCAAATGAATGTGAATTTTGTGTGAATGTGAATTTTTGTGCATGCATGCTTTGAACTTTGCAATAACTTCTTTTAATCGACATGGTAGCACCTGTAAGGCCCCTTAACTCTTGCATATTTATGGTAAATCTGTTTAGTGTAGATTAACATTCTTGCCCTTGAATTAAGACTGCTGGTAAAGCACCTTACACGAATTTGTAGCTGTATTTAAACACTTAGAACTCTTTCTAGTTTATAAGCATGTACTTGTTCTTCAGAAGTGTTTCTAAGTGTGTGGCTATTTAATAGCTGCTATTTGTTCAGCTGTGAATATAGCACTGGTTTTTCCTTGTCAGTGTAAGTTAGCTGAATCTCATTTTCACTCCTAAGTACTGAGAGTGTTTGAGTCAACCTTTGGAAGGAATTAGCTACATAAAAATTCTGTAATCCTTTTTGCATGGAGATGGTTTTTGCATATATTGATCCTCTTTTTGAGCAACGTGTCCCAAACCAACTACCTTTGCATTACAGTCTGTGCCAGCAGAGGAACTTGTGCTGATAAATTGATATTAAATCTTGTTTACATTTTCTTATGAAGATAAATAAGAGGTAGAAGATACTTTTTTCTGGTTGTTTTGGGGTTTTTGTTTTGTGAGGTTTTTGTTGGTTTGTTTGTTTTGTTTTATTTTGGGATAGGATACTTTTTTAATGAGTTCTCATAGAGATATCCTGTTTTACAAATGAAATTTAAGCTTGGAATCAGTTTTCTCCTGACTCTTCTGATTCAAATAATGCTTTTTTTTCCCCCCCCCCGTTAGGTGTTACATGAAACATTTCCCCATCATACATTTTTAATGAACGGTCTTATTCAAGGTGTTAAGGTAAGATTTTTTTTAAACCTCTGACATAAATGCTCTGCATGTTCTTGTATTTTAAGTTGTCTCACCTACGTTCTCTATAAGAACATACAAAACACTGAGAATGCAGTTAATTCTTAAACCATTTTTTTCACTGTAGTGTTTGTTTCTTGGGCTCAGTTCAAGTTTTATTGCTCAGTGGCAGCATCTTGAAACAAGTGCAGTGTTTCTCAGAAGTTTAAATTCCTCTTATTTGAATAAGTACCACTTGTAGATATTGTAATCTTGATAAGGATCTTTCTAGGAGAATGGAGCTAGGTTTTTGTTGTCTGCTTCCTAGTGTTAGATGATACATATCAAGCAGATTAATGCAACCATGATGATACCATTGAGATAGAAAATGAATCACTTAAACGTTGTGGGTTTGTCTTAAGATGTGGCATGACAGCTGGTTTTTGGGTTCAGGCTGGGTTTTTTTCCTGGTTCTTTTTTTTTAATCACTCTTGAACATTCTGTGATGGTCAAGATATTCAGGGCAACTTACAGCTTACTTATACCACTGCATTCACATAGTGGTTGTGCTGGATTGTGGCCACAAAAAAAGCTTGCAAAATTTTTCTAGCATTACTAAAACTTTATAAAGTCTCCTTTTTGTTAACAGTCATATTGAGAGGCTTCAAAGCCCTTACTGTAACTTATGACTCAGGTAATTTATAGCACCCAGAAGTTATTTGTGTCCTGTAAGAAATACAAAGTATTGCTTTTAGTTGTAAGAACATGACATCTTTAGGATCTGCTTGCTGTCTTTTATGGTGGATTGGCAGAACACAATGCACTCGGGATGTTGGTTTGTCTCATACTGAAAGAGGAAGTTATCTTCTCATTGTCCCCATAAAAAAAACAAAGTTCATGTTCCTCTTCCTGTTTTCTTTCAAGTTTTTTCACTCAGAGTGCAGTGTAACTATGTCTCTCACTTAAAAGTAGTAAATAGAGGGCTCTCCGTAGATTTTATACAGAGCATATCTGTAGAAAAGTGCATAAATGCTGTGGTTTAAATGTTTATATTGCTCTAAAAGGTCTAATAAATGGGATCAAAGACTAGAGCGAGCTTGTACTTCCACGTCTTTTTTCTTTAAAATTTTGTTTATGAAACATCAGAAGTATTTTTAGGGACAGTAAAGCATGTTAGTTCATATGGCACTGAAATTTGATTCTAAGGAGCAGAAACATTAATTTTGACTAAGATATCTGCCTTTCCAAAGGTCTGGTAGTCTGGCTTTACAGCTTTTGCTCTCAATCTACTTACTGAAAACATTGAAATCAGGGTTTTTGTAAGGATTTGGCCAAACAGTTATTTAGTACAGTAGTCTGTGTGCCTATGTTGTAAGTGACTACTAAGTGGCTATATTTAGATAAAAGAGGTAAGATAAAGTTAGCCATAGCAGACTTCCAGTGTATTAATGTGCTTACAGAATGTAATGTGATTGCATTTAGTAATGTTTGGACTTAGGGCAGAGTTGGATTGATAAGTGAAGAATATACTAATTAGAAAGAACTGCTCTCCAGTTAACAAACCTGTGAAATCCTTTACTTATTTTAATTCTCCTGTGTAATACAGAATGGATATGAGGCCTAGGTTCTAGAACTTCATGAAATTCTGAAAAATCTAGTATGTGATTCTTAGTCAATTTTTTCTGTATTTACCGAAAAAATCTGACCCTTTCGACTGGAATCTCATTATATTGTCCCATGATCTCAAGTTGTCAAGCTTGCTCAAATGGTTCTTGCACTTGTACCAATGTATACTGTACACAATGACTATGTAGTGTAAAGCAGTAAGTTTTCTGTTAAATTTGTTTCAGAGAACAGTTATGTTACTCAGAATTCTCTCTTAGAACAGTCCAAATTAGAGGGTAACTTGGATTTGAAATCTAACACTAAATCTCCTGATAGAGGCTAAGAAACTCCTTTGTGGAACTAGACTGTATTTTGGAGATTTTAAAGAAGATTTTGCAATCTGTGGTACTTCCGTATTAAATCAAATGGATCTTGAAAAAATGTTTGCTGTCTTTCTTTTTTCATTCGTGTTCTATAGATTTGAAACGTAAAACATCAGAATCACAGAAAATTAGACTGTAGAACAAATTGTGTATATTTTCAGTTATCTATAACCTTTTTGTTTAGTTTCAAATCAGTTTTGAATTTTATTCCTTTCTTATATTGTAGTTAACGTGAGCCTTGGAAATGCAGATATAGACATTAATTGTTTTTCTTCTGTCACAGGGGTTTTTGTCCTTTCTCAGTGCTCCGCTAATAGGTGCTCTCTCTGATGCTTGGGGAAGGAAATCTTTTCTTCTTCTTACAGTTTTCTTCACCTGTGTCCCAATTCCATTAATGCGAATAAGCCCATGGTAAGTGGTACAGATTGCAGCAGCAAGCTTGTCAGGAGAGCAGATTTTCAATCAGAGGAGTAGTTTGGGGAAATGGATGAGGGACAATCAGACAAGAAGAAAGCAGTTTTCCTTTCAAGATGTGATTGCATTATTCTGGAGTGTTTCTGTTTAAGAGGTGTTCAAACCATGTATCTTAAAAGTAGAAATAATGGAATGTGAACTTTCACACAAGTAAAACAGTACTTGCAAGGACTTGATAATCCTGTCTAACTCAGTTTTAAGTTCAGCTGTTAATTTTTCCCCTTGATGATTGACAGTAATAAACATGTTTTTTAAGCTAAATAAACCTTAGCACTTACTTGCCACAGAAAAGTATAATTGCTGCAAGTGAGATCTTTTAATTCTCTGATTAGGACTTTGAAACCAAGTCAATACCCCTCAGTTAAGACTTCAGTTTCATTTACATTCATTTTAAAACTTGAAAGAATTACTAAAGAACTTTGTGTACACTGAATGCATTCAGAGTTCAGCTTCCACAACATTATATATATGATAGTTTATTCCTTGACTGTCTGAGAGAATTGCTTCTAAGATAGTTCAGTTTTCATAACTTAAAAATATAAAGGCACCATGTCCTGAAGGGGCTGCTACTTTTATGCTGATGTAAAATAAACAGAACAATATGAAAAATTAAAATGCTGGTTTCCAGTTTTTCAGTGAGACTGCGCAATCATTCATCTCCAGTAGAGTTCTTAGTTCTTGAGGAATACTCCTCTTAGGCTTAAATGCAAACTTGCTTATTAGTAAGATAAAAAGCAAGAGATCTTAGCTCAAACTAAGTATTTCTTTTAAATTATTAGGTGGTACTTCGCTATGATTTCGGTATCTGGAATTTTTTCTGTTACCTTTTCTGTAATATTTGCCTACGTAGCTGATGTAACACAGGAACATGAAAGAACTACAGCCTATGGACTGGTAAGATATGTTCAGCTTCGGGAAAACAACAGATTATGACCTTCATATTGAACTTGTGTTTTGATGCACAGATTGTTTCCTGATTAATGTAAAGAGGTTGGAAAAGGAACGAACCATGCCTCAAGACACTGCGCTAGGGTTCAGGCAGTGAACAGGGTGCTGCGTGTTCATGGGAACAATAAAAATTCAACAACTTACATAGAGGTCGTGTGTAACAAAGCACATGTTTTCAGTTTTGCAAGCAAAACATTAAATGTTTTTAAAGGCAATGCAAGTAATTTAATATTTCATTTAGCAATAGTTTTCTATCACCTGTAAGCTGCACTTGCAATTCATATGACTTCTTTTTAGTATAGAATGGCTTTTTCTAAAGTCAGAACAGTGAGGAAGGATGAAAATGCATTTAGCAGTATTTTTAATAACTTAATCATGACCTTTCTTAATTAGCGAAAGACAAGGAAAATAGTTCAGTTAGTACAAAGTAGTCCTTTCAGTGGTAATATAATTCCTGCTTAGTTTGCTTTCCTAATATGTCTATTAGTTTAGGCTTTGGAGGTCTATTGGTAGATGCCCTTTGCCTTTGAACTTTTATCCTTTTATCCTCTGTGCATCTGTTTTCACTATGCAGATATTCATTGACTTGATTTTTGAGTGATTGCACTTTACTTTGATCTGTTAAGTGTTCCCTTTATTTTTAGCCTTAAGGGGTTGTATGATTACTCAAATGTTTCTTTAAGAGTTAAGAAAATAAAGGACTTCGTTTTCTTGACCTTGTGTGTATTGTTGTAGCAGAGCACAAAACAGAATTAAAAATTCTGAAATTCCCACTTTATTTCTCCTAAATGCAAGGAGGTCCATAAGTATATTTGAAGCATATATTTGCCTGCCTTCAAACAATTTTTCTTGACAGAAACAGCTTGATCTAAAATTCTGTGAAGTGATAGACAGAAGCGCAGTTGTTTTGATGGGGTCTGTTTCTGTTTTCTTATACTATTTCCATAGGATTTTCTTTTTTACTAAATTGGTGTAAAGGTAAATTTCTAGCTTGTGTTCTTACTTACTCTGCAAAATAGTTATGTGGAGTATTTTTGTTTTGGGGACTGGAAAAGAACAGTAATTAAGAAAAAAACATAGAAAACACTTTGTTGGGTTTTTTAACCTTTTTTTGGATTATTTTGATAGTGAGATTTAGTTACAACGTTTGATTTGTCATCGTATTTCACTGCATGTGAATACAGTACATGATCTGTTAGCAGCTGCATGTCACTATAGCATAGTATGATGCAATACAGTTCTTGTTGTCAAAACTGTTGTCATAGCTAATGATTTCCTATCTTGCTGTGCTATCCAGTGGTAGCTATGTATTTAAAATGCAAGCTGATAACCAAGGCATTATGTTTACTCTGTATATTACCCAGAGTGCTGGCAGCCAGGTTCACTTTGACAGGCATGTAAATATGCTGACACTTTTTGAGTCAAACCACTTCAAATTCATAATTGGAAAACAAAAAAAAAAATTTAGTCTGTTTAAAAGTAAGAGCCATTTTCCTCTGAGCCAAACTTGCTCTTTGACTGCAAATCCTGTCTAGTATGGTGTGCTGTTGAGGAAGCTGGAGAAACTCTACTTGGGACCCATATTTACTGTCATAAATGGTGGATGGGGTTTCTTCTATTTGGTTTGGTTTTTTTACTTGGATTTTTACTGTTGTGTTTTTTAAACCACACTTCTGGGGAGGGGTGGTGGTGAGCAAATTGCTTCATTTTTCAGTAATGACAGAATAATCATTTTGATGAGTTCGTAAACTGTTGTTTTGCATAGGTGTCTGCCACCTTTGCAGCTAGTTTGGTAACTAGTCCTGCCATAGGAGCATACTTGTCTACCAGCTATGGAGATAGTCTTGTTGTACTTGTGGCCACGTTGGTGGCTGTTGTGGACATCTGCTTCATCCTGCTAGCTGTACCAGAATCTCTGCCAGATAAAATGAGACCGGCTTCGTGGGGATCTTCTATATCGTGGGAACAGGCAGATCCTTTTGCAGTAGGTTCCACTTCAGTATGTAATTACTAAATATTTGATGACTAATACATAATAATTATTAATTGCAGTTTGTAAACTTGAGAAATCTTTATTCTTACTGGTAGCTTGACTGTGGAGTATACCATAGTTTCTCTCCTCTGCTCTTGCCCCAAAAAATCTAACCACATTTAAAAAACAAGATCAGACTTTCTGTATTAAATAATTCTTGATTTGAAAAGAATGTTTAATGTGAAATCCAAAGGGTCAATACTTTGCTTTTCTAACTTATGTACTCTGTTTTATTGCAAAGAGAAATGCTGAATTCTTACATCACAATAGCCAATATTTTAAGGTTTTACATAGTCACTTTCTGTAGGTACTTTTGACAATATATCTTCCCACCCTTGATTTCCACTTTTGGTTATATGTGATTTCTTTGTGATACAGAATGGCTCTATAAAGCCTGATTTAATTTTTTTTTTACAGGCATGTATACGGAGGGCTAAAACATATCATGCAGTCTTTGTAGTAACTTGTTCACTTACACTTCTTCAGTTAATTTATGCTTGTGTTACACCTTGGTATCTTAAGAGAGGGAAGAGTGATTGTTCTTCATGAGATCTATCCTGCTGGGAACTGGTTGTGACTATTGAGAGATAAATGGCATGCATGAAAGACTGCAGTTATAGAATTTGTTTTCCACAATTTATTTGTTCCTCAAAGTAATTAATATCATGGGTGAACAAGTGTAAAAAATGTATATTATTTGCTAGCATCTTTCAAAAGAAATCATTATTATAGAGCTCTTTGACATATTACACATTTTCCTAACTATTATATAATGCCGCTCTCAGGGAATAATTGTGATTTGGCACAGAATAGTAGCTTCAAAAATCTCAACAGAAACCCTGCAGAAGAATTAGATCCCACAAACTGTATATAATGAGATCATTTGTACTCACCATTCAGCTTAACAGATTCCATGTGTAATTGTTCTGACATGTATGCATGGGCAAAAAAGGGTTTTAAAAAGGGAATCTACCTTCTGCCTTCTCCATGCTTTCATTAGACTTTGTGTAAGTGTTCCAATTCTTGCTTTGTTTCTTTGTTCTACAGTCTCTGAAGAAAGTTAGAAAAGATTCTACAGTTCTCCCGATCTGCATTACAGTGTTGCTCTCCTATCTGCCTGAGGCTGGCCAGTATTCTAGTTTCTTTCTGTACTTGAGACAGGTAAATGTTGGTGGCTTCACATCTTACTAAGGATGTTTAAATAAGTATTCCCTAAGACCTGTTTCTTGTTGAAGATTTTGCTCAGAAACCTGCTTTCTGGCAAAATAAAGCTTTAAAATTAAAGTCAGAGTACTTTGTTAAGCCAAGAACTGAGTAACATGACTCCTGATGCATAAATCCAGCAACATCTTAAGCACATGTTAACTTCAAGGAGATCTTTGTTCTCATTCAGTGCAGCTGTTTCTGGGTCTGTCTAGAGGTGGGATCTTGCCTGTTGAAGACCTGTTGTGTTTGTGGGAGGGATAGAGAACTTCAGTTTCCAGATCCGTTACTTCCTCTGTCTCCTTCTTTAAGGCAATTTTTTTTCTTTTATAGTTTTCTTGGAAGGAGTCAGGTTAAGGATTATTCTTTAAAGTGGACGCTTTCTGTATGGATCTAGAGTATAAGCAGGGATCAGTGTTTCCTTTGAAGAAGGTGTCTCACTGCTAGTGATTGTCCTGGATTGTGATTGGCATTTGTTTTACGCAGTTTTTGCTTCTCTACAGATTATAGGCTTTGGATCTGCTAGCATTGCAGCATTTATAGCTGTGGTGGGCATTCTGTCCATAATAGCTCAGGTAAGCTTTATTCTTTATAGTGCTCTATTTAAGCTTGTCTATAAACGTTTTGCATGCTCTAATATGCCAATGTATCTTCCATGCACTAAAGGTTATATTCAAGATAGTCTGTGTAAATTCCTTGCTTTATATCAGCTTTTCCTAGAAATACTGGATCTGGTCATAAGAAAACAAAACTAAAATTTGCAGAACTTGGATCAGTACATTCACTGGAACTCTGACTTAAAATTATTAAAATGATGCAGGAAATTCATTACTTAATGGAAGGGCTTCTGAAAGGGAAATGTGTTATTTTAAACAAAAGTCATGCTACTTGGACGTATTCAATTGACTCATGCTATCAAACTTGCATGCAAACAATGCCAGTATTGACCTGCTCTTTCCAGGGTTACTTAGGCTCACTTGGAGGCTGAGTAGCTGTGAGGCCTTGGTATCTTGTCTTAAATGGCAATAGAGAACTGGTTTTTCAACAGGTCCTTTATGTCTTTTGTAAATCAAAGAGTTTTTATGATGTGATCTTTGGTATCTTTATGGGTACAGTTTGTCTTCCTATTGTGATAACAAGAAGGGGAATAGCATACAGAGTATGTTGTAACCTTGTTGCCATTCTTAGAAGAATGAAGGTCTTACTGTTTTGATGTAAACAACACATTCATCAATGTTCACCAGTTTTACTGGTGTCAGTTGTGGCCTTCCTTATCAATTCAAGTCATTATTTTAACCCTTGCTCTGTGGTTTGTTCTGAGGCTGTTGTGTGCACTCACATTTGTCAGTCATACTTTATGCAGACCAGTATTTTTGCTAAAAATCTCTAAGATGGCTTCCCTTCTGGTTTGTAAATTTCAGTGTTAAAATGAGGAAACTATTGATTTTTGAGCTCTTTGAAGAGTACAGCTTATTGAAATAATCTTTGCTTCCTAAATACTGATTTGTGCTGACATGTTGGATATCTCCAGAAAGAACTAAATGCATGTAGGTAGAATTACTGTATTTTTTCTGTTTAGCATTCAAACCAGCTTTGTCTGACAATGAGGAACAGGAAAGCTAGGGTGGGGGATTGACCTTGGCTGGCTGTCAGACACCCACCAAGCTACTTCATAACTCCTCTTCCCAGCTGAACAGGGAAGAGAAATTAAGATAAAACCCCTCCAACTCTTAGGTTGAGATAAGGCAGTTTACTAAAGCAAAAGTGAAAATTTAGGTGTGCACAAGCAAAGAGGAAAAAAAATAGGGGATTTTTGTGCTTCCCATGAGCAAGCAATGTTCAGCCACTTTCCAGGGAGCAGGGTTTCAGCACACCTAGTGGTTGCTCTGACAGGCAAACACTGTAAATAACAAATGCCCCCATTCCTTCTCCTTTCCTTAGCTTTTATAGCTGAGCTGGTATCATGTGGTATGGAATATCCCTCTGGTCAGTTCAGGTCAGCTGGCTGAGTTGTGTCATCTCCCAGGATCTTGCCCATTCCCAGTCTCCTGGTGTGGGGGGAATGTTGAGAGACAGCCTTGATGCAGTGCCAGCCCTGCTCGCAGTCTCCCAAACACTGGTGTGTTATCAGTCCCTTTCCAGCTACCAGTGCAAAGCACAGCACTGTGAGAGCTCCTCTGGGACAATGAGCTCCATCTCAGCCAGGCCCAATACAACCAGAAACAGAGACAACACAAGAGAGAAAATGTATTCTGCTCTTCAGTCCTGGTTCCTTTTCCCTGTCTTTTTACTGAAGCATTGCTGAGTTTCTCTTGTAAAGAAAAATGTGTGCTCTGTTAACTGAGTCAAGTTGTCCATATGGACTTTTCTTTACACACAAGAGTCTGCTTCTTGCCATGAATGTCTTGCTGTTGTGTTTGAATTGGTGTCTCCTTCCCCCTCAGCAGTAACACTTCTAACAGATGAGAAATACTGATCTTTGGTTAGGATTAGCTTCCATGTGCAAATAAAAAAGGTTGTATCAGTGGTGTAAAAAGTCAGCAGAAAATGTAATTAATGGTGCGTAGGAATTGGCTTTGGCCAAATATCAGTGCATGTGATAAAGGTGAAAAAGCAGCAGGATTTACTTGTTAGTTTTAGAGGTAAATTTGGATAATAATTCAGCTGACCGAGGGAGTTTACTTTTTTCCTGAGTTAACAGTTTGTAGATACTGGTAAATTCAAGTCATGTCCAGCCTGGTACTTGGTACCAGTTTTTCTTTTGTGGAACTCTCTACTCTGTAATAAAATAGGATTGTAGAGGTGAAAATAAAACCTTGTTTACTTTAGAAATAAACACTGTGATCTAATGTACATAGAGAAGGCAATACATACGCTTCTTGATGTCCTGAAGTAGAAGCCCCTTAAGAGTGAAGAATACCTGTACATTAAATGTTGATATGACTCGTCTGTATTTTGGACTTAATACAGGGGAAGAGGACATGGTATGAATTTCCTCATTATTTGAAAGGTCTTCTGAAGTGTTTTGCACAGGAGAGATCTGACTTAGCAATCTGACTTTTTAAAACAACTTTTGGTTGAACCAATTTCTCTTGCAGACTGTGTTTCTCAGTATCTTGATGAGGTCTGTAGGGAACAAAAACACAGTTCTCCTTGGCCTTGGCTTTCAAATCTTTCAGCTGGCTTGGTATGGTTTTGGATCTCAATCGTGGTAAGCATACATTTTGATATGTACACACCTGTTAAAGGAACTGAAAGGTTTTTTCTTAGAAATTCTACCATTTAATTCTGTTGTCATGAGTATTTAAATGTTCTGTGAATTAAGCATTCCCATTTTCATTACACTACCAAAATTTGGCATTCGTTTTTTGTATGTAGGAAAGATAGAATTTTCTGTACATACAGTGTAAGCTGCAAACTAACTGCTCTTTTGAAAAGGGAGTCTTTGGACCATTTTGGTCCACTGAGTGTTATGTCTATGAATGTGGTTTAAATGTTTTCTTAAACTCACAAGCTAATAAGTAGCATGTTCTCTCTAGATACATTGATCGGTCGATCCATTCTATCAATTAGGTACTGGACCTATACTTGTTTCTGTTTTTCTAACATACTCTGTAACTGTATTTGGTCTTGGAAACTATCTAGAGTTTCTTCTGTTGGAAAAAATTGTCTGTAAGTAGAGACAACTAGAACCATAAGCTAGAACAACCTCTTTACCAAGTTTGTCCTACAGAGAGTGATGAATGCTTGTTGTTTATCAGAGCACTTCCTTGTCAATTGTAGAAGCTTGAGAATTGCATCACTGGGATATCCTGGGAAATTATTCCTTTGTACAGTGTTTGGAGAGTAAAGCCCACTTCACTCCGATTCCCCTCTTTTTCTCTGCTAGGATAGAATCAAATCAAATGTACTTCTGTTCCAACCAGTTCAGGATAATATGTGGGAGGGAAACAGGAAGAAGGCTCTAAGCAGATAATTTCCAGCCCTTAGGTATTTCAATAAGAGTATTTTGAAAGGGCATTAATTGTTGAATAAGGGAACCTTTGTGGCTCTTCAGGGGATGGGGGGAGTAATTATTAGGGCAGTCTCATTTTTAATTCAAATTATCTATTTAACACAGGATGATGTGGGCAGCAGGAGCTGTAGCAGCGATGTCAAGCATTACATTCCCAGCAATTAGTGCTCTGGTTTCGCGAAATGCAGAGGCAGATCAACAAGGTGAGTATTGAGTGAATTGCTGTTTAGACATCAGACTACTTTATAGTCTAGAAAGCAGAAGAGTTTTCTAGGTGTACTTTTCATTTATCTTGGTGAGTTTTAACTTGGTAGTAGTACCTGGTTGTACCAGTTTACCTTGGTAGTACCAGTGGAAGTCTGCCAATCTTTGTAGAGAGGAAGGAGAGGCACAAATTTATTGTATTTGCATTACAAAGTAGATAATTTCTGTCTGACCAGCTACTTGTTTTCTATATTTCAAAAAGTCTTTGAAAGCAGCAAACTCGTTCTCTTTTTTTTTCCTTCCTTTTATTAAAAGCAGTATTCTCTAAGTAGACAGTGAGGATTAATGAAACAATGCTACCTTTTTAATAGCAAATTTTACCAGATTTAAATAAATGTATGCAAGAAGTTTTATTCTTCGTTGAAAAGTTGAACCTATTTGTATAACGCTTCAAATTTTCAAGGAATAGAAAAGGAAGGCAAAGGAACCAGTTGATCTGAGAAGACAGACAATTTACTGATTTTGATGTGAAGAGGAATGTACAGCCATAAATAACTCCTCGTTTAAAGTTAAATGCGAGGAGAAGTTATCACAAACATAATTCACTGTTCTATTAAAAAAGATCCTGTACATGTAGATTTTAAGTATCAGTTATGCTTTGGCATGGTACAACATGAAATTAGGTAAGTGCAGTTAATCAGAGAAGTACAAGGGAGGTGCTGTTTCAGGAGGTGGATTTCTGTTGAGTTTGAAAGGTACTAAAGACAGTATTTTCCATGTCTATTTTTTAAGTATTCCCCTCTCCCACATTTTTTTTAATAGAGATGTTTAAAAGATTTTTAAAACTTGTGTTCTGTCTATATCAGGAAAGGAATCGTTTAGTTAACCTGGCTGAAGCCACTGAACTTTGATTTAACATAGAGGAAATTGGTGTTAATAGCTCAGGCTTTCAGTAGTTTCAAGAGTGAGGTTTTGCCACCTAGTGGCACGAAGATTTTAAACTTACTTGTCACCAACCTATGAAGTACAATCTTGGACAGCTATCTTTTTTTGCCTATTTTCTTTCCTCTCATTTTACAAGTTACTGCCTTAAGAAGGAAGCAGACTATTAATGTTGTAAAAATAGCATTTTGTAGAATCTTAATAGGTAAGATTGTCCATAAACTTTTTGCACTGTTGTCACAATCACTTAATGAAATTGAAACAGAAATATACCTTTAGCACTTTGATTAATTGAGATTTTAAGAGAATCCAGTGTAAAGCAGCAGCCAGTCAAGTATTGTGAATTTACTGCTGTGCACTTAATTTACTGCCCGGAGTAGTTACTTGGTACTTAAACCCTGGTCACAGTTTGTGCGTATTTTTCCAATCACAGTCCTTAATACTTAGATACATTACTCTGAATTACACTTGAAAATAAATTGATTTGGTACCACACTTAAGCTCTGCTGTCTTCATTGTAGGCTTTGGGTGAGTTTGGAAGAACTCTAATATAAAAAATAAAACATGCACATAAATTTCATCTCTTATATTCAAAAGTCATAATGTTTCCAGTAATCTGCAAGTATAGTGACAGAACTATAATCATGCAGAGGATTATTTTAATCTGACAGATTCGTCTTCAATGTATTTCTTAGATCTTAGAATGTAGAAATGATTATGAAATGATCTATTTTGGAACAGGCATTAGAATACACTCAGAGCTCTTGGCTCTGAGCATTTCCTTCTTGCTTAAAAAAAAAATCCTACTCTTGTTTTTATTTTTTCCTTCATTAGGTGTTGTCCAAGGAATAATAACTGGAATAAGAGGGCTGTGCAATGGCCTGGGACCAGCATTGTATGGCTTTATTTTCTTTCTCTTCCATGTGGAACTCAATGAATTGCTACCTGATGAAACTCCTGAAAAAAAAGCAATGCAAAATCCCAGTGATGAGGTAAATTCAAAAGTTGTGAAGTGCGCAGTTTGCAGCATAGCACTCATAAGGGCAGAAATCTGTCTTTTTTTTTGGTTGATTTAAAGTCTTGGTATCTTATTCTTAAACTACTTAATTATCACTTTTCAGTTTATTAAATTATTAAGATAGCTCATAAATTAAATGTGATAGTTAATATTTAGATTTACGATAGTAGCATCATTGGTGTCAGTATTGTAACAGTACCAGGTAACTTCTTTGATGTAAATTTACTGGAACTAAAGTTTGAGTGAGTTTGCATCATTACAGTTATCCACAGGAAGTCCTTAGCAAACAGTGCAGTCATAGGCTGTGTTTAGAGAGTAATAATAATACTTGGCAATGCAGTGAGCAAGGATCTTTTCAGAGATTTTTATTCTCTTCAGTGAAACCACAATAGTGTAATACTCAAAAGCTGCTCAAATAAATTAGCTGTTATACTACAAATGAGGGTATTAATTTGTGGAAGTTTATTACATCTTTAATTACTTATGTCTGTAGCACCTCTTGAGGATTTAAGTAATATCATTAAGATAAAGTTTTGATATGGTTACATGTACTGACCATCAGCTGAAAATTCAGGCCTCCGTAACAAGTGTTGAGGCAAGAGAAATACCCTATTACTGTATACTTCATTTTAGCCACTTTCCCACTTCATATTAGAATAGCTTCCTACATTTCATTTGGTAGAATAAAACTACACTGGATTGACAAGTTTCATCTTCTGATTTTTATGTCGTTTTAGTTGACACAGATACAGAGAATTGTTATATATTAAAAAAAAAGCTGGATTGTTGACACCTTTGGAGGTTTGTCATCAAACTTAGCTCATTTGAAATTTATCTTACCTTTCTGGTGTTTGTTCTTAATTGTGGCTGTGAAATGTGAGTAAGTTGTGTTTTAAAATTTAAAAATAAACTGCTTAGAAGCAAGAGAGAATAACTCCAGTTACTAAGTTACCGTGCATCAACAACCTGTCTCTACAGTGACAACGGAATGTAGCCTGCTGTTACTTTTGTAACAATGTTTTGGAATACTTGTTTATTTGGCTAACTTGATTCTAAAGTATGTCAGCCATGGAAAAGGGAAACTAAGATTTATTGAGTATTTGTACTTCTGGATGTTGAAACATTATTATTTTAATCTTCAGAGAAGTCTTGTTGATTTAACAAGCACGTTGCCTAAAGCACAAAAAAAAACCCCAAAAAATCATCAGTCAATGTCTCTTTCATCTGCTAGGCAGTCCTATTATCAACTGATAATTTTATGTGTTTCTGATTTTTAGATCAGTGTGGAGATTGGATGAGGAATTTGTGGGGATTGTAGATGCAGAAAAATTCACATTGCAGTGCACATATGAACCTGTTTGCAAAAACTTTAGTGTCACCATAAATACATCTGCCATGATCTCCTTTCTTAGTGGTGTAGTTCATAATGCCGAAGTCAGTGTCTGAAGCTTCTTTATTATGCTTGTTCTTTATTATGCTTGTTTTCCTGTAGAGAGCGATCATTCCTGGTCCACCCTTCCTGGTTGGAGCGTGCATTGTTCTTCTGGCTTTTCTAGTCGCCTTATTTATTCCTGAGAACAGCAAAGCCAGCAGTACCAAAAAACACAGCAACAGCATCAGCAGTACTCTGAGTAATAACCTGGACCAAAGTAATGAAGAGGACATTGAACCATTGCTGCAGGATAGCAGTGTATGAAGGCTAAATTCTGAGTGAGCTATGGCACAAATTCATGCACTGAATTGCAGCTCAGGAGGCTTGGTGGGAGGTACAGAGTATCTTGCCTTTGAGAGGAAAGTAGCTGTGACAGGAGGTCACTTGCTGTATGATACTTGAGGTTGATGTCGTGCTTGCAGGAGGGGTTTTTTAGTATAGCATGTCACAAATTGGTGTGATTCTACCCAACATTGGACTGCAAATGCTGTGTCAAATTCCAGTATTGGGTAGGAACCTGAATATACAGACATGATGGAATTTTTTTAAAAGTTTGAATGTTTGGTTCCCAAAATTGCAAGATAATGTGAAATAAACAGGTTTTTGCCAGAACAGTTTCTGCCATCACTATTATAGGTTGTTTTGCATTTCTTATGCCTTCTGTCTGCATCTATGCCACATGTAGTCTTCATGATATGGGAGGCACTGATCTTTATATAGTTCTGGTATCTGAAATAGTTGTTATCAATGAAATTCTCAAATATTGTTTGCTATCAAGAAGTCCCGTAGTTACCAGAAAGCAGTGATGAAACTGAGATGACAGAATTCTGAGTCTGTGTGATCACACGTGACAGTCATTACCCATAAATGACGGTCATATGGAAACCCTAAACCCACATTCTGGAATAATCTGTTTTGAACAGTTAAAGCAAATTCAGACAGCACCCGAGAGCTGGGTCCCATTAATGTTTTGCTTGTAAAAAAAAAAATTCTAATTTTAAAATGAGCAACATTAGAAATACAGACACTTCTGACTTCTGAGTGGGTGCCAGAGTAGTTTACATCATGAAATATATGTATTTACTGCATTTTGTCACTTTATCTGCCATATGAACTAACTTTCCTATTAATTCCTTTCACCCCTGCCTTAACTGCTTCTTAGTGTTCAGTTATTAATCATATTTAGCCTTCATATCAGTCTTACCTGCTGAATATCATGGATATATTAATATAAAATTTCCTTTCTAAAAGATGCTTCAAAGGAATTATGAATGGCTACAAATGTGCTAATTTTTAGAGACATTTTATGAAGAATACACAGATTTATATGTATTTTGCTGCAGTGTAAATGGACTATTAAACCCACCTTTAATGAAGTACTCCTATGAATGTTTTATATGTATGCAATATATGTAGATATTTGTAAGGAGTTTTAATTTTTCCAGAGGGGGTGCTGTGTAAATCATGTATTTATAAATGTAATGAGGGTGCAGACAGTTATACAGTTTTTTAAAAGGATTGTGTATTGACTGAACAAATTTTAAAAATATATATTTTGGAAGTTGTTCCACATTGAGCACAGATAACAAACCTTTTGTACTATGCGGTTTGGTTTTTAAGTTAATAAGCTTCCTAATGCTTAATAAATATATATATTACGCTTTCTAGGTTTCCTGAGTAAATGCGTGTTCTTCCAAGTTCACTGTTGTGCCTTTGCTGCTTCAGAACAGACGTGGATTGATCCTAGTGTCCTAGTGTCCTAGGATGACAGTACTTGAATTCCTGTCCTGTTGTGTTGTGTCTGTGTCATCAAGCCTGGTGAAAAGCATGCTTTGCTTAGAAATGCCTTTGGGGTCTGACACGGTGTCCACTGGGGTAGAGAAGTGGAGAGTGAAAGTACGGAAAAACTCCCTGAGAGTAATTTCTGATTTGAACAGTACTACAGAATTAAGATGTTTTTTCTGATGAGGTGGCACTTTTAGGTGGCTCTTTTCCCTTGAATTCCTTGGAATTCAAGCCTAGGCTTTTATGCCAGATACTCTTTTTTGCTGCTGGCCAGACTGCAGTCACGTAGGTTTTGCGTGATCCCAGTGTAGAGTTCTCAAACTTGATATATGGAACTAAATACAGTATGTTAGTGTTAAAAGTAGCAGTTGTCAAGTTTATTACTGCTAATAGTATTCCAGCAAGGGATCAGATTTTTAAAGTAGAATCTCAACAATCACAGAATAGTTGGAAGGAACCTTCAAAGATCATGTGACAGAGACATCTTTCACTAGAGCAGGTTGCTCAGAGCCTGACCAGCCTGACCTGAACACTTTCAGGGATGGGGCATCCATAACTTCCCTGTGCAACTTCCCTGTGCCACACCACACTTATTGTAGAAATTTTCTTCCCTATGTCCAAGGTAAACTTAACCCTTTTCAGTGTAAAACTTTTGACCTTTGTTTTGTCACTGCATGCCCAGATGAAATGCCTCCTTCTTTCCTATGTGCTCTCTTTATATATTGGAGGGCTCATCCCAGAGTCTTCCCTTCTCCTGGCTGAACAATTCCAACTCTCAGCCTGTCTTCCCAGGAAAGGTGCTTCAGTCGTGTGATCGTCTTTGTGGCCTCCTCACTCTACAGGTCTGTGTCTTCCTGTGCTGTGGAATCCAGAGCTGGATGCAACTCTTTTAAGCATGTACCCTTACTGTATATAAATTAAGTATATGTACTGCTGTGTTAATTAAGTACATGATAAAAATGTAACAAGGTGAGCTATAGATTAGATAAACAATTTTCAAATATTTTTATTAGTGTTACAAAATATTTTACTATTCTCAGTAGAAAATAAGTGATGGTCAGGAATATGCCTCACGATTTCTAGATATTTTGGATCAACACTGGTACAGAGATTCAAAGATTTGGTTCAAGTTCAGTTTATCTTGATACTGGTTTTTAATTTCTGCCATTACAGAAAAAGATAACTCACAAAGGTGCATTGATCCAAAGGGAAAGAGTGTTGCTGGTTGTGCTGACTAAATCATGATGCTGGTTTTTCAATCCTGTCTACTACTTATGCAAAGGTGTGTGTTAATATTCAGCTAGTAAGTTTCCATCTTCCCTGATGTCAGTCAGTTGTACTTGGAAACTAACTGAAAGGTCTTGAATTTTTGTGTTGTTAACAAATGGGTTGAAAACCACTATAACTCTTCCTCTGCAAGATTTTTTTTAAACAGGTTAGAAAGTTACTTCCCTGTTCAAGTGTACAGATACTAGAGGTTTTTGTGGGCTGTCATACTTCTACACTTTTTTGCAACAAAATTGCATGATGATGGAAACGTTTTTCAAACTCCTGTTTTCAAAATGCTCCCTTCATGCAATAACTTTATTTTAAAAAGAAAAATATTCTTGCTCATTGTTAAAACAACATCTTTGTCTTGAAGAGACACTGAATGTTTCTATTTTTCCAAAATACCAGCATTGTACCGACAGGCACTTTTCATCTCAGAAAAGGTCAGGAGATTTGGAAAAATTGCTTTTCTTTCTGTGAAAGAAAAATGTACATTTGACAGCTCTTTTGAGCACTTTGCCGTGGAATAACCAGTGAACCCCTGTGGTACAAAAGATTTTAATGATAACTCCCTATCTGTTTCCAAAGTACTGTAAAGATTCTAATACTGAAAGGACTTGCTTTTATAAAATAACCACTTCAATGACACCTTGTAGCACTTTGTGTGCTTTTGTCTCTAGTTTTTTTGCTGATATAGCTTACCCATAAGTGATCTGGTGAATGTATTTCACTATTGCTGTAACCTTATCCTGAGATCCTTTTTTAATTCCATTCAAAGCAGCCACTTCATCAGTGGTTACACTTGTACAGTTTTTTCATAAACCAGCATTTTTAATAAAGAAACCATTTGCTATTTAGCAGCTCCCTTTTCCACTACATATTTTCTATAGTAATTGACAAAAAAGTTGCTCTTTATGTACTTTATCATGTAAAAAATCTAGCAAATACCATAAACTGAGGCAGGTTAGGAACGCCTGTAGTTTCAAACCTCCCACAATGCATAGCTTGTTCTAATATTTTTTCTTCAGACCTTCAGCCCTGTTTTTTGTGAAATTTGTGAGGTGTGACTGCCAGCAGCTGGTCTGAAGGCCCCACGAATTTCAATATAGACGCCGTAAGTGTCTATTCATAATAAAAGAGCCCTGAGAAAGTGAGATTTAGTCGTGGGAATATTCTACCAACAGAGCTAACAAATTCAAAACGAGAGAACTATGCAACAACATTCACACCTGATGTTCTTCTCAAATGCATAAGAGCTGTTATATTCAACCAATAGATAATAATGTCGCAGTTAAATAATAGCCAATAGGTATACTGTAGCAGTTAGATAACCAATAACCTTGTAGCACAAATGATAANAATGTCGCAGTAATAGCCAATAGGTATACTGTAGCAGTTAGATAACCAATAACCTTGTAGCACAAATGATAATATATAAAAATATATAAATGGAGACTGTTTATTAAAACACAGTATTTGCCTAGAACCCTTGCACTGTCCATTATGTCATGTCCACCTCAACAGCAACAGTGAGGTACTGGATTAAATATCATATGATGTTTAACATAACAGAAAACTTGTAAAGGTTTTTCTTCATGTCCTAAATGACTAGTTTATAAATGCCTTAGTTTGTAAATGCTTCATACTATTTTTAGCTAATGCCAAAAGATACAATATATACTCAAACAGAGGTTCATTCTTAGTAATAACCTTTGCCAACTTTGTATTTCAGATACCTTCACAGTTTCTCATTTCTTCCGCCAACTTTTTGTTACATCCAGCTGGATTGTTAGTGTTACTAGCAATGAATGTGGTTGATGAAGGACTTGCACTGGGAGCAGAAGTATCAGCTCTGCAACTTTTCTGTCTGTGCTTGTGTTATTTGTGTTACCTTCAATCTCCAGGGGTTTTTTCCACAGTCTTTTTGAGACACCTGGTCATTTTGTGAGGGTTAGTTTAGTTGCAATTAGGTAACAAAACCCATAGAATCACTTAACTGGACACTGGTAAGCGTCATTATGTCACAATACACTGAAAGTGAAAGAATGAGCGAGGATGTCACTGTCAACCTCCCTCCGCATTGTTAAGCACTCGGTCTTCCTTAGGGATACCTTGTGTGCTGTCTATGTTCAGTGTGCCCATCTGGCATACAGACCAGATGAGAGTGCAGTGTCAAGACATGTTGAATATTAGTAAAGTTTGACTTCTTTCTTAATATTTTTAGATCAAAAATAAACAGTAAGTAATATTTTCTTCCTGCACCCCAGTGGATTGCCTTGCACCTCCCTGGGGTGTTCAACCTGCAGGTAGGAGACCATTGCCCCACAGCATGTTTCACTGTAATGTAAGAACATGCAGTAACAATAAGGCAGTGCCTCACCTCCTCAGGGTGGTAATGGACATGCTTCTTTATGGCCGTTGCTGGTCTTCATTTGTGCTGAGCTGTGCTTCTGATCCAGAGAAGCAAGGTTCTAGTTGTCCTGATGCAATTTACCTTTCTTCTTTTTTTCTAAAAAGAATCAGAAGAAATCAAAACATAGTCTTTCCCTTGCCCCCAAAAGTAGGGAAATACAGGAGGGGTAACACAAAGGCGGTACAAAGGTATGGAAGAGTATACCTGGGAATCTTGCTTCTTTTTCCCCTGTCCTCAGAGATTTTGCTCTGCTGTGTACTCTACTTTGATTATAATATACTAGAAGATTATAATAAAACTTGGTTATGATAGGTAAATGATAGGTAAATCTATGACAGATGGTTTAAACAAGCATGTTAACCAATCTGTTTTATATAATGGCATCAATATGTCTTCTAACAAGAAGAGAATTTGATTTTAAAAGTTGTTAAAAAACTTCTGGTTATACTTTTCTGTTGTGGTCCAAAAACTTTCACTTACTGGATCTTCCAAGCTCAGTTGGCTAAGCTGAGACACTTCCTGGTCAATCTGAAAAAGTTTGTGAGCCAGGATGAGCAGCTAAGCAGAATAGCCTATTTTTTACATGATTGAGGATATTGAGCATGATTTCTAGTTTTCTATTTAGTGGCATGCTGTCCCACATGTTGCATTTCAGGTGCTTGGTGGTGAGATTTATCTAAGAGTAAAGTCTTGAATCCAGTGTATGGAAAGAATTAATTAAATCTGTTTTTTATTTTCTAGACAATTTCTTTTGAATAAGCGTTGCAAAAAAGAAGGTATAGTTTGTTATTTCTCATTGCCTCAGAAGAATAGTCTTCCTCTGTATTCTAAAAGAACTGCAGTAAGAGAATAGAAGATGTTGGGCAAGGTTCAGGATACAGTCCCAGGCCTAGCATTGGTACTCTGCTGCCCTTGCAGCCTGTTTTCTGTTGGTATAAAGGTACCTTTATGTATTGCATTTTCAGCAGAGCAAATGTGTTAAAATCTTACCTTAGTTTGAAAGTAAATGCTGGATCACTTTTTGAATCCCTGAGAAGTGCAGAGCTGGGTAATTTAAGTGCATTAGGTGTTACCAATTTTGAAGTCGGAATATTTTTTTATAATTTTTTTTTGTTGACAGGAAATATTGGCCATTTCTGATTGCATACCCCAATGAGATTTAGGCTTACGGATTTTAAAAAGTTGCTTGTGTCTGAAGTGTCCCTTAATTGATGCCTGATGTATGCCTTAATGCTTATGTATCAATATAATTGTGTAAGAAGCAGGCTATAAAGAAAACTGTTCTGCTAATTCTGCTCCATCTGAATGTAGGCAAAAATCAGCTCAGCAGGAGCTTATTTAATGATGATGCAGGAAAAACTGATGGTAAACAACAGGCATGCAACATCAGCCATGACAAATGACTTTCTTACACATGTGGAAAGTATTGATCTTGAAAACTTTGCTGTGGTTGTATTGTTTTGTCCAGAAAAATCTGTCTTATAGGTAGTTTTTCTTTTACAGGCAACAGTTTTTCTTTCCCTTCTCCTCCTCCTGGTTTTGATGAAGAGTGTTTTTAAGCATATTTTACACTTTGCAGCAAAATACTGTGGTCTTTTCTCAAAATGATGAGTTCTCTTTTGTTAGAGAAACATAATCATATATGGAGGTGTCTGCTTTATGATATGCAGATACCACTTTTGACAGCTTGGTGCCTTTTCTCAGAGCCATGATTCAAACATCCTCTGAAAAGCAGTGAAGGGGGAAAAAAAAACTCAAGACATGACAAAATTGTTCTAGTGACAGACTGAAGTGTTAAATGTTGAAGAAAAAAAAGAAACATGCAGGTCTAAGCATTCTTCACGTTGCTTAAAGCCCCAAAGCAGTTTTTTCTTACTGTCTTACTTCTTTATGCCAGCATAATAAACAAAATGTATTTTTTCTTCATTGGCATCATCTGTAACTGGTTTATAGGTAGATGAAACATCATGCTTCTGTAGACTTGCCCAGCTACCTTGTCTGTATGCTTTGTGCTCATGCTTAATTGCCTTACGAGTTTTAATTCAATGCAGCTAATGGTTCCAGAAAGTTTTAAACACGTATTTAAGTAGAATAGTAGAATATTTTAACGAAAATATTTAAAGATACATATAAAAAGTGTACATTTAATATTTTTGTTAATACTAAAAGAGAAATAAAACTGAAAAAGAAGATTGAGAAGTATAAATATTCACTAGACAATTGCATTCTGCATATCCTTGTCAGGCACACATTTTGACCTCAGAGAGAGGTTGCGGCCTCTGTGGAGTCATTAGAGGAAAAAGGTTTTTGCAGAGCTGATAATTTGTGACTTTAACTGTGTGGTTAGGGATTTAATCTTGGACAATAGATTTCCACTTTTCCTCAAAAGGTAATCTTTCCCTACCAATGAGTTCGCTTTCATTTTTCAGACATGAAGGCATGTTTGGGGAAACACCTTGGGAAATACAGAGTGCTGGAAACTCTTAATGATCCTGAAACCAAGTAATCAAAAGTAAATCTAGGTCTCGCTTTTTTTTTATTTTTAATGCAAATCATGTGAAAACGGAAGATATTGCAAGATCAAGAGAAGAACTTAATTTTTAGTGTTTCAGAATAATCCTGAAACTATTTATCTGTGTATGAAATACATCAACAGCACCACAGCTGCCCTTCCTGAAGGTGACAGGAAAGAAAAATGTGATAAAGGTCAGACTGTCAGGCAGCCTATTATGAGCAAAACACTTTCCTAGGATAGAGCCTCGCCAAGAGTGGGCTGGTGCCACCTTGACATTACAGCGTCTGTCAAAAGGAAAAACAACTCATGACCCAAGGTAATAACTGAAGGTAGTAAAAACAACTCATTTGCCCTATTTCTTCCATCTCTAGGGGAAAACGTCAAACTACCATGTAGCAATAATATTAAAAGGTTCTGCACAGTTGCCTGAAGCAATTGGTTGAGGTCTCAGAGTTTTACTTTATTATGAAATACACAAAAGTAAAAGCTTATCTCTAAGTTTGTGGAAGGAGCCCACGGCAAATATATTTGAATTTGTTTGTCTTTATTCGGTGTTGAATGTAGTTATATTTGGAGAAGAAGAAATAAAAATGGAACAATAAAGATTCCATGTGTACCTTTTAAGGTAATCTTTTAAAATTTTCTTTTAAAAGAGGATGTTTATTTTTCCCTAATTGTGAAGACTCCAAACTCAATCTAAGAGAGTCAGCTTATGCTATGACAATTCTAACACAGTTATCAGAAATGCTGAACTACCTGGGGTGTAGAATAAGTAAGGTAAGTGTATTAAAAGTGCATTTGATAGCGTGGTGTTAGTGAAGAAAGAAAGGAAGAAGACAGCATGACTTTTTGACCAACTGAATTTTCAAACCTGATGAAAATCCTCATGAGGTGAGCAAGCTTTGTCTGGATAAAGCTAGATTAACAATTAGTACCGGTTGCAGAAAATTTTGTTAATACAATTTTGCTTAAAAGTGTTTTAATTGCAGTCAGACCTAGCTTTGAAATAAAATGTTTTTGACATCACATTGACCAGTGATTTTGGCCAAGGTTGTATCTGATATATACCTAGATTTTTGAATTTAATCCTATGAATCAAAAGCTAATACAAAAATCTGCACACCAAAATTGATCTCTGAAAACTGAGAATCTTGGCCTTCAAAGAAGAGAACTAACCCTATCTCACATACCCATTTTTCTGTGATACCCTGTGTGCCACAAGCTTTACCGGTATTCATTCATCCCCTAAGAGAAAAACTTACAGGTTCAGATAACTTGTTCTTTAAAGATGGAAGACTCCAACTGCTGCAGTCTTACGTGTCCATTGTGCAACTGATTCCAGTAGGATACACTTCCCTAACTACAGTGCTGTAAAAAAGTCTTTTATTTATTTGTTCATGCTCCCGTATTGTTTTCCCCCTGAGATTACAATTACTTTCTGCCCATGCGAATTTTGAAGAGGTTTGTAGCAGTTGGTACATGATGTGTGTAGCATCTATACTCACGCTTGAATTGGAGTGTTCAGATGCTTGTTGTCAGAGGAATGCTAAGCACAGTGCTTTATTGTGTGGTTTTTGTCTTGCATTAAAAAAGACCTAAAAGTCTAAGGAAAGGGTGACACTGCGTCCTATATAGAGCATTGTATGTGCTGATCACTTAAGGCTTGACTGCATTGTTTCTTTACTGCCTAAGGTTCCGGTGATTAATCCCATTGTCAGCAGGGGCTGAACATGTCTGACACTGCTAGTTGCAGATGTCTAGAAAGTCTACTGTTAGTAATAAAAAATATCAGAAAATCTTGACTTTTGTTTTCACAGTGTTAGCTTTCGCATCATGGTCTCAAGAGTACTGTAAGGTGCAGGTGTCTTTGTAAAAAGATAGTACCACTTTACTCCTAAGAGAAATTAGTCATAGAAGAAAATCTTAGCTGAGGAAGTAGTACATCCATTCACAGACCCCAGAGTGGTGTTTGAGTTAGAAAGTGCCTTAAGGCATTGTGCTTCAAATGCTTGGGTAAAACATCATACACACTTCTTGGATGTTAGTCTGAGACCTTGTCAGCTCTTTTAGAAAATACAACACCTGCATTATATCAAAAAGATACTAAACTATCTGTTAAAATTATATCTGGTATCACCCTTAAAGGACAACAAAAAGCTTTACCAACTGGAAGTAAACTGCAGTTCTAATACTACATAAGACAACTCCCAGGGCAGACAGATTATGGAAGTGAAGTGTTCTTGTCTCTTTGAAAGTGTCAGTTGTGAAATCTGAGATCAGCTTCATTAATGCATTCTGTGGATAGATTAAAAATCCTCACCTACTCATGCACAGTCCTATATGGTCTCTGTTGTTTGAGTCTTGCAAAAATTTTAGTGAGCTTGAACAGTTGTCTTCTGTTTGTGTACAGATTAACCTAGATTTCATTAAACTGAAAAAGAAATTTAATTAGTTTCCAAAAATAATCGCCCTCTGTTCAATAGGAATGTGTTTGCTGAAACAGGTGATGGAAAGTAGAACACACTCCTGTTTTATAATTAAATGTGGCAAATAGCAGGATACCTTTGGTGAGAGTCAGCTGTTGTGTTGAATAAATGTGCAATTGAAAGCACTCAGACACAGAAGGAGTTGTACCTCTCTTAGCTTAGATGGCTAAATAATTGAAAAACAAATGGAAACAAAGATAATGAACTTAAAGGATGTATGGGAGCTTGTACCAAAAATATTAGGACTGGTGTGACTGAAGCGTTAACAGAAGAATTTGTTAAAGTCTTGGAAACAGTCAAGCAAGGATATGATATGTGTTGATTGCTACAGAATACTGTACACAGCTTCATTCATACAACTTGATAGCAAGAAGACAATACTTGAAATATTAATGCTGTCAAGGTGAGAGACCTGAAGCCACAAAATATTCATAGGGGAAATGAAGAGAGCCACAGGTCTTGGGCATTTTGCTTGAGGTTTATAAGGGTTTAGACAAGTTACAGAGGTGAAAGAATCCCAAGCAGTGTCCACATTAAAGGATTATGCTAGGCACATGCCCCAGTCTCTGTGCGGTAGTCAATCCAAAAGAAATCAAGACGTGTGAGAGTTGAGTAGGCAGCAGTGCTTGTTCTCCATGGTGTGCCCAAGTGATTCTGGCCAGACTGCTTAGGGGCTCAGAATTGTAGAATCATAGAACAGCTTGAGTTGGATGGGACCTTAAAGATCATCTTTTTCCAACCTGCCTGCCATAAGCAGGGACACCTTCCACTGGACTACGTTGCTCAGAGCTTCATCCAACCTGACCTTGAACACTTTCAAGATGGGGCATCCACAGCTCCAGTGGACAACCTGTTCCAGTGCCTCACCATCCTCACAGTAAAGAATTTATTCCTAATATCTAATCTAAGCCTACTCTCTTTCAGTTTGAAGGCATTTCCCTTTGTCCTGTCACTACAGGCCCTTGCAAATAGTCCCTTTCCACCTTTCTTGTAGGCTCCCTTCAGGTACTGAAAGGCTGCAGTTGGGTCTCCCTGAAGGCTTCTCCTCTCCAGACTGAACAATCCCAGTTCTCTCAGCCTTTCCTCATAGGAGAGGTACTCCTTCCTTCTCATGATATTTGTGGCCCTCCTCAGGACTCACTCTGACAGGTCCATGTCCTTCCTGTGCTGGGGACCCCAGAGCTGGATGCAGTGTTCCAGGTGTGGTATCAGCACCTGGAGGAGCAGAGGGGCAGAACCCCCTCCCTCTCCCTCTCCCTGCTGGCCACGCTGCTCTGGATGCAGCCCAGGCCACGTTTGGCTTTCTGGGCTGTGAGTGCACATGGCTGGGTCATGTCCAGCTTCTCATCCCCCAGCACCCCCAAGTCCTTCTGGGCAGGGCTGCTCTCCATCTGTTCAACCCCAGTCTCTGAAAGGAAAAGGGAAACCATGCCTTGGTACTTTTCATAATGTAACTGCATGCACAGTGTATTTGAGATAATTTTGTTAAATGAAATTATCTTCCTCTTCTGTAACATCTTGCATTGAATTTTGCTACGCTAACTTGCCGCAAATATAGGAATGAGCTAAGAGCCTTTCTGTGACTGATGGCATTTTAGTAGAGTGGGTGGTGGCTAGAAAGTACTTTGCTTTGTGTTCACAAAGGGAAGTGGTGCTACTAAGAAGGAAGACTGTTAGAGGATAATGTCTTTGGTGACAATGCTAGTTCTGAAACGGTTTGGTTTTAGTGTTTTCCCTTTATCTCGACAGATGATATAGCTGTGCAAATGCATTACAGAAAATTTAGGAATGTTGCTCTCTGTACATATATGGAGCCTTCATCAAGAAAAGTTCTAAGCATTAAAAAATAAATTAATAAAGCGTATGCATATTGATGGTGGTTATTGCTGGAAGGTGGAGAATGAGTACCTGATCAGGTAATGGCTTGTGTTGGACAGGGAGTGAAACCTGGCAGTCAAGATCAATGAGCCTTTGGCAGTTCAAAGTTTTTGTCCTCTGTAGAGCGAAGGCTGTGGAGGGGATTATATAAAACATTGCAAAAATTGGCTAGTGGTGGCACAGCATAGAGTGATCCAAGAGAGGACAAATGTGCTTTTGCAGAGTCATGGGCAGGACTGAAACTATGAGACTATCAGTCTGAAAGCACTCCTACGCAAGCTGCTTGTAGCTGCACCAGTTATAACTATCAAGTTAGTTAGAAAGCTGTTGCCAACATCTTTTAGCAAGTAAACAAAAATATAAACTTCCTATAACTGGAAATGGGGGAAGAAAACATGAGGCATAGAGCTAGATGACAGCAAGACCAGGGCCTCCGTGTCTGACTCAAGGGAAGCTGGAGCTGCAGAGAATCCTTGGGCTGGAGGAGGGCATGTGTGGATCACTGACACAAGAGCGTGAAAATGTAACGTAAAAATAGGCATTTCCTAGCAGCTGGACCTTTTTGCAAGTATTGAAGGAAAATCTGAGAACTTGAATGAGATAAGCTCTTTGGAGCACTTTGATGGCTAAGAAAACCTAAGTCATCCCTGGACACTTGTGGGGATGGCAATGGCCCATGTAGAGTTGTTAACTTCAGTGCTTGACAGGAAGTCTGCTTGTGCCTTCGAGATGCACAGTACCTGGCACAGGTGAGGCTGATTAAATAACCTGTTCACAAACGATGTCTGTGTGCTTGGAGACTTACATTCTGTTAGTGGTTATGAAAAATGAAACAGGACCTTGGCTTTGTTCACTCAGTACCTATTTTTATATCTACTTTAGGAAATCATTTGGCACAACAGAAGGGGATTGGTAGTTGTAAGCTGGTCCTGGCCTTCTATTTTTGTTTACACTGGTTGTTCAGGGGATTTACTCTGAATTACATCTAGCTTGATCCCCTAGGGCAAAAGTCACCACCACACAGGTGGTTTCGAGATAGCTAAAGATGAAATACTTAAAGGCTGACTGGACATTCTTGTGAAAGAGAGACCTATTACAATACCCAAGGCATTTGTTCCATGTACAGGAGAATAACCCAGTGAAAACAAACTATTCAGTAGAGTTATTTAAGGGAAGGGCTGCAAAACTGCTCTGAACTAAGTAGCAAGTGTGGATTCAGCCTGAAGGGAACAAATTTTCTTTTGCCTTTTTTAACCCCTCTTTCAGATTAAAAGGTGAAGTCTGCCTTCTCTCCCCCTTTTAAAGATGTCTTCTAAATTAAGTCTTCCATCATAGGCAGTGAATACTTTTAGGAATCTGAGCAAGGCCTTTTTGATAATTCTCTGCCTTGTTGACAGACCTGTTCCTCTAGGGATATTCCTCATATGAATTTTAATGGCAGCACAATTTTACAGGCAACAGTGGACTTGGCCCTCAGACTCAGTATGTCGGGTCACACCTTATCCTGGCCATGAGAATCATTTGCAAAGATGCCTGCTATGCTTTTATTCATCCATGCTGAGTAGTTCTGCTGAAGTCAGAATAAAATGAAATGGGCATGTAAATCTTTGCAGAATGACGTCCTGAGGCTGGAAGGAAACAGATTGGTTTTAGGATATGTTTGCCCTGTCCTCTGCAGGCAAAACCAGATTGATCCTTCTGGTGCTCACTGCCAGTCTGAGCATGGTGTGTTCTCACTCTGAACTGTGTGGACCCCATAATCACAGCTAGCTCAGAAATGAAACACACACAATAGATCTGTCTGCATATCAAGATGGATGAACACAGGTTTGTTGCAAGGTGATAGTTTCTCCCAATCCTGATTGATCCAAGAGTGAAAAGAGCAATTTTAAAACTGCTTGCAAATGATGGCATAAATATAATGTTTAGCATATTAAGACAGTATTAACCCCAACTATGACTTAGAACTCTTTGGTGGTGTTTACACCATCATAGGCTTACTTTAAAAATTTTATTCTAGCTAAAACTTCCATTTTTTCTTGTGTTAACCTGAAGGAAATGTCTGCTTCCAAAATGTAT
This sequence comes from Atrichornis clamosus, assembly GCA_013400975.1. Taxonomy (NCBI): domain Eukaryota; kingdom Metazoa; phylum Chordata; class Aves; order Passeriformes; family Menuridae; genus Atrichornis; species Atrichornis clamosus. Next base: position 81,473 of record WBMZ01011335.1, read on the forward strand.
ATTCTGCTCTATGACCTTTACATCCTGACACGCAAATGCCGACTGACTTAATTTTTGCAAAGGTAGTGTAGCTAGTGAAGCTATCTATAGAAACAGTTAAGCATATGTGTTTTTGCAGGACATGACATTTACGTTAGGATCCGTTCTTTCTTTACTTTCTTACTGTGTATTTTGCATTACTTGGTGTTCATATCCCTTTATATCTTCACAAAACAGTTTGTTTGAAGCTAGACCTTAGATTACAGAGAGAATTCAGAAAGATGCGTCATTAATATTGTAATTATTATAAATGCATGCCTCATTTATAAATGCAGGTTCCTGAATTCTTTTTGCCCCTTTTGTATCTATTCCATGGTTGCTTTGCTGATGTCTGTGCCTTTGTGAGAGTTAACTTCTTATGAATAAATAATATTTATCAGCAACAACTATAAAAAAAAAATCATATTGTTTCCCAGGTGTTAAAAGATATAGCTTAGACATGACAGGTAAAATTAAACAACATTAATGAAGCTATAACATAGCTTCCTGCCCTGTTGGAATCAGTGCTGGTATGAACTTAAAATTTTCATGTACTCTTCAACTGGAAAACTAAACATAAATTAATGACTAACATATTCATGAAATAAATGTTACCTTCATGCAGATTTTTATGTTCTGATAGCTAAGATACTGAAATATGTTTGCAATTTATTTGTCATCTTCTTAAGCTACAACTATAAAAGGTTTTATTACATTTCAAAAATATTTAAACTGTACTAGAATTGAGTTATTGTGCTCTGAAGTCAAGTGACCACTAGCTGGCAATATTATACAGCTCTTCCTGTTGCAGATTCATTGCATAATACATCATGGTTTGACTCAAGACCTTTAATTTTAAAAATAGAAAAAGAAATTGGATTTCAGTGGGGCTGGGCACTTCTGAATATTTCACTGCTCGGGCTCCAGTGCAGATTAGCAAGAAAATAGGAAGGGCAGCGGACAGAAATAGTTTCTACAGTAATAACCTTTGCTTATAGGATTTCTTTTGTTTCTCCAGTTCTGTGTTTTTAGTTTAAATTTTGATTTTAAATGCCTTTTACTTACCTCAGACTATCCAGGATGTTGAAAATGAAGCTTATATAATCATCTGCAAATAGCCTGGTCTCTGCTATCAGCTCTTTGAGATTCCAGTGTAGGTGTCCTTCATCGCACTTATTTCAAGTGTATCTTCCTCCCATTCAAATGTCTTAAAACTGTTTCATTTCCTGCCCATCCCCTATCCTTTGTTTCCTAAGACATGATTTCCTGTCTCCTTCAACTGTCAATCAAGGGAGACAAACAATGAAAATGACTCCAAAATTCAGGGTACTTAGCATGGCTGCCAATGGTGAACAAGTTGACTACATTTCTATGCTCACAGACCATTATTCACTCTATTTTTTTAGTGCTACCATATCTCTTGCTTGCAAGTAGGTGGAGACTCACACATGTATGAAACTCAATGCTCAGAATCTATTATTTCCTAAGATGGAAAAAAAAATAGTAAGAGAATGAAACACTGAGAAAAATGAGTCTAAAAAATTGCTTTCAGTATTTTGCACTGTAAAGTCATATGTTTTATCCTGGAAAAGACTAGACTGGGGAACAGAAAGATGGGATAAGCCCCTGTTTTCAATTCTGAAAGGATTATGAAAAAGAAATCACGCTCATGACTGAAAATATTTTATGTACAGTTATTACGTGAAGAGTTTTGAGATTCTTATTTCTGTAAGATTTTTGGAAAGAGATTGTTTACCGTTTGTTCAGTTAGCTGATATACTTGTGTTCACTTTTCTTACTCTAGGCAATGCTTTCATTCGGTAACTTCCAAAATAAGTAAAAAACAAGGCCCTGGTGAAGACAAAACTGGTACAAGAAAAAGAAAGGATCATTTAAACAGAGGCTCTTAGACGGCAGGTGTGCAGAGGAAGGATGTCTTGAATCATCTTCAGCATGGAATAAGTTCAGCATGGAGACCAAATCATTCCACAGATAACAATTCTGTGCTGGTCCAAAGTGGTGGCCCACCGCCCTGTAAATACAGTGGGAAATCTGGGCCACAGTGACTGAAGTCAGCTACTAAAGGACTCCTCTATGAATGAATATTCCCCTGCTTTGAGAAAATTGCTATCTTTAGGGGGAATGGATATGTGAAAAGCACAACTATAGATTAGACATAGCAAGTTTTTATCTGAGAATAAAAAGTGGTTTCCAGACAGCAATTTGCCTAGTGAAGTTTGGCTACAATTGGGATGCTAGCAAGAAGGTTGAGGTTTTCGTATGTAATTACTTCTATATGTTTTAGGTTTTCATGCTATTGATGCCTGCCAACCAGTCTTTAATATGAAAACTCTTTCACTTATGAACTCTCCCTGTTTTTTTATCTTTTTCCTGAAACATGCCTTCTCTCTCAGGAGAAAGTGTTCACTTTAGAAAGATTAATGAAATGTTTACTTCAGGAAACTGTTAAGTCAGTAGATGTCTTTCTGTACTGGATAAATTTTCAGATAGCGCTTACTGAGACACAAAGGGAGCAAGCTAGAGCTCAAATCGTGAAAACTACCCTTTTTTTCCTTCAGAAGCATTCACTGAGGAGGGAAACATTTTAGTGCAGTGATAGAAAAGGTTTCTTACTAATAAAGTATAACTCTATTTTGTAATATTAAAAATGGGCTTAATTTATAGTAATTACAAAGCTTTTTCTGACACCAGGCTACCTGAGGTAAAAATCTTCTGCATTTCTCAGATGCTGGGATTTGTCTTATTTTTTTTCTGAGTATTTCTTAAAAGATCTATGCTAATGATCTCAAACTGTAGCAACACTTAAAAACTGAGACACGCACTCCAAGTTTTTTGAAGTTAAAACAGCCTGGTGTCATGGAACAGATCACAAAACAGATCAAGCCTAAACAACACCTTGCTAAATTACACTCTTAATGTGGTATGCTGGGCAAAAATTGCTATTACAGGCTAGAGTTCTGTATCTTCAGAAAAAGGCAAATCTATGCATCCTTTGATACCCAATACCTTCTAATTTGCTTCTCTTCAGATCACTGCAGCTGCAAAAAAGATTACTAACACTAAATTAGTGTGTTGAATTTCTATTTTGACTCCTCTGCCAACTCCCTAAGGCAGCACCATCTCTGAAATGGTGACACTGGATCTAATCAAGGAGATTATTAAAAGATTTTGTTTTGATAAGTTGTGAAAGAATGAAGAGTTTGACAGAAGTAGCTTAGCAAAGATGACATGCTCAATTTTGTCAAAGACCTGGGCCAATAAGCACAACAAAATAGGTGGAATTATGGTGATTAAATGTTGAATGCTATTATAGTTATTAATAAAAAATGTCTATTACTGTTTTGACACCAATTGTACTTCTCCACTCTTCTGTGGGTGTTATCTGCGTTTCTTAAAAAAAAAAGTATAGCAATGGAAATCTTCTAATTCATCCAAAAATCCATGGAAAGCTTTATCCAAAAAATTATCAGAATTTCAGAGAGATGTTCTCTATAGATGCTGTTCTCAAGGAAGCCCACATTATAATATAGTTCAATTTCTGTGATATTTTTTTGATTGTCCAGGTTTTTTAACTGTTATTATTATTATTTATTATTATTATTGTTTATGACTGCAGACATTGTCTTGGAAAGGTCAGCAATGGAACAAAAACAAAAAAAGGATTAATTTCTGAACCTGTAACACTTTAAATCTTGTTTACTGCGGCAAGAATTTAGACAGATGCAAAAATGATGTTGAATGCTAGCTTGCTTGATTTTAGTGTGTTGTGGAGCTATATAACTTGATGGAAGATTCTTTTCTAACAGGAGCAATGCCATTTGCACATTTGCTTTATTGAAATACAGACCTCAACAGTAGGCATAGGTTATGTAAGCAAACTGATTCAAACGTACAAAATTATGTTAGCAGTTGTCATTTCTGTGAATTATGAAATTGGTTCAGATGGTATTGTCATTTCCACACTCTGCTTGACTGCACCTGATCACTTTCTGAGTAGATTTTAGTAATATCAAATCTTACTTAAAAATTTTCTGTTGCATATCCTCTGCAGTTAGACTGTTTGCTGTACCTAGTAAAGAAATTAGATTTTTTTCCTTATTTTTTCTGTTTCAAACACGAAAATATGAGAATGAGAAAATGTAATTTTCTTGGCTTGAGGCAGAAAACTTACCAGCTAATAAAGTATTGAAATTTTTAATGATGCCTTCAGACATGATTATCTAGTTTCTATTTTATCTATTTTCAATCTGTTCAACATCTCAAATTACACAATACTTCCTTTATGCCTTTGCATTTCTAAGGATTGTTTTGTTTCTCACTTGCAGCTGAGCATGCATGCCTGCAGTGCAGCAGGTTTTTTTCATTAGTATATACCAATGCATCAGACTGTCTCATACAGCTTTCAAGCGATAGCACGTCAATAAAAGAGATGTTTCAAGAATAACTGAGTCATTACTTTCTTAGTAAGAGTAATTCCACAAAAAAACAAAAAACCAAAACCCCACTCACAGAAAACAGGAGTCCAAAGTACTGGGCTTATTTTTAATTTTTGCTTGGCCTATTTTCTTTTCACTGTTATTTACGAGACTTGAACAAGTTATTGGCTAGAGTGTAAATTATCATTTTAATACTGCCCATGAAGTACACTTCATCCTGATTCTGCATCTTACCAGTACTGGCAACTTTGATTGTATTTCCCTAATTATTCGAACTAAACTGTAGAGTTTATCAGAGATGTATGAAAACAAATGCAGAAGATAGGTTGCTTTTGTATTTGGCTCCACAGCAGCTTTTCTCAGAATATTGGATCATTTTTAACTGTCCAAAATTCAAGATAGAAGTTGCTAAGTCTGAGAAGATTCAGAGAAGAGCCAAGAAAGAGGAGTTTGCTCTAAGTTAAGAGACTCCAGGAAATATTTGGCTAATAAAAGAATTGTGATTTACAGGCATCTGAGAAGGAACAGGTGTTGTCTAAGAAATATGTAAGAAGCAGAGATTGAAGTTATTAAAGAAGACCCAAGATTTAGGAGTTGAAACCAGACGTAATCAAATTTAAAATAAAGACTGTCACCAATGGCAATAAAGTAGAGGAAAAACGTAGTAGGTAGTACAGTGTATTTTCTGTTCCATTTGTTTGAGATTTAGGGTTTTTTTGATGTCCTTTAATTAAAGCAAGCCCTTAGTTTCATGACCTGTGCTGTGGTGTAGAAGGTGGGAGCACAGAAGTAACTTTTTGGGAGTTCCTTCTGCCCTCTATTCTAAAATTTCTTATGAATAAATCCACTAGTCTATTGTTCCAAGATAAGATTTAATATGCCATAGCCTTCTGATTTTTTTTTCTATAATACTGCCTATTAGAGCTAAATTTTAAAGGACTTGTATTGATTGCACTTTCAAAAATACATTTCCACATAGTGTAATATACTGGATAAAGAAAAGAGCCTATAGTCTGGACAGTGTGTTGACAGGATGCATTTTGCCTAACTGTGTAATCTTTTTAGCGCAGCTTAATTAAAAAGTCTGTGTCAGCAGATTGAGAGTGTGGAGTGCACACCATATGAGCTCAAGAGAATCCATTAAATGTAAGGGTCAAGATTTTCAGCACCTTTGCTGTTATCACCTCTGAGTTATGATGAAGGAATGAGCACAGACCTGCAGTGTGCAGGAACAACTTTTCTTGAAGCTGTGCCCACCTAGTGTGTGGGGAGCAGTGGAAGCACCAGGCAACATATTTTCCCTTAAGTAACTTTTTGGCTTGACTAATGGGTCCTATGTGAGAGATGATAGAAACTTCTAAGAGAAGGCATTTTCCTGTGTGACCTCCCCGAAGGGTAGAAAATTGCTGAATACATAAGATCCTTTGCATTGATTGAAGTCTGGATCCTGGGTTGGATTCTGTGGCAAAGGCATCCTATTTTAGGGCTGATATCCTTATATGACACAAAACCAAAGTTAATAAAACATTAGTATATTCATAGCTTTTCCTTAGTTACAAGCCATATCTGAGGACCTGGGCTTCCTGAAACTCCAGAGGTAAAATTCTGAAAAAACAAATGGTGGGAATAAGGTGACAAAATTTTTTCATATAGGTAGGGTAAAGATGCAATTACACATTGATAAGGAGGGAAAACTCCCCTTTTCTCTCCCTCCGGAAATGCTGACTTTTTGTCTGGAAAATTTTTTGAAGGTCTCCAAGGGCTTTGCTTATTTCATATTTATTGGTTGCTTGCACCTATGTTACTGCTTAAAATGTATTTGCTGAATTTATTGAAATGATCAAAAGTAACTTAATTTATGACTGAAAACAGTTCATCATTATTACTGGTAAAAGAGTTTTGGGGGTTTTTTTTTGGTGTGTTTTGTGTTTTCCTTGCACTATTAGTCTGCCAAGGATTTCCTGTAATTAGTTAAGGGTTATTGCGAAAATCAAATTTTTAGAAGCACTCAAATTAATATTCTTTTTGTGGACATCAATGGTGCTGACAGCACTGATTTATTTGGGAGCAACTGAGAAGATTTTCTGTACTTTTCATAATCCCAATTAAGTTTGTAATTGTGAAGCCCTGGGAGATGTGAAAGTGGTGCTTACAAAATACCTGGTACACTTCATGGCTTGTTTTTGAAAAGTTGGTGCTTTCGTCTGCCTGGAAAAATGCAGGCATGTATTCACAGCTAAAAGCAGATTCCAGAGGTCATGCCTATTTGCCTAATTATTTACTTAAGTGCAAATTTAGTGCAAACAATGTTTTATTGGACTCCTAAACTCTCAGAATCATTGACTCGAGTGAAGGTATGAATATTTTAGGACTCCTGCCTGTCAGTGTACATCTTTATCTGTTCCAGATGAAAGTTTTATATTGTTCCTTCTAATGCATGAGATGTAGTAAAATGAGAGCAAGGTGGAATTCATCTGGAAATAAAATTTTTCATAGCTTATAAGTATTGATGCATTTTGGCTTTTATTATAGCTATGAATAATTCTCTGATTTTGCAATGCAAAAGTAGTAATTGTTTTGCTTTTGATCTTGTCTCAGGTATTTTTTGTAGTTAGAGAGAAAGTTAATTCTTTATCTACAGTGCACTACTTTTTTTTGACATTTCTATTGGAAGGTAACTTTTAAAACTGCCACAGTCACCACATTCATCTCTCCTGAGATTTGAATGCAATCAGGAATGAATTTGGTCATAGTGATATGAATTTTTAAGGCAAAATATAGAGAATAACCTGTCCCTTTGTCCCTCGTAATTTTCTCTTTTAGATAGGAAAAATATCCTTTTCCTCCATCTAGTGGAGAAAGACTTTCCTCTGTAATTTAGAAATTATGTTCAATAATATACAGGTTAGTTTTTCTGGTAGTATTTTCATGACATTACTGAGATATTTTTGTCAATCTTTAGGATAACAGAAGCTGCAAAATAGCTCTTTTTGTCTACATTAAGGTCTGCTTTGTCATTCCTGAGCATCATCAAAGAATAGTGCTTTTCTTCTTAACCCGGGATCTTTGAAATTATATGAGACAAGTTAACTGAAAAGTCAATAAAATGAATGGAAATTTTCTCATACTGCTAATAATAAGACCTACATTTATCATAGTTATTATTGTAGAGGAGCATATTTTCATAAAATCATAAAACAGTCAGCCAGTGATACAAAATACTAATACAAAGCATATAAATATTTTTCCGTCTGTTTTTAAGGTTAGAGATTTTTTTTACAAGCTGCTCTTTGTATGGCATTAACTTAACTACACAATTACACAATGCAGAGAATATAACTCTTATTTCAGCATATACTGTAGACCGTGGTAATTTGACTGAAAGCACGAATGACATTGGGATGTTTGTGATTTTTTCAGGTCCAAACATACTGTCTTCCAAAGTGACCAAAGCACTACACATAGTCATTTGCAAGCTTTTCAAACTGTACTTCTTTACTGCCAGTTTTATTCTTGAACAAGAGATGGTAATACACCTGTGAATAGATCTCCCACCAAACCATCAACTTACACAGTACTTTCCAGACTGCAGTGGTTTTTTGTATTGATTATTTTGTGTCTGATTTGTACAGGAATAAGCTTTTACTGTAGCTGCAAGAAACAACAAAACTGGTGTGTTTTCCTTCCGGCTTTGAGTGAATTTGATGGTATTTTTCTGAGTACACATACAAATCTAGAGAGAGATTTTTTTCCCCAGAAGATGAGAATCCTGACTTTGTAATAGTTTAAGCCAAAAGTGAGTTTTTATTAGTGTGCTCTTTCTGGAGGGCCATGATTTTGGAAAGCTATTGGAGCTGGTTTGGGAAGTGATCAAGAAAAACCTTGCATTTTGGACTTGATGCAGCTGCTCCCTCTGGAGCAACTGAAGTCTGCAAGATCAAATAGTTTTCTCACTGATTGTGAGTGGCCAGCTTTCCCAACCACATCTATCCCACCTTTGCCTTCTAGGGCCACAATGGCAGCCAGATATCCTTTGTAAAGGATAGATCACGATAACTTAGCTCTCTGGAGAGACCTACTCCAAGCAGTTATTGACTTTGTCTGTCGGCAGAGCCTGCCTTATTTTCTGTAATGTGTGGATGAATACTCTCCATGAATTCCAGTTAAGGAAGAGCTTAAAGAAAGCAGTCAGCATTTATCTCTCATCAGAAGGAAAAATTGGAGACCAGCCTTAATTCTTAACACCCCTATTAGTAAGAAAATTGGAGTGATTTCTAATTAGTGTTTTATCTTCAATCATGAGGAAATATAGAGTTTTAATATTTTTTCGTGTTGTGAATTTCCTTAGGTACAATAGTTGCATACTTCCCTTTATTTGGAAATACCATTTTTCTCATGGATTGGTCTCAAATCAGCTTTGTGGAAGACTTTCAACCTGATGTCCTGGAACTGGGTTTTGATGAGACTACAACAATCACAGAATTACTGAATGCTTGGAAGGCACCACAGTGGATCATCTGGTCCAACCTCCATGCTGAAGCAGAGTCATCCCAGAGCACTTGGCCCAGGGTTGTGTACAGACTGTTCTTGAATATGTCCAGTGAGGCAGACTCCACAGCCTCTTTGGGCCATCTCTTCCAGTGCTAGGTAACCTGCACAGCAAAGTTGCTCCTCCTTGTTTTCCGGTGGAACTTCCTGTACATCAGTTTCTGCCCCTTGCCTCTCAGCATGTCCTATTGCAACATCCCCTCTTCAGATACTTGCATACACCACGAGGTCCCCACTCAGTCATCTTTTCTCAAGGCTGAACAGGCCCAGCTCTCTCAGCCTTTCCTCATAAGAGAGATGCGACCTAGTCCAATAATTATCCTTGTAGCCTTGCGCTGGACACACTCCAGGAGCTCCATATCTCTCTTGTACTGGGGACCCCAGAACTGGACACAGCACTCCAAATGTGCCTCACCAGGGCTGAGTAGAGGGGCAGGATCGTCTCCCTTGGCCTGCTCGCAATGCTCTTCCTAATTCACCCCAGAATACCATTGGCCTACTTGGTCACACAGGCACACTGCTGGCTCCAGGATAGCTTGTTGTCCACCAGGACCCCCAGGCCCTTCTTCACAGAGCTGCTTTCCAGCAGAACAACCACCAGCTTGTGCTGGTGCCTGGGATTATTTCTCCCCAGGTGCAGGACCTTGCCTTTGTTGAATTTCAGATAGTTCCTCTCTGCCCAACTCCCCACTCTGTCAAGGTCCCTTTGAAGGGTTGCACAGACCTGTGGGTTATCAGCCTCTCCTCCCAGCTTTGTGTTGTCAGGGAACTTGTTGAGATGGTACTCTATCCCTTCATCCAAGTCACTAATGAAAAAGTAAACAATTCTGGGCCCAGTGTGGAACCTTGGGAGACAGAACAAGTGAAAGGCCTTCAGCTAAACCCTGTGCCACTGATTATAACCATCTGGGATCTACTGTTCAACAAGGTCTCCATCTCACTGTCTGCTCATCCAGTTCACACTTTCTGTTTGCCTATGAGGGTGTTGTGAGAGACAGTGTTAAAAGCCTTGCTGAATTTAAGGTAGATAGTACCCACTGCTCTCCCCTTATCTATCCAGATAGTTGTTTCATCGTAGAAGGCAATCAGGTTGGTCAAACATGATTTACTTTTGGTGAATCCATGCTGACTGCTCCTGATCACTTTCTTGTCATCCATGTGGATAGAGATGGCCTCCAGAACGAGGTGCCCTACTTCCTTTCCAGGGACTGAGTAGAGACTTACTGGCTAGTAGTTCCCACGGTCTTCCTTCTTGCCATTTTTGGAGATCATGGTGACATTTGCTTTCTTCCAGTCCTCAGTCACCTCTCCTGATTGTCATAACATTTTAAATATTATCATGAGTGGTCTCAGCTCTCTCAGCACTTAGGGATGCATCCCATTAGGGCCCATGGACTTAGGGATATCAAGTTTGCCAAGGTGTTCTCTAATCCAATCCTCCAACCAAAAAAAGTCTTTCTTCCAACATTCCTTTACCCTGGTCTCTGACATCAGAGATTCCTGAGGGCTGGTCTTGTCAGTGAAGACCAATGCGAAGGTGTTCAGTAAGTCTGCCTTCTCTATGTCCTCTGCTACCAGGGTTCCCATTCCATTTAGTAATGGTCCCACATTATCTTTGGTTTTCCTTTTGTTGATGATGTATTTGAAGTAGATTTTCTTTTTGTCCTTGACATCCTTGGCTAGATTAAATTCCAGGTTCCTCATCTCATTTCCACTTGCTCTGAACCCTCTCTATATTCATTCCAAGTGGTCTGAGTGCTTCCATCTCCTGTGTGTTTTCTGCTTAATACTTGAGTAGAAACTGGAGTTCCTTGTTCATCCACACAGGTCTCTTGCCCCATTTGCCCAAATTTCTTACTTGTGCAATCAAGAATGAAATATCTTTCTTGCCTCAATCTCTTTTCTTTTTACAATCATAATCATCTCTATGGTATGGAAACTGATGTCTTTCAGCCAAAATAGGCTTTCTAGAAACTGCCTTGAAACAGTCTTAAAAGAAGCTGGAACCCAAAAAGTTAAATGCAGGAATTTGAATCCTGAGGAGGAAAAAAATAGGAGAATATTTTCCATGTACTAATGTTTTATGTGTATCTTCTAACAAAAATACTGGTCAACAGGACTTCACAGTTTTATTGGAAAATACAAAATCACAGGGACCCCTAATGAATGAAGAACTTATTCTGGCCTTTTGTGCCAACACCTTTCATAGTCCCTCGAAAACACTTTTGGGAACATTTTGGTGTTATAGGCTTTATTTATGCTTGTGTTCATAGTGTAAATTCCAGTATAATCACAGAGTTGCACCTCGTATCTGTTTGGAGCTGTTTGATATCTGCTAAAGCTCCCTCACCTGGATTTCAATTTTTCTTTTTAGAAATTCCAGTTTTATTAAAGGTGGCTTTATACTTGCAAAAGATGCTAAATTTAGAGTTTGAAGAAAACTTGAGGGAATGAGCGTGGACCATTTCTAAGGAAATCATCTGCACTTCAGCAGTATGTCTAAGAGGTTTAGATAATTAACTTGTTTCTGAGGTTTTGACCCTAACCAGGAAAAGAATTGTAGGAATCCCTTTTTGCTTCTTCTCTAGGGGTATGGGTCTCTAATACCACCTGGATTGTTATTTCTTAGCATGACTTTTCAAAATCACCGTGAAATACCTTATAAAAGTTTCTCTCTAAGTGAAAAGCTTCATATAGTTATCTTTCATAAGGGAATAGAGAGACTCATTCCCAGAGGACTCTTCCATATTTCTTTAGCTCTCAAAGAAGAAGCAATCAGCAATACCTAAGTATGTCTGCAAGGCACTGAAGGGAGAAAAGTCTCCACATATTTGACCCCATCTATTAAGTGGAAAATAGGAAAGATGGAATTGCTTTAAAGGAATCAGAGAATACCTTGCTGGATTTTTCTGTCAGAGTCTCTTTTTCCTTCAGTATTTTCCCTTCATGTCAAGTCTTGCTCCCATCATGCATCTTAGGCACCTTTGTGAGGCCCAGGTTAATGAGAGACTGAGTTGTTTAGGAGCATTTTTGACAAAATAAATTTTCATGGGACTTTACCAGGTGTGACTAAACTTTCAGAAAGAAAGTTCATTCTGCTGGATGGATCTCATTAAAATCACAAAAAAGAGGCATCAGTACTTACTTCATATACAGCATTCATGTTCAGATCTCACCTCAATTAAATAATTACCTGTAGAAAATGAAATGCTTCTAACAAGAAAGTATTAAATGAAACTCACTCCAGGATAGAGAGTGTGTGAGAGAATGTGAGGGTGCCATGGTTTAACCCCAGACAGCAACCAAGCCCCACGCAGCTGCTCGCTCACTCCCAAACCAGCAGGGTAGGGAGAGAATGAGAAGGGTGAAGGCCAGAAAACACATGGGTTGAGATGCAGATGCTTAAATAGGGGGAACAAAACCATGCACATAACCAAAGCAAAACAATGAACTAATTCCCTGCTTCCCACGGGCAGGGAGGTGTTCAGCCATCTCCAGGAAAGCAGGGCCTCATCACACATAGATGTTAATCTGAAGAAGACAAATGGCATCACTCCAAATGCCCTCTCTTTTCTCCTTCTTCTCCTATTTTATATCCTGAGCATGATGTCCTATGGTCTGGAATATCCCTTTGGTCAGTTGGGGTCACCTGTCCCAGCTGTGTGTCCTCCCATCCTTCCATGCACCCAAACCCCTCGCCATCATGGCAGTACAAAAAGCAGAAAAGGCCTTGGCGCTGTGCAAGCCCTGCTCAGCAATAACAAAAACATCTCTGTATTATCAATCCTGTGTTCAGCACAAATCCAAAACAGCCCCATGCCAGCCACTGTAGAGAAAATTAACTCTACTCCAGCTGAAACCAACACAGATGACCAAACTTAAATGGGACAATCCTAAAGGCCACATGATTGCTCTAGCTGCAGGGGTGTGGACTGGTCTTGTTTGCTTTTTAAGAAAATGTTTGAAAGGTCTGTTTATTTCACTGCTGGACAGAGCAGAAAAACTTCTGAAATCAAATCCACAGGCATGGGCAGATGAATTGTTGTCAGGGAAATATTTTCTTGGTACATTTAGAATTTGTAAAAAGGCTATATTCCCTGTGTAAGAAATGCTCCCTTTATCACATTGTACAGCACAAATAGTAGTGTATGTGTGGGAACCTAAACATTTGAACAGTTCTTTTCACTGAGATAGACTTGTAGACATCAGCAGGACAACTGAGATGTAGCCTGCCACTCTTCAGTGACTTGTAAATGGAGCTGTGATCTTCAGATTTCAGTCACAGTGACTTTCAAAACAATTCTCAGGTTCCATTACTTGATGCTTGAACATTAGTGATCTCTTAGTAGTCTTCTACTCAGATTTCATTTTGGGATTTGACTCCTTCTGGCCCTTAAACTACCAACATATTTGATTATGCAGTCAAGTATTTGGTATGCACTGAGTCTAGCTGTTTTGCTCAGATATGGTTTTATTCCTTCATATTATTGTACATCCCATTAAGCAGCTGACAGTTGCATCTCTTACATCCCTTCTCACTATGTTCACCCTATGTTTTACCTAGCTTGGTTTCTATTTCTTGTGCTGTGCTGAACCTTAGCAGAAACCTATACTGCAGAATATTTTGACACAGCCCAGTATAAACCCACTTTTTTCTTGTACTTGAAACCCACAAATAGACGTCACATTTCCTCACATTTTTATCTTTGGTGTACAGTTTGTGGCTGCAGCTCACAGTGCTGAATACTGACATGTGGGACCAAAACTCCTTCTGGAGTGTTTCCTATGCTTCCACATCTGGAGACGTAGTAGTGCAGAGAAAACTTAAACAGAGCTAATACAGCCTTTAGAACTTATAAATGAAATTATTTTTTTTTTAACCTGTGTATTTGGAGCTGCATATTATCCCTGGGGTTTGTAGCGTCAGCCAAAGTTATGCACATACAAATAATGTATTTAATTTCTACATATAAAAGCATGTGTATGGAACAAGTTTGAAAATCTGGAGTCGTTGAAACTGAGTGGAATTGTTTTGAATAATTAAGATTGTTTTATTTCCAGTGAATTCACAGCTATCATTCCATGGGAGACTTGCCACCTTCAAAGGAAATATGAATTATTCTAGAAACTCCAGTCTTGGGATGAAACATCAAAAAGACTGACTCATCAGTGTAAAAGCAATTCAGGCCAATAAATCTGGGAGTACTCTAGCCAACATAAAACAATAAACTGGTCCTAGAAAACATTCCAAATCAATTTTTTTTGCTCTAAGACTGAAACACTTTCTTGCTGCCCCAGGGAAAGTATATAATCTTCTACAAAACCTAGACACTAAATATTTTTTTTTACTCCATAAAATCTTGAAATCTGGGATTTTAGATATTTTACACTGAGATAAAACCTTGGTCTTCCAAGATTTCTTTTTCTGCAGAAAAACAGAAGAAAATATGTCTGAAAGAGGGGACTAATGTAGCATATGAGAAACCCAGGTGTTATCCAGCTCTTCTTGATATAGATCCGGAATTCACACTGTACTGCCTGGACCTGGTAGCTGCTCTGACCAGCTGCCTGTTCTGGACCCAGGAGCTACGGCTGTGATTACTCAATCCATCCTGGATCTAGGAGGTATTTTGGTCTGCTACATACGTTTGTATTTCATCAAGAAAATGTAGCAAAATTATTCCCAAACAGATTCATATTTGACTGTAATACTGTTTAGGCAAAGAACTTAGCATATGTGCAAAATTTAAACCTCAGCAAACCTGGACTTCTACAGTCTGTGAGGAATGTTGTACTGTCATTTGTAATACAGGTGCTGCAGAATGTATTGCAGATATTTTCACAAACAATATAGTTTAGATTATATACGAAGCAATTTGGAATCTGGTAGCATCTGGGTTGGTGATGCTCTGAGAGATAATTGTGACAAAAATACGATAATTGCTCTTTGCTTTTGGAGACTTCAGCTACAAAGTGTCACTCTGTAATTTGTTAGCTGACGTGTTAAGGGAGTAGAGATCAGTTTGTCATTATGACAACAACTGGGTTTAATAACATCATCGAGGAAATGGCTGCCAGAGGGTGGGCAGAAGAGTGCAGAGCTGCCCAGTTAATGGCTGCCATCATCATCTGAAGACTGGGCGGGTGCTGGATGCCTGGCAAGGGCTTGTTCCTCCTGACCATACTGCTGCTAGGAGTACTGCTTTTTTTAAATTTAGAAGTCTCGCTCTTTAAAAGAAAAGATCAGATGCACTCACTTCTTTGTTTCACTCCTGATCAAAAAATCATAGAATGGTTTGGGTTGAAAGGAATCTTAAAAATCATTTAGTTTAATCCTCCTGCCATGAGCGGGATACAACTTCTCTGGGCAACCTGTGCCAGTGCCTCACCACCCTCCCAGTAAAGAATTTCTTCCTAATAACTAACCTACATTTACTCTCTTTCAGTTTGAAGTCACTACGCTTTGTTGTATTGCTCCATGCCCTTGTAAAACATCCCTCTCCAGCTCTCTTATCGGCTTGTTTTAGGTACTGAAAGGCTGCTGTGATGTATCCCTGGAGTCTTCTTTTCTACCTGATGAACAAACCCATCTCTATCTCAGCCTGCCTTTATAGAAGAGGCGCTCCCTCTGATCATCTTTGTGACACTCCTCTGGACTCACTCCAATAGGTGCATATCCTTCTTATGTTGGGAGCCCCAGAGCTGATGTAATTCTCCAGTTTGAGTCTTACTAGAGTGGAGCAGAGGGGCAGAATCCCCTCCCTCTCCCTGCTGGCCACACTGCTTTGGATGCAGCCCTGGACATGTTTGGCTTTCTGGGCTGTGAGTGCACATGGCTGGGTCATGTTCAGCCTCTAACACAGCAGCACCACCAAATCCTTCTCCTCAGGGCTGCTCACCCTGTATTTTCACATGGAATTGTCCCAAAACAGGTGCAGGACCTTACCCTTGGCCTTGTTCAGGTTTGCATGGTTCCACCTCTGAAGTCTGATGACTGTTGTTGAGTGTTATGAGAAAGGAAAGTAAAATGTTTGGTGACCCATTCCATTATGCTTATATTACCCTATAAATGGAAAATTTTCTGTGTTGGGTTTCTCACATTAGTGAAAGGAGACATAGAATATCTTCATGGGCGAGAATTAGCTGCTTAGCTCTTCTCCGTATTATGGAAACCAAGTCTTGGTTTATTGAACATTGCAGGAAGTGGTCTTGACAAGATGGCAACTCTTTCTTGGGATAGTTTGTCAAACAGGTCTCGTAGACAAGCTTAGCCCATCCAAATTCAGTGCTGGTGTCATCCTTGACAGCTGTGCTGGTGCAGTGACTGTATATGGCAGCGATGACATTGACCTTTCAACTCTGTCAAGCCTGCTTGTTGACTTAAGGAAAAAAACATGTGGTCAGGGATTGGAAAATCTGCTACAGGGGGAGAATAAATTCTGAATTAGTGTGACTGAATAAAACCTAGGCAGAACCCCTCTGTTAGGCAGAACTTCCCTGTTAGAACAGAAGAGTAAAATGAGAACCAGCCTGAGAAAGACTCCAGACCTTTCTATTTTACATGATACATACAGAATGTAGAAAGTTCTACTCTTCTCATTTTTACTTGCCAAAATACCTCAAAGTGATATGAACATTGCAGGTATGAGAAGAACTAATCAGGTGCAAAGTAAGATCTCCAATTGGAGATTGTGGTGGGTTTGTGTTT